>VZRH01005651.1:154034-243452 GCA_013397555.1 Urocynchramus pylzowi | reverse complement strand
GTCCGCGCACGGTTCCCGCCCCGCACTCGTGAGCGGGGGCTCGGGTGCGGGAGGGCGGGGAGATGCCGTAGCCGGGGCTCCGGGGCACCGGTCACTCCGGGTGCTGCTGCTGTGAGGATCCTCCTCCTAAGCCGTCCACAGGCGTGTTATGGCATTTAAATCTCTTGGGCTGCCTTCGCTCACGCAGAGCTCATTATAAAAGAACGCTTTGTGTTTTTGTTAAACCTTAGCGTTACTTCGGCAGTAGGTAGCTCGAGGCTACACACAGCCGCCTAGGTCTTTTACATGAAAAGTGTCTTTATGGCACGATTTGCATACCCGTCTTTCTATTTATATTTATCGTGCGTTTTATTGCAATAACAGTCTGTATCAAATTCGATTCTGCCAGCTTTTTTTTTTTTTTTCATCTGCCAACTTTGCGTCTCCATGTCGATTTTGTGAATTCTGTGTATGATGTCAGTTTGGGCATTTCTCAGCACTTATTTCTTTTAACCCTTTTCTCTTAACTTTTCTTTTCTATTAAGTTTGTATGTGGCCCTTTGTGTCACTGCTGCTTTTGATTTCTTGTCAACATGTTTTGTCTGAGTGATGGCAGAAGACTCCGTGGAAGAATGATTCAGAGTTGTAGGCAACTCACTTGGACGCTGAATCCTTTGTTTTGTTTTGTTTTGACTAAGCAGGACTTGTGTTGGTTTCTCTCCTTTCTTTGGTGTGGAATTAACTCCTGACCTCCTTCAGGGACCTGACCCTGGCAGATCGTTAGTTCCGTGTTCTGAACTGACTCCTTTTGGGATGCAGTTAAACTAGAGGATGAGTTAAGAGGACAGTTTGGGTGGAGGGATGGAGTGGACAGGTGTAATTCGGATTGATTTAAGCTGAAATGAAGCTGGTGCTCTTGGCAAGAAGTTGTGGGTAAGTGGAAGAGTAACTGGAAAGCTTAATGAAAGCTAGCCAAAAGGAAAGCATGATAATACCATGGGCAGAGCAGAAAGTAATGGAAGACAATTTGGAAGGTGTGAATATAAATTGAATGATGTGCATAGTTTTGAAGTTTCACATATAAAATCAAAAACCCTTAAATTTCTAGAGGTTATGGATGAGTAGTGGTCAACAACAACAAAACCCCAATATGAATTTATTGGCAGTAGTGGGAAGCTTTGTTCTGATATAGGTAACCCAAGGCTCATAAGGGGTATTTATGATCATGATCTCCGTGCATCATGATCTCCGTGTTGGCCATGTCAGTTTCCTCCAACTTGCTTTCTTTACACACAGCATAAAATTTCAGGTAGTGCAGTAAAAGATTTGGAGAGCAGGATGTGGAATTCATGTTGTGATCGGTGAGAGTAAGTTTGCAGGGTTGTTAGAAAAACATGTAAAGAAGTTGTGTGATCTTTCCACACTGCCCACTTAATAGACCTGGCTTAAGGGGCTTGCTAAAGTACAGCCTGGGGAGACTTACTGCACAGGGAATCATAAAGGAGGCATAGGCAGCACCCAGTCAAGAATAGCTTTGTAGGTGTTTCTTCAGCAAAACAATGTTCTCACTCTCTGGAGTATTTGCCAGTTTACATTTAGCCTCAGTGCAATGAATCAGTGTCCTGGGCATAGGCAGTGACACAGCACTACTGTACTGCAAGAAGTAGTTTCTAATCTTGGGACAGTTTTTGGTGGTTTTTTTTTTTTTACTGTCAGTCGTCTTGTCAGTTCCTGGCCTGGCATAGAGTTATGTCTATGAGATGTTGAATCAGTTGCTAACCTATAGCAAGGTTAATTGGTATTATAACTTTGAGTTCTGGTTAATGACAATAATTATTACATGCTAAAATGAGCTACCCTGATTTGAATATAGTGGAGTTCTTAGTCAAAACAAAACAGTTAATTTCTTTGCTGCTCCCTAGTGTTTCATTCCTGGGTAGGGTTCCTTCGCTTGTTGATTCTGTGACTTGGTTTGTAAACATCGATAGCACTGTTTGTTCCCTTTTTGAGAGACAGAAAGATTTGGGGACAGAGTTTAACAGGGAAATATCATGATGTTTCTATTCTTCCCTGGACGCTTGCTGCTATAGAGAGAATAGTTAACAAAACCTTCTTAGGTCTGTTGTCTGTTGGGGGGCTTTCTTTGAGACATAAAACGTTAATCTAGGTTATACTTACTTTATTTTATGAATCTTTTGTAACCAGTGCCCTCTAGGGAATTCCTTTTACCTCCTCTTCCATTGCTTTTTCACTAGTTGACATCAATTGTAAAGTTTAGTTTATCTGCTTCTTTCATATGAGTTTTTTCCCCTTTCAGTCCTCTTGGTAGAATGTATTTCCTACTGTCTGCCAAGTCATTGTTTGTAATTCCTCATTAAGGCACAGTGACTGATGAAATTTTAGGAGCATTTAATGGGGTGTTGTGGTTGTATATGTACAGTCTTTGCTCAGCCCCACCCTGTCCTTTCCCTGTTCCTATTGAGGCTTCTTATGTTTCATGATAGGTAAGTCAGTTCATTTAGCTTCTTGCAAATTTATTTATTTTGTGAAGTGGCATTTGGAATTACTATTTACTAACATTAACTCGTGCTTTTATGTAACAACTTTTTAGTAGTATCAGCTAGTTCGGTTTTATTTGCTTTTCAACACTGAGTTTAAAAAAATTGCTTGGAAATTATTTTATTTGTGATGATGATGATCAGCTGTCCCATGACCAAAGTGCTGAAGAACTTGTTTGTCTCTTGTGGCTGCAGTAGCTGTCAGTTGGAGTCAGAGATTGTATGGGCTGGCAAAAACATGCTAAAATGCATCTGGCTTTCCTTTTTCTTGTGTTGTGATTGTCATAGATACTGGCGCTCCTCTACTTCTATTATAACTGATCAGTTGCCAGGATTATGCACATGGATTAGTTTTAGTTTTCTCAGTTTACTAATTTATCTGCTTTACAAAGTCAGAACTAACATGTGAATAAGATTTTAAAACTTCAAGCAGAAATGTATAAACAGCAAATTAGTTTCAGTTTTAAACTACTAATTTGTTTTTCAAATGCCTATAGGCAAGCCATAATAATTAAGGCAGGGTTGGGGATTTTTTTTCCTAAACACAGTATAAAATATTTTTAATTGTATGAATTTTTTTTTTTTTTATGCAAAAGGTACTAGAATGTACCTTCTGTCTGTAATCAATTCATTACTTCAGGATTCTTCTGTTCACATAAGGGAATTGATCAAGGTCACTTGTTTATTTTTTGTTATAATTTTAAACTCAGAATTGCAAGATTTGCAAAAGAAAACTGAGCTGAACTGTTGAGTTTCACTCTGGCATTGCTGCTGGTGGGCAGTGTGCCGAAGAGCACAGGAGCTGCTGTATCGGTTACTACATTACCATGAACCTGCCTGGATTGCTGCTGTTAGGAATTGAGCCTTAGACCAGCTGAAACTCTGAGTTTCTTGTGTCTGACTGAAAGACTCTGATTTCTTGGTTCTGACAGTTCAAACTCACGTGCATGTGTGGGCCTGCTAGGTTTCAGCTAGGAGGCAGAGAGCCATAATGTGTAGGAGTTGCACCTTGTCTTTCGGGCTACGAAACAACTTCTAAAACTACCCAAGCTTGCTGCAGCATAAATCTGTGTTCTGGCCACCTGTTGCTGTATAACTTGCCTCCTTCAAGCAAGTCACCTTGGATTACGTTTTTGTTCTTGTTTTCTTGTACTTTGATCACCGAATAGTTGACTTTGAGTAGAGGATATTAAAAAATGTCCAGTGCTGCTAATCTCAGGTTTGGCTTGAAGTCGCTTTAGTATTGGAGCAGCTCTTGACTTTTGTGTGAATTGTGGGCAACACTGAAGACATTAATTACAAATGCTTGAAAAGTGTATGGTTTAGTACCTACATACTGTTCCTCAAGTAAATTTTCACTACTGAGTAACTATTGTTCAGTTGATGTTTTACCAGGTTAAGATGCTCCAAAGATTTTCTCCAGTGAACTTGAATTTCTATGAACAGAATAGAGTCTTGGTTTCTGTCATGAAAGTTCTTCCCTAGCAAGCCCATTCAAAAGCAGTATTCATTATCTTCTGGGAAATTAAATTGATGCTGTTTTTATGGTTGCTATGGGTTTGGAGTATTTGGGATTGGTTCTTTTTAACTTTTTAAGCTGTTTAAGCCTGTTCTCATTGGGGTCTTGCTTGTTACTTGTCTGGGTTGTTTTTTTTTTTTTTGTTGTTGAGTTTCTAGGAGATTGTTTTTTAGGTAGTATAGGTTTTGGTTGGATTTTTGTTTGTTGTTTGTTTTTTTTTTAAGCCATGAGAATTTGAGGCCATGGAAGTATCTATCCTTGTTTGCTGAGATGTGATAAGAACCTAACTCTTGTCCTTTTAGCAGCACCACAGTGACATTTATGAAACAGCTTGAATGTGGTGGTAGCTTCCAGTAGCTAAATTCACAATTCCAGAGTATTACTGGAGCAAAACAACCTTCCATATATTATGTCTAACATCAAAATTATTGATAGTGAATAAAGGCAACAATACCATATATTTAAATGATAAAAAACAAATGTTGCTGCTTTTCTGAATGTGAAGCTTTTTTCACTTTCAGTGTAGTTAGTGTATAGGAAGTACTAGGAAGATGATAGTTTGGTTTTTTGTTTTTGTTTTTTTTTTTTTAATCGGTCTTTGATATAGAACTGTAAAAATACAAATATATGATCAATTCATAAAATCATAGAATGATTTGGGTTGGAAGGGACCTTGAAAGGCCATCTAGTCCAACCTCCCTGCAAGGAACAGGGACATCTTCAAGTAGATGAGTTTGCTCAGAACCCCATCCAACCTGACCTTGAATGTTTCCAGGGATGAGGCATCCGCTACCTCTCTGGGCAAGCTGTTCCAGTGTTTCACTGTTCTTCTTCCTTATAACTAGTTGGATTAGTCTTCTTTAGGTTAAAAACATTCTTTCTTGTCCTGTCACTGCCTGTGTCATGTAAAAAGTTGCTTCCAGTTTTCTTACAGGCCCTCTTTAGGTCCTGGGAGGTTGCTATATTGTCTTTCCCTACTCCTTATAGAAGTATTAGGTGTATATAGCCCTAGCTACTAGCAGTTCAAATGGATTAAAACACAAAGCATAATCTTTGAAACAGGAAAAATAAGGTAATATTAACTTGTGTTCCTTTTAGGTTCCTTTAAGGTCAGTTAAGGGATTCCAGCTTGTGAAAGCTTGTACTTCAGCACCTGTCATTTTCTTACTTGTGCACTCATTACTATAAAATTTGTCCAGAATGAGGAGTCACAAGCAACACAGCAAATAATATAAAAACAGATAGTAGTTCTTGCAAATATGTTTTTTGCAAATTTGGGCTTGATTTTAAATTCAGACTGCCTGTGCTTTGTTTTGTTGATACAGTGTTTTTACTGTTTTCTCTTCTAAACCCTTATTAGAAATAAGTGAATTTGTATGAACCAGAAAGATGGACATGTTTGTCTTAGTTCTTTGAAAATTTATCTTGAGTTCAAGTTGATTTTATGTCCTTCAGTTAAAGGTTGGGTGTCTGAAAAAGCTAGTTGATATTTTTAACAAAAAAACTTCCCTGGTTTGTGTGCTAAAGGGTAATCAAGTAGATTTTCCAATTTTTCTGTGCTCATATTTTCAGATTACAACTGATGGGAAACCGAAGATAATTGATATAATTGACACCACGGGCAGTGGTGATGTAACTACATGTACTATTGCAGAACCTAAAGATGGAGAAATTACTGGTCTTTCTGGAAGAATTTTAAAGGTGAGTATTTGGTGGTACAGAGACACCACTGGACATCATCTTCTTTGTTTAACAGCAAATTTAGCACCTGTTTTGGTTTTTACAGAACTTACTTCCTTTTAACCAGATGTTGTGGTTTACACCCAGCTGGCAGCTAAGCACCATAGAGCTTCTCACTCAGCCTTCCCCTGGCAATATGGGGAGAAGAGAATCAGAAGGGTGAAATTGAGAAAACTTACATGTTGAGATAGACAATTTAATAGGTAAAACAAAAGCCTTGCACACAAGCAAAGGAAAGCAGGAGATTCATTCACCACTTCCTGTGGGCAGGCAGGAAAGCTGGGCTCCACACCAATGTTGACTTGAATATAAATGTCATCACTCTGAATGACTCCTTCTTCCTTCTTTCCCCAGCTTTATATGCTGATCATGATGCTATATGGTATAGAATATCCCTGTGGTCAAGTTGGGATCAGTTGTCCCAGCTATGTCCCTTCCCAAATCCTTGTGCATCTCCAGCCTGCTCGCTGTGGGATGGGTGAGAGAAAAAGCTTTGATTCTGTGCAAGCACTACCCAACAGCAGCTAAAACATGCCTGAGTTACTAAGAGTGTTCAACACAAGTCGAAAACAGCCCCATATCAGCTAATGTGAAGGAAATCAATGCTAGCCCAACTGAAACCAGCTAACCAGATCTTCCCCAAACCTAATGCTGCATTTGCTCATCTTTGTGTCGATTGCTTAGTGGTTTTTACACTTTTTATATGTCTTTATTTCTGATAAGTTCTAGCTGAATAGGGATGTGTACAGGGCTTTTTTGGGGGCCTGATAATAATTTAATTATTTGTTCAAAACAGTATCTGATACAGCTTTGGAAGTTAGCTGAAGAAAATGTGCTAATATGTTTTAAAAATATCAGACACAGTAGTGTCTTTAAAAGTGCTAGTATTTTCCACATTTGCATAAGCTACAAGAGGAATTGTGTTAAGCTTGTGGTGTATTCAGATTTAGAGACTGAAAAATCTGTGATGACCTAGTTGTAGATACACTGAATTCTCACTATGCAAAGCAGAAATGCTGTAGGGTTTCCAGCAAGGACATGAAATCTAGTAGAGGTCTTGGGTGCACAGAACTGATGTTGCTAACAGGTTCTTGATTTTCTGATTGGATTGATGATGTGATATGGGGGCATCACAGCTTTGGATTTCTCTATACTGTCAGCTTTCTTCTTAATTTTGCACAGAAGATGATCGTGAGGCTGAATCTCTTGCTCTTTTACTTTTGTTACAAGGATAAGCGTATCCTGATACACAGAATCTAAATTGCATCAAGATGTGAAATGAGATATTCAGATGTTTGTCATGGCTTCCAACCATACTTGCTCATGTTAGGTTTCACAGTACTGTTATTTCCCCAGACTTCTGCCCAGCAAATTCAGTGAGGCTGGGGCTTTGTGTTTTAAAAGTAGACTATCAGAACAACTAATGATTAAAGATGTTCAATGGCAGTGTCACATGAAGTGATACTGATTTTTTTGGGAGCTGGATTGAAAATGCCATGTCATCTTGTTGGAACAGTGCAGTATTTGCTATTATGGAGACAGGGAATTAAATTGGCAGTATTTGCAGGTTTGTTCTGCTAAGCTCTCTTACACAGTGTTGGACTTTTTTGTTTGAGGAGTTCTTTTAATGCCATTAGTTAACCTATTTCTAAATGTACTTTTCTGTAGATTCCAGCAAACTGGGTAAATCCTTCAGGCAAATATCACATTGGCATAAAAAATGGCTATGATATCTATCCTAAAGCTCTTAAGGAGAGAATTCAGGTAAGGATCAATTATCTTTTCTTTCTGGTATAAAGTCATATTTTACAGTTCTGCTTCTTTATTTTATTAGAACACCACAGCATATGATTTACTAACATATTTAGGCTGCGAACCTAAATAACCACTTGAGCACTATTCTCTCTGATTTTTATTGATTCCATTTCTTCTGTAATTTTTTTCAGAGCAACAGGGGGTGGCTTCCTCACAGTGGTCCATTGAGGCAAAAAGTACAGAAACTACTGATACCCCATTTTTTTTAATTGTGTGGCAATTTATGCTTATTTATGCTATTGTATGGCACTTTTTTAGCCATTGTCTCAAATCAGAATTTTCAAATTATCTTTATAGGCTTTATACTTTGACATGTATTTCTTAGTATGTTGGTGAACCTCTGTTTTATTTTGCAGAAAGAGCGCAAGGAAAAGCTCTGGGATCCTGTTCACAGACTGGCTCTAGCAGAGGCCTGTAGGAAACAGGAAGAATTTGATGCTGCTCATAGCTCTCCCTCACAGGTTTGCATTAAGTGTAAATTTGTGAACTTGTTCTTTGCAACAGTTTGTTACTAGTTGACAGGATTAAAATGTTTCATTAGATGAGTGAAGGAAAGGTACTTGTGAGTATTTTGGCAGATAATTTACCAGTGTATCTTCTGTTTTATTTTATAAGTCTATATATGGGTGGTTTTTTGGTTTGCTTAGTGTTGCTCGCTTTTGAGAGTTGGTGTCAAATATGAAAATGGTATTACTTCAAAAAATTTGTTGGATATTTTCAGTAAGTTTTATTTTTAATTTGATGTGCTGTGTTTTGAGGCCACCATCCTTGCTGTGTTCAAAGCTTGAATTTTCTAAACATATTATTTTTGTAAATGGTGTACTATTTCAATGAAGTACCAGAAATACCTCAGATACTACTTTATAATTTAACAGTCTTTAAGAAAATAATGGCTTTAAACGTTACATTTACAGAAATTAGAAATAGTTGTACGTAATAGGCCAAAAATAAATAGTGCACTGTTGAAAGCCATTGAACTTCCAGTTTTTTGTGACTCCTAGGATAGTCTAACATTTCTGAGAAGGTAGTGGAAAAAATGTATAGCATTAGAAAGAATGTAGGATTACCTGTCTTGTAATAATGTTGGAAATAATCTGAATTTATTTTCGCCTTATTAGGTAAATAAGCTAATAAAGGAAGAACTTCAAAATCAAGTGGAATTGTTGAATTCTTTTGAGAAAAAATACAGTGATCCAGGCCCAGTATATGATTGTGTAGTATGGTATGATGGTGAGACTTGGAGGTAAATGACTAAACTTGTCTAAAATGTCTTGTCCTTGACATAAAACAGTAGCTTGCATTGAAGACTTGTTACCTTTTATATCTGCCCTCTTTATAGAGGTTTTAAGTATTTTTCACTTTAAAATAATCCTGCTGTATCAGTTGAGTTTCTTGACAAAATTCTGGTCCCAAATGAAGATGGGATAGAATAAAGTCTTATTGAAGACAGTGTGACATGAGTGTAAGCTTATGGGGTTTTTCTTCTGAAGCAGAATAAAACTGTTTTGATTATCCATTGGTGATATGAAATAAAACAAAACAGGTGTTTGTGCACAGACTTCAGAATGTAATGTGGCACATTTCTTTACTGATAATGTGCTTCATACAAAACAGTAAAACTTCAAATGTTTGTGTACCAGCACTGAACATCTATCTTTAGTAAAATTTCTTTCTTGAACTTGCATAAATTTTCATATTCTTGCTTTTCAAACACAGATTTATTTGAATTTAGTTGTAGTTCGAAAATCAGTTTATTTAGATAACTTTGTAATTTCTGACTGTTAAGGATGAACAACCAAGTTTCAAAGTAGCTGCTTAAAGAACTATTTAAAGATACCATAAACACAGAACCAAACTTCTTGAAGTTTTTTTGCTATGCTCAGGTAGAGAGGGTAGGTAATCAAAAGTTTGCAGCAGCTGGGACATTGCCTGTTTGTTTGTTTGTTTTTGTGAACAGAGCCTGCATAGATACCAGTGAGAGTGGTGATTTAGCTAACTGTACAGTGCTGAGAACCTACAAAGAGGCTCAGGAATATGGATCTTTTGGGACATCTGAGATGTTGAATTATTCTGTGAATATATATGATGATGGAAACCTCCTTTCCATTGTGACAAGTGGAGGTAAATGAAAATGATCTTAAAACCATTTTGCTGCTAAGTAGGTATCATGAGAAGCAGTAATTTGTATTGGGTCCTGTTTCTGATACTTGGGATGGCTTGAGGCAGCTGTCATAGTACAGCATTTGTTATTATGATTATTAAGATCATAATATGTTATTAAGATCAGTACTCATATTTCCTGAACTGAATCTGTAATGACAGCTCATTACCAAACTTGCTTGCATTTTTGTATGAAGTATTGTCAACTTTACGTACATAAGCATGTATACATAGAACATGCATACTTAGGTATTCCTTAATGTACATGCATCTTAAAAGCTAAACTAAAGAGAACCTTTCAAAAGAAAGGTTTTTTTGTTTTGTTTGTTAAATATAGGATGATGATTGATTGATTTGTAGTTGCTCTCTTTTGTACTTTTATACTTTAAGAATTTTAAATTTAATATCCATGAACAAAATGGGTATTGATCTTAATTTAGGTTAATACAAACCTTTTTTGTTATGTCAGGTGTCACTATAGCTGTAGCTCCAACCACTCTGAACCTGTTTCAGAGTGTTCTTTAAATAATCATGGTCTGTTTTGGAAGCAAACGGAGTGGTTGGGATGGTGTGGATCATTTGCTTTGAAAAATGCTCCTAATTCCTCATGAAATTGTCCCATCTCAGTAGAGCTACATAAGCAGTTCAGGTTTCTAAATAGATGGTAACTTTTCTGAGACATTCCTTTCTATGCTTCTGTGCAATTCTGTTTTCTGTTCTTAATCCCTGCTACCTGAGTTGTCTCAGGTGTAGTATTCATAACTTTGAGTAGGAAGTGTTGAGCCTTTGAAGTAACTTTAGTTAGTTACTTCACTAGTTAGTTTAGTTAGTAACTTTAGTTAACTCTTTGTTCCTCTCTTCCTGCTGCCTCCTTTCTCTCCTTAGAAGGCTGTTTGCTTTGTTGAACCTCATACAATTAGCCTCAGCCTATTGATCCAGCCTGTCCAGATCCCTTTGTAGAGCCTTCCTATACTCCAGCTGATCAGCACTCCTGCCCAGCCTGTTGTTGTCTGCAGGGTGACTGAGGATGCTCTCAATCCCCTTGTCTAGGTCATCAAAAAGTATTAAACAGGGCTGGCTCCACACTGAGTCCTAGTGAACAATGTCACCCTTTTGGTATCAGCAGCACTGGTGGCTGGCTGCTGACTGGGTTTATGTGCTTACAGCTCAATAAGTGAAAATTAATTGAGCTGTAGCATATTAAATTCTTACAAATGAAGTCCACTAAAGATACATACTTTTCACTTGCACAGGAGCACATGGAACACATGTGGCTAGTATTGCAGCTGGATACTTTCCTGAAGAACCAGAACGAAATGGTGTGGCTCCTGGAGCTCAGATTCTTGCAATCAAGATTGGTGATACGAGACTAAGTACAATGGAAACTGGCACTGGTCTAATAAGAGCTGTGGGTATTTCACTGAATAAATGATTCATCTTAGCAGTGTGATTTAAGTGTAGAATATTGTGCAACTTTATGCCCTACTTGTTTATAGGCTTTGTTTTTATGGTTCTACAGTATTTCCAACAAAATTACCAAAAATTAAAAAAAACAATCAAGCCACCCCCCAAAAAAAACCCCAAAAACCCTCAAGCAATAAATAACCCAGCCAAAATTCCTAAAACCAACTAGAATGTATTTTAAAGCATATTGTAAGACTAGTGTTTTAATACAAAACAAGACTTCTATTGCATAGAGCTCTTAGAGTTTCTCCCGGCTGACAGACTTGCAGTGTCTGACTAGCTTGATGCATGAGAGAAGTTACTTGCATACTTACTAAAGTTCTTTGTGTTGTCAATGTATCTTTTATAGTTACTCACATCAATAATAAATCTAGAACAGAGGCAAGTATCTATCTATGGTGCTGTATTTGTGTTAACTCTGATTTTCCTCACTCTTAAGAAAAAGTGTTCCTTTTAGTGATGAAAGACCCAAGCGCTTTTCTGTATAATGAGTTGATAAGGAAAAATTTTACTCAAGAAAAGGATATGAAAATAGAAGACTGTGTCTGTGGTCCATAGGATATTTTGATTTAGTAACATGAACAATAAGCACAGGGAAGGAGAATTTTATGTTCTTGAGACAATACTGGTGCTGTCTGCAGTTTTCTCTTAGGGTAATGTCTTGATTTATAGCTGGGAACATGGCAAGAATAAGGCTTTTCAGGGAATAGTTTTTTTTCATTTTCTTAGTTCTTTGGGAAAATAGCACTTATCTGGCTGCAGTGAATTATTTTCTAGAGTCAAGAGATTTGTCTGTCTTTCTTAGATATGTAGCAAATCAATTTAAGCAGATGTTTTCTGTCATTTGTGAAGTCACTTTCATTCTTTGACTAGCACGCATTTTGACTTCCATTTTTGCTTTATCAGATGATAGAAACAATAAAATACAAATGTGATCTTGTCAACTACAGCTATGGAGAAGCAACACACTGGCCTAATTCTGGGTGAGTAGTACTGTGGTTGAAGTATTTTAATTTCACAGAGGTGGAATTGTATTTGTTAAGTTTTCTATAAGTCAGCTAGTGGCTAAGAGTGAATCATCCAGGCTCACATGATTCATAAGTTAGAAACTGTGCAGTATAAATTTTAAACTGGCTTTGAAAGAAGTAAACCCATTGAAAAAGCTTTTAATTTATAATATGTATACAAATATATCATACACAGATTTATCACACATGTACAAATAATATTTTAGCATAATAAAGAACTTTTATAGTTGCAACACCACATGATGTGTGGGGTATTTTTTGAAGACCTAGGATCACTACATAGTTTTCACTCGTTTCTGAAACTTTTTGTGGTCAGCTTCGGTACTGGAACCGCCTCTGCTAGGTGTGGGAAGCAGGCTGCATGAGCTTCCTTGTTTGGTGAATGGTCAAAGGTTGTACTAGAAATGGGAGCTTTGTCCTGTGGAAGAAAGCAATATTGTTGAGTAAATGATTCATTTCTTTCTCTTACTACAGGAGAATTTGTGAAGTGATTAATGAAGCAGTGTGGAAGCACAATGTAATCTATGTTTCAAGTGCAGGAAATAATGGTCCTTGCCTTTCTACAGTTGGATGTCCTGGTGGAACTACATCTAGTGTAATAGGTAAATAATTCATTTAGAAAAATATTTTTACAGTATTCAGCTTCTGTCTTTTCAAACTTTGTACTTTTGTTACATGCTTGATTGCTGAACTAAATCTAAAAAATTGCCTGCTGTGCTACAGGGTTAATTCTGACAGAGGCACTTGCTCTGTACTTAGGTATACAAATTTAGATTGTTATCTTTTTACAATTCAAGACCTTACATATGTAGAAAAGAGGTGGGAGGCAAATGGTTTTGATTTAATATGGCTTTGTATAAAATTTGCAAAAGAAATCTGTGGTCTGACTTGAATATTTCAGGATTACTTTTTCAACTGTAACTGTCTAAGCACACCACTTTGCTCCAACCCATAGCTGCTGGTAAATGCAACTTCTGAAAATATGATTCTAAGTTGGATTCTAATTAGTCTTCTGGAAAGTATTGCAATGCATTTTGAATTATAAGAACTACAGTTTTCGATCATCTGTCTTCATCAGATACTCTGATTTTTATCTTTGGTGAAACTGATGTTTTTAATTTGCATAGAAAATAATCCCATGCTAGGATCTAGACAAGTCCTTGTAGGGGAAGAGTTTTTCCAGCTGCAGTGCCACTGCTGTGCAAGTCTATTACTGTCATTAAAATTCTTTTTCTGATAGGCTAATATATGGTTTTGATATTTTAGTGAAAGATTGAGTTATAAGATTCAGCAAAATGTCTAGCATTCAGAGGTAACTTCCTTAGTCTTAATTTTTATATAAATCCTTTATTGTCTCACTACTGCATTAAACAAGATGCTTTTTAAGTGTCAGACTTCTTATGCAAGGAGACCAGTGTGTAAGGAGACTAGCATGAAGCCTTAGAAGCTGGAGAGCTGCTATTCCAGGGCAGCTAGTAGAATTAATGCTGATTACTTTCTGAAAGTTAATCTGCTATTAATTCACTACTGAGACTGGGGGTTGGAACTGGAACTAACAAGCTCTTTTCAGGTCTGCACTAGCTTTGCTCTTACAGTGCACCTACTCTGTCAATTCAGCTTAGTTGTATCACTCTAGAGACTGGGTGATTATTCACTCTGCATGCCAAGTAGTTTGTTCCTGTCCTCCATCTGGAGTGAACCAGATAGAGTTTTTGTTTTTTGAGGGTAAGGCAAAATACAGCTGACAGTCTGGCTTAGTTCACACAGAGACAGACATAGACCTTGCCAAGTTTGTCAGCTTGGTATGGTAGTTTTGGTAGTTTTATGGTAGTTTTACAGCACAAGCACCGTGGTAGTGCTTGTGCTGTAAACAAAGTCATAGTTGCAGTGTGCATCCTTGGCATTCTCTTCTACAAATGCTAGTTTATCAGGCTTTGTAGTCATTTACATACTCTGTGCACTTGGAACTGATACCCAGTAAAGACTGTCTCCTGACTGAGATGTGTGGATGTGGCTATTTGCTCCAGGGGTGTAGCTGGGAGCCATGTGAATGTGAACCAGTTCACATGGATTGCTCCGACATGCAGTTGTTGCAGTTTGTGGCAGAGCAGCATAAACAGGAAAGAGGTGTAGGAGAGAGAGAAGACATGTATGAATTACCTTTTGTAAAAGAAGTGTAGAAGGTTATGTTCTGACTGAATAAAAGGGAAACTTGGAAGTTTGAATGATATTTTACTATTACACTGTGTGCCCATCATCATTGTTACTGCATAGCATGATGCTTTATGCTTGCCTTACAAAAATATCTGGATTTAATGAGATAGAAAGTGTGTGTCTCCATTTTATGAGAAGAATTCTTGCTTGACATTTAAAGAATTCAAACCACAGAAGAATTTTACTTTAGTCCTTAATAAAAATTCATGTTACATCTAAAATGCTTATCTGTTTTTTACAGGTGTTGGTGCCTACGTGTCACCTGACATGATGGTTGCTGAATACTCTTTGAGAGAAAAACTGCCAGCAAATCAGTACACTTGGTCATCCAGAGGCCCTAGGTAGGTTATATTCCAAGAACAATTGATTTCTTTAAGGTTCAGGTTATAAAACTCAAAATCTAAAATTGGTCACTAATACCAAAATTAAAGTATTTCTTTCCTGTGGAAAGAGCATAACTAGCCTGCTCTTCTGGTAAAACCTTTGTATGTTGGGATCTAGAACTGCTGGAGGAGAGGGAATAGCATGGAACTGCCTCAGCACAGCCTGTATTTTCCAGAAGAGTATTTGCGTGTAGATCTATTCAAAGATTATAAAAGTTACTGAAAGGTTGTTTGGAAATTTGTTTGGTTTTTTTTAATTTACTTTTTTCCATAGCATTTATTTCATTGGGTTAGTGTGGTGAAGTTAAATGTGCTATAAGTGATGAAGATTAAAATAAATAGTGTTACTGCAGTGATGTTACTTCTGGCTTCAGTGACATTGCTGTGAGGCATAACTTACTCAGGGGTTTTGTTTGAGTTCAGTAGAGGTGTGAGTAGGCAGAAAAAATTGCTTTCTACCTTTCACTACAGAAAATTTTCTGAAATATGTGTGAAAGAAATTTTAAGGGCAATGTAAGCTCCAATTTTTAGTTCATTTCTCAGAAGCATCTGATAGTAACGTGATAGACAAACAAAAGAAAACAAATAGTAACATCTTGAGTTCTTGCCTGTGTTCAGACTTGGGAATTGTTCTCTAGCTGTTATGGTGTTTGTATCTTTCAAGGCAAGTATTGTTTCAAGAATCTTAATATGAAGGATTGTCATGTTTTGTGCTCTCTGCCTTCAGCTGAGAAAGGGAGATTGATTTGTAATTAATTTTGATAGACATACACACAAACACATAGATCACTTTTTTGTGTGCTTAGTCTCTGTGCCCTGTAAAATAGTCAGCTGAAAGGCCAAGTCTGGCCAAAGGAGGATTCTCCTTGTTTAGGGTGCAATATGCAGATGACTGGAGAGTTCCTAAAGTTTGCTAGAGCAGTCTTGATGTCAGGATCAGTCTGTCCCAGTAAGCAGTAGAGGCTTTCAGGCCGATGTGCTGTCTACTGCTTGTCCAGAGATGTTGGGATGCAGAACCTTTTTATGGGTTTATATATGTCTGTCATAAAATATGTCTAAATGTCACACTGCAGTATCATACTTGGAATATTCTGATTTCAGACAGATTTTAGACATATGAAGCTGTTAGTGTGGGATATAAGTACCTTAAAATATCCTGCCTCTCTACAGAACTGAATAGCTCAGGCACAGCGCTGTCCTTATTCAAGCAGTGCAATTTTTGTCTATACAGAGCAAGAAAGATGGAGCATATCTGGCTCATAGAATTGAAAACTAGATGCTACTCTAACTGTGCCATAGGCACACAATTGCTCTGTTCTTAAGTATGCTTGTGAAAGAAGTGGGATTTAGGGATCAGGCCCAGCTGATCCTGACCTACCTCTTGACATTACTTTTTATGTGTTCTCCCTAAGCCTTGTCTCAAGCTTGTAAATTCAAAATTTGACTTGGTAGTGAACTGTCAGCATGCAAAGTTAGAAGTCTAGGTTTTGGATCTTTTCTAGCCTTCCTCCCCCTTTTACTATTTTTGTTTAGAAGTAATAATCATTGAATAGGCTACATGGAATACTAATTTATTTATTGAAGTGTTTAATAGGTTGGTTTGTGTGCATTTTGTAATTCAAATCCCAGAAAGTATTCTGCTGGCTAAACTAAAGCCTGGTGGAGAATATTGAAGGAGTAGAAATTTAGAAACCTCTCACTGTTAATCATCAGGCACAGCTGATGATTAACATGACGTTTTAAATTGTTACTTGGTGGCATGCTTTTTCTTGAGTTTAATGGGTTAATGGATTTAGTGAAGTAAATGTAGTGAGTATTCTCTAAAGCAAACTTCTTTTTAAATGTACTGACAACTTTATCTTAAATTGTGCAAAAAAAACCCCAAATTGGTGTTTTAACTGTTGCTTTTTAATGCTAGCACTGATGGAGCCCTTGGAGTAAGTATCAGTGCCCCAGGAGGTGCTATTGCTTCTGTTCCAAACTGGACTCTGCGAGGAACACAACTCATGAATGGCACATCCATGTCTTCTCCCAATGCGTGTGGAGGCATTGCATTAGTATTATCAGGTAAAGTGCTACAATGTTAAACATAGATGCATCATCTAAAAGAGGTTAGATACTTTTTCCTCTTAAAAAAATGCTGTCACTTTCAGATATTTTGTTGTATCCAGTAACACTCTTATTTTTAATTTCAGGACTCAAAGCTAATAATGTTCATTACACTGTTCATTCTGTCAGAAGAGCTTTAGAAAATACTGCAGTGAAAGCTGAAAACATAGAAGTATTTGCACAAGGACATGGTATTATTCAGGTATTTGCAAGCAAAAAAACCAGTATAATATAAATAACTGCTGGTGAAAAACTACCCCACAAAAAAACCCAAAACAGCTTTTGAGGTGATCTCACTCAGTTTGTTCCATGCTACTTGATTTTCAAATCTCACTGGGGGAGAGGAAGGGAATGTAGTGGGAGGGGAGGAGGAATGAGAAGGTTCTTCCAGTTTCAGCATGCAATTACTGTAAAATAAATGTGATAAGTGGACGCATTCTTAGGCTGATCAAAAAGATACATGGACATAAAAGTGGGATGTAGATTTTATCACCCACATGTAGATTTAGGTGCCACATGGGCGCCTAAATTCTGTCCTAATGTCAAAAAATGTTTTTTGGTATTGTCAGAGACAGTTGAACTTGTTCTGTCCAGAGAAAAGCTGGGACTGGAAGTTCTGGGCAGTGAAAACAGATACCCACGCTGGCTCACAAAGAAGTACAGCTGCAGTTGTACAATGATTTTGCTGCAGGCCTGCACTAATTGTTTTCTGTGGGCTTCAGAGTAGTTTGGAAATCTGTGATGTGATCCTCTGTATGATAAAGGCATACTGACTTAGTGTCTCTCTGTGCACAAATTTATGTTCTTACAGAGCTGGGCCTGGTTTTTGCCTACAGTCACTTCTGTCCTAGTCTAATAGAAGTACTAACATTTTTCTCTTGTGCTTCAAAATGTCAGATATTAAATGCTTAGCCCAAAATTCACTTTCTGAAGATGCTAGGACCTAGTAGGTAATGTCTGTTAAGCACATCTGTAATGCTGAGTTTGATACAGAAGGCAGCAGTGGTGGTAGCCATATCAAATAAAAAATAAAGTGCACCAATCATACTTGGTGTTTTAGTAGCTTGTGATTAAATCATATGTTAAAATGTGATTATAATTGATCTGGGAGACGAGGTATTGTATGTCCACTTGTCTCAAAGGAGGGTGCCCTAATCTTCACTGTTGATGGTACCTTGCAGTCAAGTAGAAGAGAATTTAAGATTTTTGTAGTCAGTAAAATAGCAAGTGAGGTGGAAGGGTGTCTTTTTAAAACAAGAAGGTAAATTTGTTATGTGAGTTTATTGTGACAGCTCATGTACTTAGACCCAGAGCTGGATTTCATGACCTGATTCTTTTACTTCATATCAATATATAAGACTTGTGTGGGTATTCCACTGCTTGTCTCTTTTGAATTGCTCATCTTGTTATTGTGTAAAAGTTTTAAATGTTTTAAATTGTGTTGCTCCACCTATGAAAAAGTCATCTAAACTAGAATAGTAGGTTTGGGCCTTGAAGTCCTCTTCTTCAAAGTCATGTCTGAATAGTAATCTTTTTATGGATTTGTAGCAGAAGAGACTTGGCCTTGTTTGGTTTTTTTCAAATGTTCTTGGCTTTCTGGGCTCTGGCCGTTGCAGACTGCGAAAATTGCCTCATTTTCTGTACTGAGTATTGTGCAATCACATGTTGCTCAGGTAGCATGTGAGGTACTTTACTGTTTGTTGCTGTGCTTGCTAAACATTTCATATTGAAGAGCATGTGCATAAATTGCTATTAAGTTGAAATTTGTTAATTTAGAACTTTCTCTTTCTAACAGGTTGATAAAGCCTATGACTACCTCATTCAGAATTCATCATTCACCAGTAACATCGGCTTCACAGTTACTGTCGGCAGCAACCGTGGAATCTACCTCAGAGATCCAGCCCAGATAGTGGCACCCTCTGATCATGGGGTTGGCATAGAACCTGTCTTTCCTGAAAATACAGGTAGGAAGGAGCTTTTGTAGGTGGAGATGCAGAGAAATACAAATGTCAACTTGAAATAAAAAGCCGTGATAATAATAACTGGTACAGATAAAAATAAGGTTTAACTTTTTTTCACAAACCCTTTTGCCCTGCTTTATTTAATAAAAATTTGAACTCACTGAGAGACTGAATTATGTTGTATTCATTATTTAGGGGCAGAATTGGGGCAGGTTACTGACTCTGAATAACTTAATTGCTTGACAGTTTTTATGCAATCACTGCATTTTAAATTTAACAAGTGGCACAAAATAATTGTTCACTAGACTTTTGCAGGAAATAAGCAATCTAAAAGCAGTTAGGCATTTGCAATGGATGACTGGCTTATAGGTGTTTCCCTAGTTTTCCCTGGTACCTGTTTCCCCTAGTTATTTCTGTTCTCTGTCTGGTGTCTTCAACAAGATTGAGTTTGAAAAACTGTAAATAAGAGTTTAGAGAGGCTGATTGCTCAGTTTGCCTGTTGAAGCTTGCTTCGAGCTTTTATTTTTTGTGCTGTACTTAACAACAGAATGTTCTTTTCTCTGCTTAATCTAGATGTGATGAAATGTCTGAATTATAAGATAAGCTTAATTAGGACTAAAACAGAAAAAAAATTTTCAATGTGTCATTAATCTTTTGAGCAGGAGGAAGCTGCTAATAACTAAAACATTTCAACTGCTCTGGATGCTTTTCTGGAAGCTGTGCCTTAATGCATAGCATTTTTGGCATAAAAGCTAATTTACAGAATCTGCCAGACTGACTGTTTGCATAATCTGACTAGATTATTAGCCATTTTAATAGACTTTACCTCTGCTTAGTATGCTTTATAATGTAGTTTGGTAATTAGCATAGCATTCAGAATCAATGTGATTGCTTTTTATTTTATTTCTCTGCATTAGGCAACATTTTATCTATGGGAGGAAGTTTATACCTGCTTCCAGACTATGTTGTGGGTAACTGAAGCCTTGCTTACCAGCTTCCCTTTCGCTTTGTCAGGTTTGATTGTTTCAGGGGAGAGGAATTTCAAAGCTGGATACCACCTTTATTTTACTGCCTGCTCCTGCTATTCTTTTTTTGTCAAGTTGAAAGAATATAGAACACTCCTTTGTGCAGAATCTGAGATCCAGGGGCCTTAAGGAATTGCTTCCTATTACATTTTTTTTGATGTGTGTATTTTAATGGCAAATACTGTTACAGTGGACTATGTGCACATGTTTGTGTTATTCAATTGTTTTTATAATTTGTTTCCTGACAGAAAACACTGAAAGAATATCTCTCCAGCTTCATTTAGCTTTAACTTCAAATGCACCATGGGTCCAGTGTCCTAGTCATTTAGAACTCATGAACCAGTGTCGACACATAAATATTCGTGTGGATCCACGTGGCCTGAGTGGAGGAGTACATTATACAGAGGTATGGAAGTAGTGGTGTTCTGAGCAAGATTTTGTGCCCTTTTATGTCCTTATAAGGTCTCTATCAACTTTTTATAGAAATTATATTTAAGGAAATAAAATCTTTGAGCTTTACAAACCAGAAAGTAGTGCCACAGTATATTTCACTATACAGACTGAAGCCAGGGTTCAGCAAAAGTTGGGCTATACAATGTTGTATAGCACATGCCTATAGAACTTTGAGTATCTGTGTTTGAAAAACAAGAGCATATAGAAAACGTAAGCCAAATAAATGACCATTAAGTTTTTTTTCCTCTGGTGAAATGAGTCAAAATGGGAAAAAGCTTTTTTTTTCCTCATTGATTGTTGGTGTTTTACTGTTTCTAGGGTGACAGTGCTTAGGTGACCTTTTCTCCTCAGTGACAGCTACAAAGATTCAAAATACTCTGCAACTGGTTTAAGTTGAATGTTGTCTTCTATAGTTTGATTTTGACCAAAGATTTTGAGTTCTGGTATTTTATTTTGTTAGGTGTGTGGATATGATACAGCAATGCCTAATGCAGGCCCTCTGTTCAGAGTTCCAATCACTGTTGTTATACCGACAAGGTGAGTAATTCCGAAGCTCTTGAGAGTTCCTGAACTTTCTACAAACACCTGAAAAGATTCTTACAGCAGGCTTACACAATTGTGACATTTTTTTTATATTTTGGTCATGACAGCACTGTGTCCTGGTGGACTTAGCCACAGTGACAGCAATTTCCTGGTCCATCAGCATACAGATGCCTTCTGGCTTGTTGACCACATATCAATCAATGTCCTGTTCATATGTGTAGGTCAGCTGGAGTTGGTTTTTCATTTCTGCTTGGTGAGCTAGAGTACATAGAGCCAGAGGGCATTATTTGGCCATTGTGTACATTGGGATAGTCTTTGATCATGACTTCAATACAGTAAGTTTAGAGTTGGTATTGTACCCATCATTGGTTTAAAAATAAGACTTCAGTGATGTTGATAAGGAAGGAGTGGATTTTATTAACCCTGTTTGGTGGACAATCTGCCCTCAAGGAGAAAGACGAAGTAACTGTTCCCTAACTTGTTTATGGAAATATTGCTACTTCCATACCTTAGCTCACTTCACTGGCAGTTCACTCAGCCAGGAAAAGCAGATGAGGATTGAAAAAGCAGATGAAGACTGAAAATGAGGATTTTGTGATATTTCTGTTTAGGCACTGTAATTTTGGGGAAAGTCTTTACATAGTGTGGTGGAACTGGCATTTTAAATCTTTTGGATACATTGTGCTGTCAGATTCTGTATTAGTAGGATTAATATAATTGGTGTTAAAGACTAAATATCCTCATTGTACACATTTTTAGAGTATTTTTGCATTTAAAAATGCTTAAAAATGCAAAAATTGGCTTCCCAGCTTGTTTGACTGCTATTTGTGTTTTCCTTTTGACATACAGAGTAGATGAATCATCAAGCTATGACCTGACATACACAGATGTTCATTTTAAACCTGGTCAGATCCGAAGGCACTTCATTGATGTTCCCCAGGGAGCTACGTGGGCTGGTAAGGAAAATAACCACATTAACTAAATAAAAAATTGCATCTTTCCGACTTGACAAAGTTGGTTTTAAATAATTTTGAGTTCTGCCTGAATGAATACTGAAGGTTTTGGCCTATGAATATGTAAGTATTTGTATGATTTTTAAGCTCTTAGGTGAGTGATTCTGAGTTATTTCTTGGTTTTTGGTATAGTAGGATCTTGATTCTAAGTCTTAAAGAAACCAGCCAATAACAATCTGAATTGGCTGTGTATACCTGGAGGAATGCCCCATGTTTATGGAAAAGTATCACTGTCTGAGACTTACCTAGTTTTTAAGATGTATGGATGTAGTGCTGAAAGAAGTCAAAACTGAAGAAAATGTTATTTTGACAATGGGTAAAAAGCTCATAATTTTGCAAGAAGGAAAAAAAAGGTTTTTTTCCTTGTCTTTCTTTGTGAGATTACTAAGCAATAGTCCTTTCAAAAGTCTTTCATTGACTGAAGTTAGTGGCAAGAATCTTAATTTGCAATTCAGCAGTCTGTCCTGTACAGGTGGTACATCTGTACTATGATTAATTTTGGCCGTTTAATTGAGACATATTTCTCTTTAACCATCCTCTGAACTTAGCTGGTTTTCCTTTAACCTGAAAGGGCTTTTGAAATTAACTGATGTATAAACATTTTTCACATGTGGAGCCACTTGGGATACTGCATAACTTCTTAAATGACAAATTGCTTGTGAAAGTAGTGATTCTCTGGTGAATTTCTGCTTTTATTCTAAAATTCTTGTGTCTTCAGACTAAATTTCTTTTTCTTTAATCTAGAAGTGACAGTGTGTTCATGTTCAGCTGATGTGACTGCCAAGTTTGTGCTCCATGCCGTTCAGCTTGTGAAGCAAAAAGCATACAGAAGTCATGAGTTCTACAAATTTTCATCCTTGCCAGAAAAAGGCTCAGTGATTGAAGCATTTCCTGTCTTAGTAAGTTACCTTAGGGTGGGGTAAATAAAATAATGTATCAGTACAGTATAGCATAACTTATTTTGGAATTTTTTTTTTTAAGAAAAACCCCAAACCCAAAGAGTTTGTTACAGTAGTCAATGCGTCTGATTTTCAGTTTTGAAAAGATCTCTAACAGCTTGCTAATGTTTCTGAGCTATTTAGTAATGTAACACATGTTAATTTCTGCAATTTGTTTGTACTTGTTTATGCAGAGCAGTTTGTTTCCCTTTCAAACAGGAGCCATGCCTTGTTGGATAGTTAAGCATATTTTGCCTTTAGTGCTTAATGCAGTAGTCTGGGACATCATCATCTTGAAGCCAGGGGTAACTGACTGGCTTACATTCATGCATCCTCGGTACAGGAGTCTTAGCTTGGATAATGCTAGCTCAAGAGTCCAAAACAGTTGGGAAATGAACTAGCAGTTCAGGGGGGTAGATAACAGAGCCTCCTTCAAGTTTGTCACTTGCTTAGTTTAGTTGTATAGCTCTAATGCCAAAGAGTAGTTATAATTTCTATGCAATTCGGTCCCTTACCCTCTGTGGTTATAACAGGTGGGGGACCATAAGCTATGTGGTCCCATTGACACATTATTTTGTCATGTTATTTAAAAACTGAAACAAGAAAAACCCAGAAAACCCCACCAACCAGGCAAAAACAAAACTGACCCAAACCTCTCAAGTTTTGTGTCATCTTACTTAGGGAGAGAGTGAGATCTCTTTTTCTAATGTATGTTTTTTAGGGGACACACATTAAACTGATCTATGAACTAACCTTTCTGCCTAGTTTGAGGGATAAGAATGGAAGACAGGACGTTTAAAAGCAGTACCTTTCTGTGTATACCCCGGCACTCCTTGTTTTGAAGCATTTTTCAGTCATGCTGTTTTGTTGGAATTGTCTTGTGTTTTCTGAACCAAGTATAATGTCTTACTTGGTACTGTACAAATCTGTACAATTGAAGTAAACTGGACATAAGAGGTCCTTTTTGAGTTGTACTCTGGTCTTTTTTTTTTGGGTTGGGTTTAGGGAGGGTCGATAGAAGAGGAAGATGGGAGCTGGAGTCTAACTTTGTGCTTTTGTTACCCAGGCTGGAAAAACCATTGAATTTTGTGTTGCTCGGTGGTGGGCAAGCCTTAGTGATGTTAGCATTAATTACACAATTTCTTTCCATGGTGTACTTTGTGGTGCTCCTCAGCTAAACATGGTAAGTTTTCCAGAGTGCTTATATTGAATTATTGTGAAATCCTATGGTTTTCTTCCTTCTTGCCTGAATTTAGAAACAGTGGAAATATTTTTGTACATGACACTTTCACGTTCTCTCTTAAAAATTGTTAAATTGGAGTTCAGTCCCAGTGAAGTGCCAGTTAGCATTACTTAAAATCTTTTTCTATGCCTTTTCATTATAAACCAATAGTGAAAAAAGAAAGAAAAACAAACCCAAACAAAAAACCTAAACTCAACACCAGTACATAAAACATACTAAAAGGTTGAAAATATAAATATGCTTACAGTACCAAGTGTTTTATGTAAGTAAACTTTGCTGGGACCACAGTTCTTGTACTTAAATATCTAAACTACCATTGCTAAAACAACAGCAGTCTGAATACCATATTCAGAGTAAAATTTCCTTAAAATTTATTTTCTTTTCAGTGTTCTGTTGAGATGTGGTGATTGGCTTGAGAGTCATGATTTAGGGCAGTTGAAGGTACAGTGGGTGGGGCAGTGTGATGATTCTTAATGGTCCATGATACTGAAGATTTGAAAAAGTTGCTTAAAACGTTAGTGTGATATCTACTTTGTCTATCTGTCTTTGTCTTGGTCCTGTTCTTTGCTGTCCTATGAACCTGGCTTGGCTTGACAATGGCTCCCTCAGGAGAGAGCTTTTTGTGAGCTAGTACCTCCATGAAGCAGCAGCATGCTAATTGTCTTGGCACCTGCCTTTCTTTCAGCTAAAGGCCAGAACAAATTGTAGCTCTCCTGTGGGTAAATTTGGATGTATTCAGGCTCTAAGAGCTGAATAAACTCAGGAAGAAAGAGTGGGTGCAGTGTGTTAAGGTACCAGGCCTTGAACTGGTAGAACAGAAAGAGAGAGCTGATGGTCATGGTGTGCACAGAAGCTGCCCCCAGCCCAGCAGGATCATACCGAATGAACAATGGACAGTGAAAAATAAGAGAATACAAATAGTCTTGCCCTTCCTTTTTGAGCACCAGAACTTTCATAAAATAAATTTCAATAGTGCTCATATACTAGTGTCTTTGTCATGGGATACTGCTAGAAATAAATTTTTCAAATTATTTTGCCCATCACCAAGTCTATCTATGCAGTATTGTTTCTCTTTTGCAGATTTAATCTATTCTGTAATAATAGTCCTAGGAAGCACCATAAAATAATTGTTTTAATATTTTGTATTGTATATATTGGATTACGTATTGAAAGTAAATGCACGAACAAATGCAGTCCTGCCTGAAGTATGATTTACCAGTTCTGTACAAAGTATTTAAATTAGGAAGGGAAAAAATGAACAACCGGAGTTGAAGGTTTATATAAATAATTTTTGCAAGTCCCAGTATTATCTGCTGTTGTAAAATAGAGATGCACTTGTGACACTTTGAAAATTATACAGTATTACTTGTTAAAGTATAAATAGTTACAGCTTATGTTGTATTTTTAAGGGTTGTAATAGGTGGTCCCCATCTGATGTTGTAAGTGCACAGAAGCATAATTGTTCTATACTCTTCTTCTAGCACGCTTCAGAAGGCATCGTACGGTTTGATGTTCAATCCCTGTTAAAATACGAAGATATTGCTCCATGCATAAATCTGAAAAGCTGGGTTCAAACACTCAGGTAGAGTTTTTGGGGAACTGTTTTGGGAGGCTGGGCAAACTCCTCATGTGTAGAGTTAAAACTGTAACACATTAGCAGTGAAATTCAGGATTACAAAAATATTCTTGTCAAATTTCAAATAGCTTTGGAAGCTATCAATTAATTTGTCAGCATCAGTTAATTCGTCAGCATTCTCTTCTTTGTGATGACTTTTTCAAGACAAATTACTTTCCTTGAGCTAATTTGAAAAAAGAAAAATTTACAAAAATATTCCACTGCTTCCAGACACTTAGAGGTAAAAGGTACTTTAATATCAAAAGAAAAAAATTGTAGAGGTATTGGAGTTATTATGTGCTACTGTTTGTTGTGTTGGTTTTTTTGTTCTGTTTTGTTTCTTTGTTTTGGCTTGGTTTTTTTTTTTTTTTTTTTCCTAAACACCTGCTTGGGATCCTGCCAAATTTTTGCCTGGGAAAACTGTCCTCTCTCTTTTGCTTCATTTAAAGTGTTTTTGTAGAATCTGGTGCAGATTTTTTGGGGAAAAGCTGTGTTTACCTTGTTAGTTTAACACATGCTGATTTGGGGAAAGAACTTAGCTGGAAAATTTCTAAACAGTGCAGCAGTGATTAAAGCTGGTCACTTCAGAAGGATTAAGAAATGCCATGTGGTTCAAGTGGTACTTTTGAGATGTGGGACAATTTCACAGTGGTCAGTAATCCAAAGTTTTCCATTATTTGGGCCTGTGAGTGGAGACTTTGGGCAATGTCTGGGGCTTTTGGGTACTTGTAACTGGAATTGACTAACTGGAATTGCCATGAGTTTAATGAACATATCGCCTAATGTTAGATTCAGAAATAATCCATTTGATGTACCATAAATGAGGTAATAAAACAGTCCCTTAATATTTGCCTCATTCTTGGTTGGAAAAATGGACATATTCTTTACTCCTTGTATGGCACTCATCTGACAGTAAATTAACTTCAGTTAAGTAAACTATGAAGAAATAGTTATGTATTTAAGTTAAGGCAGGAATGGTGTCTCTTGAATGAACTAATGAGTCATGACACAGAGAGAGAATTACTGAATGGCTTTTCATTCTGTCTCTTGTTTCAAATGCTTGGAGACAGGGTGAATGTTAGGGAGACATGTCATGTCATGTGTGGTATTACTCAGTTCTTAAGACTTCTGTCAGCAGTCTATCCAGTGTCTGCCAGACTAGGAAGCCTGGGTTAAACAGACTTGTGGTCTGACCCAGCACCCATATCTTACTGGGTGACTAGTCTGTGCCCTTGACAATGAAAGAGCTTGCAGAACCTTAGAGACAAATTCTGATCATGTAGTTAGAGGTTATCTGATTCATTGAATGAAAGATAAACTTAAATGATGCCAGACCACCCTATTCTTTATATTCTTTTTCTATTAGAATAGATTCTGCTATTCTTTATTCCTGAGCTTAGATTTTTCCTATAACATTATTACTTTGTTTATATTCTTTAATGTTTGAGGTCTAAAATGTTTGGCTGCCCTTAACTTTGGCTGCTTTTCCCAGCTGTTTCTGAGTTAACATACACACTCTGTAGTGTACATTCTTCTGTGTTACTACTCAGAATACTGTAGTATTCTTACATTCTCTGAAGACACAACCATCTATAACAAGGAATCAATTGTTCTGTCTTCTAATTGTAGTGCCATTAATCTTCCAGTTACAAATACAAGTGTTGATTTCAGCATTGATGTTGAAATCAGAAATGTAACCTGATTTTTTTTTTTCCTTAAGCTTTTAATGGCCTTTAATTTTGAGCATTTAGACATGCTTACTACATTGTCTTTTTTTTTTTTTTTGGCAGTGTCTGTAGTGTCACTAAACCTTGTTTTTCAACTGACATTAATTTTAACTGAGGAATTTATGCTGCTTGGATAGTTACAATATATGAGATATTATGGCATGGGCTGAATTCAGTTGTATCTCAGAACATGCTTCTACTTAAGCAAGACAAATTTTGATAGAGGATACATGTTTCTCAAGAGAACCTTTTGTTGTTTAACTGCAGACCAGTGAGTGCAAAAATAAAACCTTTGGGATCCAGAGATATTTTACCAAATAATCGTCAACTGTACGAGATGATTTTGACCTATAACTTCCATCAGGTAAGGATGGGGTTACATTAGTTGGGGTTTTTTAAGTTATTAATAAACACATAGTGTTTTCTTTAGCCAGGTCTTCATTTTACTATCTTTCTCTCAGAAAGGAGGTCTAGAGTCACACTCTAGACTCCCTACAGTCAAAATTCTTATTTGGCCCACTTTAAAAGCTACTGTTCTTTGAAACATGCTACAGTTCAGTTATCTTTTTGAATATGTATGTAAGGATTGTACTTGTTTTACTCTGTAGTAGATTAAATGCTTTTACCTTTCTTTTAATAGCCTAAGAGTGGAGAAGTAACTCCAAGCTGTCCACTTCTTTGTGAATTGTTGTATGAATCTGAATTTGATAGTCAGCTCTGGATTATTTTTGACCAGAACAAACGACAGATGGGTTCAGGAGATGCCTATCCACACCAGGTACAGAGTAATGTATTTATTTTACCTTCTTTTTGCTGAAGACTGAAAATGTTCATTCTTTTTTACCTCCCATGCCTCCTGTTAGCTCTTTACATTTCCTGATGCATAATTTTAATGTTCTTATATATTCACAAGAAGTCATACAAGGTTCAATGGTGATGCATTTGTATCAAAAAAAGATACGTGTCCATAAAATAGAACATGTTTTTTTTTTCTCTCCTGAGGAAGGAGAAAGAGGAAAAGCTCTAACTGTTAACTTCTGATTTCTTGTCATTTTGCCTGGTGCTTTTCAAGAAATGAGTTCAAAATCATGTTGTTCTTTGTTTTGGTTTTTTACGAAGACAGTACCTTAAACTTTTCTATGCAAGGTGGCAAGGATCCATTATTTTTCCTGTAGTCTGACTTGTGTGCTGATAGAGCAGAGGCTTCTGTATTTATGAACGCTGTGCTCTGTGCTGTTGATACCTTCAAACAGCCTTTTTAATGCTTCAGTTTTGTTTGCTTCCTGGTGACATCTTTGAAAGGGAATATTTTTGCTCAACACATAATCTGCCCTCTGTGGGAATCTTTTTCTGCATTAACAGACTGCGTGTCTGGATCACGGGGGAAGTAGAGAGAAATAAAAAAAAAATTAAAAAAATTAAAAAAAAGTCATAAACATTTTTCCTAATTTTTTTGTTTGAAACTGTATTTTAGCAATATAAAATCGCAGTTGAACATCATCAGTGTAATGTTAATTTTGATCGATTGATTATTCTGGAAGTGTACAAAAGATAGTTTCAAGAGTCATGCTTTACAGTTTATAAATTATTTTAGAAATTGCATTGTTTAAGCTTCTATTCCTTAACCTGCATTTTTAAAAACCTAGAAAATCTAAACATCACCCTAGTGCTTTGTTACTTAGACCTGGTGGACTGTCATGCTGTAAATCTCTGGTGTTGTGCATCATAGGACGATTCTAAAACAATTCTAAGTTATTTAATCCAGGAAGAAATACCAACAGGAAGCATGACTCCCTAGCCCAGGAGAGGGAGGTTCTGAGGGCAGGGTAGTTCTGAGTTGTTCCTCTCTACTTGGGGCTGCTTTCTGTTTTACTCTAGCAGTATCAGAAAGGAGACTTAGCATACTATTGCTCAAAACAGCCATGTGTTGCCCTGTCAGGTTGATAAAAATGAAAGAATGCTTGTCTTATTTCTGGGGTTTGGAGGGGTTTTTTTTATGAATGGTAAAAAATTGAATCTTGGCATTTATGATATGAGAACTTCTTTCTTTCAGTATTCCGTGAAACTGGAAAAAGGAGATTACACTATTCGGTTACAAATTCGTCATGAGCAGAACAGTGAGCTGGATCGCATCAAAGACCTGCCATTTATTGTTTCCCATAGGCTGTCTAGTACCTTGAGCTTAGATATTTATGAAAACCATAGCCTTGCTCTCTTAGGGAAGAAGAAATCCAACAGTTTGACATTACCACCAAAACACAGTCAGCCTTTCTTTGTTACATCCCTGCCGGATGACAAGTAAGTTACGAAGTGTTGTTTTTCTCATCTGCATCTAGGCAGCTGCCTCTGCACCTCGCTAAAATGATACTTTAATAGTGTCTGCCTGTCTAGGCTTGGTTAATCCTCATGTTCTTTTCCTGTTTGGCTTCTTTATTGTAGTTTCCATGGAACCTTAGTGAACCTGGTTTTAACACTGAACTTACTTTCTTTGAACAGAATACCTAAAGGAGCAGGACCAGGATGTTATCTTGCAGGAAGTCTTACTCTGTCTAAAACAGAACTTGGAAAGAAAGCTGTGAGTATATGGAATGGATGATGGTGGTTTTTTCTGAAATTTTTTCTAGCAAGCAAATTGCATGCCAGGAAGTGCTGTACTGTATGGGGTTAGTACTTCAAAGAGCATTAGGTTTGATATCATAATACATTTTAGAAGCAGTTGTTTCATTATAAAGTTAGCATAACTTCTAAGTTGTTCTATTATTGTTTTCATATTCTAATTTAAAATGTAATTGCATTTTCTAAATTTTGAGTTTTAATTGTTTTGCTCTGGAATATTTTATTTCTAGAAGCAACTGCTTTCTTGTTGGTGTGGAGGCTTTAAAATGACCTTATGTAACTCCCTAGCTTAATGTAATTTTTGAATGAAAAATACATGCATATAGTGTTATGTGCATGTTGGTTCTGTAATACTCTTCATTGCATGCATGCAATATTCAGCAGAAACACGTGCTTTCTAAACACATATATGTTACTGTTACCAAGTAGTAGGAATTTTGCTGACTCAAATGCATAAACAGATTTTCTTACCTGCTGCACACTATTGTTGTCAACCACTAGTATGATAGTATGCTTCAACAGAATGGTATAAGATCTCTGTGTGTGAGGCTAGTAAAAAAAGATTAAGGATTTTTTTTTTGCCCATGTCACAGCATCCTGTGAAAAACGTTTTTTAACCTATATGACTCTATAGTGCAACAGTGATTATAGTAACTGTCACTTTTCTGTGTATCTGGTACTACAGTGTTCAGAAGATTCCCTTAGCTGTTTTTAAACAGATGGTAAGCCTGAGACTAAATTTTAGTCAATCCTGATGATTGTTAGTACTCAGAGGTAGTTGATCTATGTGCATATACCACTAGATGTGGCTGAACAACATGTATATAACTAGAGTATGTATTCATACAAAATAAGTTTCTGAGGGTAGGTTGGCATGTACCTTTAGATATTGTTAAGCATAAAAGTTTAGTTAATTCAGTCTGAATGGCTGTACTTTTGGGTCAGATTGCATGTAACTGCAGGTGAGAATGTATTAGGAAATTTATTTATCAGTGAGGAAAAACCCAGTAACTAGGAGCTCTAAAATACCTAGTTTAATATTTCTTTGTGATAGCTGTGAGGTCGCAAGTGTGCTTTTATGAAATCAATGATAATTTAGTTTCCCTAGCTAGAATTGTGCACTTCCTTGAGCTATTGGTTGCAATCTTGCATATTTTATTTTAAAACCAGACTAAGTGGCTATATATGGTGGTTTCTTGGATAGGAAGCAGGAGGTAGGTAGATACAGCCTGTCAAATTTCATATGATGGAGAATACTTAAGACCTTACACAGGAAGGAATTCTAGCTGAGGTGTTCCTCATGTCATAGCCAAAGGCATTACTGTTATGGTCATATTTCAATGGAAAAAGGATGGTATCAAATAGTATCTGATACTTTCTGCTGCCTTTAGTGAACCTCAATATGTACCAGGAGACAAAAAAAGGAGGACTAGGCAGCAAAGTTGTCTCTAAGTCAGTGGGTGGATGCAAGGTAAGGGAAAATGTATCTAATTTGTCTGCATTTATTATGAAAGAGAACAATACCACTAAACAGTCAAAAATCTAAAATTATGAGGCTGAATTTCTGTAATTGATTAATTGAAGCTAAGTGGTTAACAACACTTGCTTATATTGCAGGAGTAATGGATTGTATATATAGTGATGCATTGGTTTTTTTAATTTTAAAAACCTGAAAGAGCATGCTTTAAGAGCATGTTTGATCATACATGTGACTCTCTAAAAGTTGGAAATCTGTAGGTTGGAAGTATAACTATAATTGTACAGAGAAGGTGTCTCCATCCTGTGTGGTGTGTGCATGTTTTCTTACAGTATGTTATTCTAACTCCCAGGGGCAGTCTGCAGCAAAGCGACAAGGAAAATTTAAAAAGGTACTGAATGTTAGTTTTTGAAAAAGATATACTGAAGTCTTTTTGCATATGACTTAAACAATTTGTCTACCAGTCTTGGTTTTTAATTTGTCTCCTTCATCTACCTGCTTAGACCTGAGTTATTTACTTCAGCGCCTTAAGTATGTTTACTGGTAGAGTGACAAAACACTACTGTAACGCATAGCTGAGAGGCACGTGAGCATCTGTATACTTCTGCAATAAGTGCTGTAAAAATGCATGTGTTGTTAGTGGTCTGCAGTTTTTCTTGTTCTTAAATACTCAGGAATGTTCGGTGTTTGTGGTCAAGATTTTTTTGTGGCAAGTGGTTCTACCTATTCTGTCTGCAGGTTGAGAATCAGATGTGAACCTAACACTTTGAATTGAATAATTGAATATCTAACTGTATTCCCAGTCTACTAAATTGAGAGTTGTCTTCTTTACAGTCATAAAAAACATACAATGAAGCTAGAGTTTATACAGTGACGTAGCAGGTAGTAGTATTCACAGAATGAATTTTGGAGCATGTATCAGATAATTTAGAAAGGGGGTGACTTTTAGTATAACAGTGTTTAATATTGTGCTTTCATGTATTTTCACATCAGGTAATACAATATTTTACCAGCAGTCAGTGTGAAACAGTTTGTTTAAAAAAAATGCAAAAATATATTTCACTAAACTACCTACATAAGGTTACTGGGTTTTTTCTTGTTCTTAAGTTGTAAAGGTATTTTCTTCTGTTGATTTCAATGTACTTGGTTCTGGAGTGACATGCAGATTAGCCAGGATTCTTGTTGAGAACCATGATTAATACAGTTTATAGTCATACTCTGTTATTTTGTCAATAGTAAGCTGGAACCTGAACCTGCTAACTTACTCTTGTATTGGTGTAGTAACCATGAAGGAATGAGATTAGGCTGTCCAATAAGGATTTTAGAGTATGTTGCTGAGTTTTATTTTAATACCTGAAAATCATACAGATTGCTTTCAGAAAGATAATTTAAAATCCCATGTGAATGCATGACTTCCTGGTAAATAGGGTATAAGATCTTCACTAAGGGAATCTCTAACAAGGGAATTAAACTATAATAATAATACAATTTGAATAACAAAACCTATTAAACAGATTCCAGAGGTTGTGGGTTTTTTGGGGGTTTTTTGGTTGGTTTTTTTTTTTCCTCTTTGGTTTTAGAAGAGAGATTTGTTTTGAGAGCTCAGCACTAAAACCACCCAAGCCAAAATAAAAACTGTCCTTCTTGTTACTTCCCTCTATTACTCATCGGTGTACTAGCAGCAAATAAACTGGTGGATTTCTTCAGGGCTCCATCTTCAGCTCTGTGCTCTTCAGCATCTTCGTAGTGACTTGGACACAGGACTGGAAGGGATACTGAGCGAGTCTGCAGATAGTACTAAATTGGGAGGAGCTGTTGTTTCCCTTGAAGGCAGGGAGGCCTTGCAGAGAGACCTTGACAAAATAGGGGGCTGGGCAATCACAACCCATATGAAATTCAGCAAGGGAAAGTGCTGGATTCTGCCCCTGGGCTGGGGCAACCCTGGATGTACGGTACAGACTGGGGAATGAGAGGCTGGAAAGCAGTGCCATGGAAAGGGACCTGGGCGTCCTGGTTGACAGAAAGTTGAACATGAGTCAGCAGTGCCCTGGCAACCAGGAGAGCCAACTGTGGCCTGGGGAATGTCAGGCTCAGCATCACCAGTGGGATTGTCCCACCCTGCTCCACACTGGGGTGGCCTCAACTTGAATATTGTGTGCAGTTTTGGGTGCCACAATATCAGAAAGATACTGAACTATTAGAGAGTCTCCAGAGGAGGGTAGTGAAGATTGTGAAGGGCCTTGAGGGGAAGCTGTGTGAGGCGCAGCTGAGGTCACTTGGACTGTTCAGCCTGGAGAAAACTGAGGGGAGCCCTCATTGCAACTTCCTCATGAGAGGAAGTGGAGCCACAGGCACTGGTCTCTTCTCTGTTCTGACCAGTGACAGGACCTGAAGTGGCCTGAAGTTGTGTCAGGAGAGGTTTAGGTTGGATATTAGAAGAAGATTCTTCACCCACAGGGTGGTTGGGCATTGGAACAGGCTCCCTGGAGAAGTAACAGCATCAGCCTGACTAAGTTCAAGAAGCGTTTGGACAATACTACTGGGCACATGGTGTGACTCTTGGGGATAGTGTTGTGCAGGGCCAGAAGCTGGACTTGATGATCCTTTGGTCCCTTCCAACTCACCATATTCTGTGATATAAAACACCGTACACTTTCAGGGTATTGTTCTGTAAGAGCTCCAATAATACATTTTGCTGAGAATGCAACTCAAAAGCTTTCCTAGTTTAAAAGTTTTGGTATTTACCCTGACCTCTCATAAGTTTACATGCAGTTAAGATGTTTTCCAGCATAGAAAACTTGTTTACATATTTCTTCAGTGATGCAATCAATCAAAAAAGTATGTGCAGATTTTTCATATTTTTTAAAGGTCCAGGCCTTCTTGTAAGATCAGTAGTCCTCTTTGCCAAAAGGGCACACTGCTGATTCTTGTTCAACCTGGTGTCCACCAGGATACCAAGCTGCTTTCCTACTGGATGGCCCCCAGCATATCGTGTGCCTGGATTTATTCTTTTCCAGTTCTTGCACTTCTTGGTTGAACTTCATGAGGCTTCTGTTGAGCCCATTTCTGCAGCCTATTGAGGTCCCTCTGGGTGGCAGCAGACTCCCTGGCATCTCAGCCACTCCTCCCAGTTTGGTGTCACTAGCAAATGTGCTGAGGGTGCCTTCTGCCTCCATCATCCACGTAACTAATGATGACATCAGACAGGGTTCAATCCAGAATTGACCCCTGAGGCACACAATTAGTTACTGACCTCCATCTGTGTGTCACTGACCACCTTCTGGGCCCAGATGTTCAGCAGGTTTCAAGTCACCTGACTGCATCTCTGTTTTGCATAAAAGCAGTTTGTGGTTGTGCCAGGAAATAGCAGCCTAGGTTTCCAAAGGCAGTTAATTCTTTTATACTGTACAAAAATGGCAAGGGGTTCTTGCCACATAAGTAAACAGGTGTCTTTGTTTTGATTTGTATCACAGTTACAATCTGATTGTTTTTTCCCCTTGTCTCCAAGCTTTGTCCAGAACATAGTTAGAATGAAAAACATATCATTGACTTTTTCGGGTCTGTAGGAATGATTTTTTGTTTGTTTATGTAATGCAGCTTTTGAACAGCAATATGTAACAATTAGCCAAGGGGATGGAACGTTTCTACATCTTTTCCCCTATTCTACTATCCTTTCTTCCAGTTTAAAGCAAGAAATGCATTATGCAAATATTAATAAGTACTAGTGGAAGACTAATAAATACCACTGTGAAGACAAATGTAAAAGGGTGACTTCCTTTGAGCATTAAGATACTATCCCTGTTTAACCATGAGGCATTCAAAAATAGGATGAAGTGTGTGTCTGATACAATTTTGTGTAAGCCTGCCTGGTGACTCCAAGAAGCTTAATTAATTCTCCATTAAATGAGAGTTGCCATAAAAATAAGCAACACTGCACAAATTGTATTCCTCTTAAAACAGATTCAAATTCCATATGTATATTCATCTGTATGTGCAGATAGGCATTAATATGAAGATACTTATTAAAAGGAAAATGAGACCTGGGATGTGTTCCTAGAGGGAGCTTTTTTCCCTGTGGTTAGCTTTGCTGTGAGTGCTTTGAAGTGCAAATAGTAATAGTTTTATATATGTTTTACATATAAAATACTAGATGTTAAAACATCAGACAGAAATCTAAATTGAAATCTTGAAGCCAAATTAACTGTTAATTAAGCTCTTTTAAGAGGTGACTGTTTTGGTGGCACTGTGCTTGTTTATGTGTGCCGTTTGTAGTTTAGTTAAAAGTAAACCCAGTGAGGCTTACAAGACTCCACAGAGTACACTGACTGAAGTGCATATCCTGTATGCTTCCCAATTTCTCAATGCTGCATATCTTTTTAGAGGATAAATTTGAAAGTTTCCTTAAAGTAATTTTTTCAGTGGATAATATGCTCACTTGCTGTCTTTCTCTGTCTACAGCTGTGTCTTTTTATAGGTATATATAAAATGAAATCTGGTACATTACTCTAGGAATTCTGTTCCCATCAGAGAGAAATTTGAATAAGAAAACAGATTGGAGTGTTGAATTATGAAGAGCTGCCTTTGTTCTTACTCTCTAATGATGAATGTTTCTGTAATGGCAGTGGCAGTGCCATTCTGAGATCTTCTGGTACCTAGGGAGTTGCCAAGTGTTATAAATGATCCTAGTGTTTGCAGATAAAATAATAAAGAAGCCCTCAGTCCCTCTTAATGCCCTGTAATAGTTAGTTAAATGCGATAATAATCTAAACTTTATTTATCCCGTGAAATAATTTTGAGGTCTGTAGAGAAGTCTGCTCTGTAAGCTCTTTTGAGAGGAGGGTGCCTGGGTCTGAAGCTCATTGTTTTCCTTTGAGTGGTCATAGCTTGTAAAGCTTGCAGAACCTCATGAGACCAAAAGTACCTATGTGAGAGAATGGGGAGATGACATTTTACTATTGATGGTTTAGCTCCATAGGATTAGTTTCTCAAAATGCAAGTGTTCATCCACATAAGTGAGATTTTGCTAATCCAATTATGTTTTGTTTGAAACTTAAACCAGAGTTGTGGAGCCTTCTCATATAGACAGGGCTTGAGAATGCAGAAGTCATCTAGATATATAACTCCAAAAATGTGCTGCCAAGTGAAATGAAAATGGACTTTCGAAAAAGAAGTCCTCAACTCTTGGAAGACTATTTCTTAGAAAGGCAGGTTCCTTTCTTAGGAAAATACTAGTCTCTATAGAGGACATCTTTTAGAAGATATTGTAAATTAAGATTTTTATGCTGAACTAGCTTCTTAGACTTCTTAAAATGTTTGGTTTGCTTTAGTGAACTATATTGTTGCTTTCTACTGTTCTAATTATCTTAGTGAGCCCCACACCATGTTCCTGATCTCTGTATCTTCCTTTATGTACTCACTTCCATGACTTGTTTTGTCATGCTCTGGCCTAGGTCTTGTTGGAGGCTCATTTGGGTATATTGACTGGTTGTGCACTTCATACTTGCAGTGCATGTGTGCAAGATAGTTCCTGTGAAAGCTAAACTTTAAGGCAGATTAGTTATTTGAACTAGTTTGTGGTTTTTTTTTTTTTTTTTTAAGTATTTAAATGTCCTTGTTGCGATTCTGTGATTACATATTAAGCAACTGGAAAAATTTTTTAAGGGAATATTGAAGTCACCTTTACCAGTATTGTTTTCAGTAACCCACAGCAAGATGCTGGTCTGTTTGAACTGCAAGTTCAAATAAAATTTTTCTGCAGCATGGTTTTTGAATGTTTCAGAAGTGTAGTGTTGAAGTTCATTATTGCAATTTCTGTCATCATTTTACTTGCTATTTAAGTAACTTTAATTTCATCTTGTACACAAGGGTTCATTTTATTACACAACACTGACCTGGTTTATGGGAAGCATTCCCACAAATGTATTCTGGAATGATGGGTAAGAATAATTAAATTGCCACAGTAATTGAGTATGCAACTCAATATTTTGCACCATGTTGCAACGGAGTAGTGGTATCTAGGGGATTTAAACTTAAGTGATTTTGTATCTTGTCAGTGAACTGTCCTGAATGTAAAGTAATGGGACATGTGCCCTCACTGTTTAGTGAGAGGCTTGTTTAAAGATTACAACATTAAAACCAGAATGAACAAATGGCCTCACCCAGCAGTTTGATTTTTAGAAGCAGTGAATGGAATCTAATGCTACCTTATTTGCAAACTTACATGTAAATTGTCAGGAAATGGACTTCAAGAACACGGTCTAAGTTAGGGTTTTCCTTTTAACTGGTTTTCTCATGCTGGTTATTGACTAGTGTAGCATGAACTCAAACTATAGTAATATTTCTCTGCTACCGTGTAAGGTTTTAAAAAAATCTTGCTGTTGTGTCTACTTAATTAGAACTGAGATACAGGTGAAACTGGAAAGTCTGTGGCAGCAAACTGGAAATTTGTTGACTGTGCATGTGTCATCTCATTCAGTATTCACAAGGAAGAAATAGTATCTTGGGAGTAATAAACATATCCTGTGACATGTTTCATGTTTATCCTACTGTGGTACTATTTTTTAGAATTCAGCTGTCTTTCTTAATTTGTTTATTGCCAAATTTGTAGGATAGGATCTCTGTCTTTTTTCCCTTATCCTTTTAACCAAATTATTTGCTTTTTATCAACAAATAAACAGAAATCCACCTACCTTATTCCCTAACTAATATTATGTAAAATTATGTGAATGTAAAAATGTCAAATTAGCTAAATTTTAGATTTTCTTATATCTAGTGTGCTGTTTTAATATTTACATCCTTGCATTGCTTAGAATAAAATCTTAAAGCAGTTCCTGAATTTTTAGTGTCTTAATATCTTTGCTCTTAGAACCCTTACTCACTGTATGTGTAGCTCAGAGTAGTTGCTGGCTATGATTAGTTTTCATATGACATCAGAAAAAAGTGTACTGTATCCCTCTGAGTATGTGTCTCTTTTCCCACTTCCAGGATGTCCTTACTGTTCATTATCATCTGATACCATCACCATCAAAGAGTAAAAATGGCAGCAAAGAGAAGGAAAAAGAACAGGAAAAAGAAAAAGATGCAAAAGAAGAATTTGCTGAAGCTTTAAGAGACCTAAAAATACAGTGGATGACTAAGTATGTCTGCTGTCGTTGCTACACAAGCTTGAAGCAGGTTGAAGTTCACAAAAATACTCAGAATCTGTACTTTGATGCTATATCTTTCTCTCTTCTAGGCTGGATACCACTGACATGTATAGTGAGTTGAAAGAAGCATTTCCTAATCATCTTCCTCTGTATGTTGCAAGACTTCATCAGCTGGATTCTGAAAAGGTTATTTAACACTTCTTAAACTTGATTTGTCTCAATACACCCATGTAGCCTAAACAACTAAGTCTTTCTTTGTGCACATTTGAACTTGAAGTGACTTAACGCATTATTAAAAAGCAGAAATTTCTAATTAGAGTGACAGGTACCTCCCCTGACTGTGATTTACTTAATTCCACAGCAGAATAAAAGAAGGTATGCCTAACCAAAGTATGTTTGCTCATCAAGTTATGCCTTGTTCAGTTAAACACATTTTAAGTTTTCATACTTATGTAGTCTACAACCATTTTATTCTGAATGGTGGCTACTGAGATGAACACACTTCCTATTCTGTTTCTCTTCTGGACTAGTAATTTCTCCTAGCAGCATGACTAGACAACTGAGGACAGTAACCCCCTAAAGTGACACAGCTAAATCTAGCTTCCATTATTGCCCTCAAAAATGGGAACTGTCAACAGAAGAGTTTGCGTGTGGTTTTTTTTTTTCATCTTGAAGATGAACACCTTTGTGCATATGCCACTAGCTTGAATATTTTTCTTTTCATTTCATTCTGATTTTATATTTATTTCTGAATTGAATAACTGCTACATTATACAAAAGTAGTGATTTGTGCTGAAGGGTGATTTTCTTTCTGTAAACTCTGCATTTTGCATATTCCAACCTCCAACCATATTTCACAGTTTGTTTTCAGTGAAATGGGCTAAGTATGCAGGAAATCTTGAAGACTTTCCAGGGTGTTTTAAGCAAAATTTGAACTAAATGGAGAAAAGAACTCGTTGAATGATCAAATGTTATTTCTGCATAGCTTTGCAATCACCCTAATGTTAGTAGAATCAATGATGAAGTGATTTCATGCTGTTGAACATCTTTATATTCTTCTTTTAGGAACGAATGAAAAGACTTGATGAAATCGTTGAAGCTGCAAATACAGTAATCTCTCATATTGATCAAACAGCATTAGCAGTATATTTTGCCATGAAGACTGATCCCAGGCCTGATGCAACTACTATAAAAAAGTACCTACCCAGTAAATAATTTTCCTGCATCCTATTTCTGTAGTCTATGTACTTTGTCTCTGCATGTAAAAAATAGAGTGACTGCAACTTTCTTTGATAACTTGTATTACTTTTTTGTGGCACACACAATTTAAAATATGATGACACAATTGTGTTCTCTTATTATATCTCCAGAATGCAGGGACACTGAAACTTCCAAATTTTTATTTATTCAATAAAATAAACAAAGGTTCTTTCAGGATTTAAATGTATCAGAAAAATGGGATTTTAAGTTGTTGTATCAAGCTTAGTCTAAGCTCAGAGGGACCACTGGACTATTAGTAGAAGTATCTCTTGAATGCAACTTGCCTTTTCTTTATATTTTGCAACCTTTCCCATCTGTATTTGAAGACAAAATTTATATCAGCCAAAGAAGTAACTGCTTGCAAGAGATTCCGTTTGTGAAAAGCGTGATGACCATGCTTAGGAGTATTTGAGACCCATTGTTCTTCTTTAGTTTTAGATTGTTCTTGTGTACTATCAGTATGTATATCCTTAAGAAGATAGTATTTTGAAGGTGATGCCTCAGTCTAGAGAATACATGATGGATTTTGCTGTGTGTAGCATGGTGTTGTTTTAGTAAAAGAACAGCTGATCTGAATATTAGACCCTTAAAATGGGAGATGCATCTTTGTGGATTATCTATAAAATATCAGATTTCAGTTGTAAAGCTAGTCTGTCTGTTCTAGCTATCCTGAATCCAGATTTGTGTGTAATTCTAGAATTGCTGATATAAAAGCAAAGCCTTGACATAATAAACTTAATTGTAAACATTTCTTGGTAAGTTGATCCATTAGGTCATGTGTTTTGAATATAACATCTGAAATTGAACACCAAATTCAATGGTGCTTTAAATGGATGCAATTCCTTTGAAGTCAGCAGAATTATATCTGCTTATGTTAGTGGTGGACTCAACTTCCTGTTTATAGTGCCAGGAACTATAAAACTGTATTTCTAGATGCTGACTTACTTTTAGAATACTTAGTTGCCATTGCCTTAAGTCATCTAAGGCATTTCATACTTAGAGGAATGATTGAGTATCTTTAATGCATAATGTCTTTGGGTAATCTTTTATGATTTGTTTATTTTTAGTAAATAGCCTTGTGTGTACTAACTACTGTAAACTGTTTAGCTTAAACTGAGTTAGCACTGTTTCTGTTCTTGAGGTATCTGCAAAAGATTCTAAATATTTTTCATACTGGTTTTTTTTTTCTCCCTAGTGAAATGGAAAAACAGAAGAGTACTTTAGTGGATGCACTTTGTCGAAAGGGAAGTGCGCTGGCTGATCAACTTCTTCATCTGCAGACCCAAGAAGGGGCTGCTTCCAGTGATGCAGAAAGCAAAGATGAGGATCATGAAAGCTGCTCAGAAGCTTTGACAGAGACATTCTGGGAAACAACAAAATGGACTGATCTTTCTGACAGCAAAGTAAGAGACCAGAGCAGGTTTTTTTGTTTTTTTTTTCATTTGCATGTTGGGTTTTCTGATGGTTTCTTCTGGAATTATACCCTGCTTTTGTGTGCACAGCCTTGTACATTCCTCCCTTCTACTTTGTCATGATGTCTCCCCTGTACATTGTGATTCCTTTATTAACTTTTTCCACAGAGATTTTGCCAAGCTTGTCAAATCTGTGGCAAGCCCATGTCTGTTCAAGTGAATGTAGAGGTTAAGGGAAGGGTGTAAGACAGTACCAGATTTCCACAAAAAAGCTGCATTCTTTATTGAATTGCTTTTTTCTGTACTTTCCAGGGAATATTTTGATTAACCTCTGCGCTCTTGTAGCTGTACATACAGAGGTGTGCAACATTCCACCCTGTTCAGTCCTGCATGCTGTAGCTTCTTCCACACTATGGACAAGAGAAGTTTTGTGTTTTGCTGTCAGTAATGTCTGTAGAGGTAAAGGAAGAAACCCTTGAAAATAATTACACTTACATATTTATTAGCATAGACTTCCCTGTTATTTTAGAGTTTCTGATCCCAAGACCTGTATTTTTTTTCTCCTTCATTCAAGACAGCAATTCCAGAAGGGAAAAAAAAATCTATTGTAGGTGATTAATTATGTAGCTTTTAATTTAGAGAGGTTATGACTTTGTATTTTTAACTTTTGAGCTATTGATGTTAATTAGTTTCTGAACTTAACTGTCACATATGGCTGTGTTTTAGTGCAAGATGGAGTGACCAGGGTATTTGTTGATAATTATGTAAAATTACCAAAGCGCTTCAGATAGTTACAAAAGAAATACTTATAAGAGTAGAGAAAAAAAAAAAAAAACAACAAAATAAAGCATTTTATTTCCTTGACAGTAGATAAACTTCCTGTAAGAACTTGTGCTTTAGGTTGAGGCCTGGTCAAGAAGGTTGATGGTGCTTTCCCTCCTCACTCTAATGTATATGTCCTTGTACACATCTTTTCAGCTTATCTCCTCTAATTGTTAACTAAAGATAATATCATGTGGTAGCAGATTTTGTGCTTCAATCATATTGTTTGGCACATGATTTTCTTGCTGTCTGTTTGTAAACGCAGTACTTTGTTCCAGCATAGTAACCCCTGGTTTATTTCTGTGTCCTTTATTTTTTAAAGCTGATGGGAATAATTTCAGTGGAAGAATGCCAATATAGACGTTTTGTTGGGAGTTTCACTATTTGGCTTTCATTTCAAGACAGCATTGCTGAACTGTGGGCTTTGGCCTGGAATAAGTAGCTTTGATTTGAGTTCTGTAGAGTAGGAATCTCTCTCTTTGACTGTCTTAACCATGAATTTGTCAAAGCGTATATTTGGGTTTTGCTCTGAAAATTGATTCTTCTGTATTGTTAAATTGGTACTAAAAGATCAAAACTTCTCTAGATTTTTGTAGCATTTCATGTGGAAATAACTTCCATCCTGTTTATGTAGTATGTTTCTCTTCTTTTTCCTACTTTTTTGACTTCTATTACTCAAATTGAAATCTAAACTGATTGACTGTTATGAGACCTCCGGATCTACTTATAGGGTGCAAAAACTGTCAGTAAGACTGAAGCCTTCCACACAAGCAAAACTAATCAAGGAATTCATTCACCACTTCCCATGGGCTGGCAGGTGTTCAGCCATCTCCAGGAAAGTCAGGCTTCATCATATGCAGCCATGATTTGGGAAGACAAACACCATCACTCTAACCCTCTGCTATTTCTCCTTCTTAACCAGCTTTATATGCTGAGTGCCATATGTGGGGATATCCCTTTGGTCAGTTGGAGTCAGCTGTCGTGGCTGTATCTGCTCCCAACTCCTTGTGCACCTCCAGCCTTCTCACTAGTGCAGTGGAATGAGATGCAGAAAAGGTCTGGACTCTGCAAGCACTGCTCAGCAACAGCTAAAACATTTCTGAGTTATCAACACTGTTCGCAGCACAAATCAAAAACAAAGCCCCATACCAGCTGCTGTGAAGAAAATTAATTAGTCCATCCTAAACTAACACAGATTGAAAGTGGAGCAGCCAAGTCAGATAGGGGATAGACCTTGTGTGAATGTCCTTCAAAGGAGAGTTGTCAAGAGACAGCCAGCTTATTCTGAAGCAGTGTGTTGAAGATGAAAATGTGGAGCTCTTCTTTTACGTAGACATGGCTGAGTGATACTGGCACTCGAAAGATGGAACATCTGGGTGAGAAAGGATGGAAATCAGGCATTTAAGTACTGTACTGATCATTCAATTATACATATATATATATATGACTTAAGATAGAAGCTTTGCTCTAAGTGTGTTTAGTTCTAGGTTTCCTATAAAGTTCATGCAGCTGTCAGTAATTAAAAGGCTAAGTAAATTTTTGAAAACCAAGAGACACCATGTTTTCTTAGGTTGTTTCTAAAGTGGAATCAGGAGCATCATCACTTTTGTGTGTTTCTTCTCACTTTCTAGTAAATAAAGTACTGTCCCTTGTTTCATCTCTCCTCTGCAGATGTAGCACCTGGGCACCACAGGGCATTTGGTAGTTCCTTTGAATTGTCTGTTTGTCACTGAAGTAACCTGCTTGTCACCGTATTGTAGCAAGTATGTAGGGAAGTAACTTTAATTTTGATAGTAAGAGCATTTCTTCATACTTTCAGCTGTTGTCTGAAGGTTCATTTTAAACTAAACATGAAAGAAAATATTTATGTCCCCTGTGTACATAAAGCATTTCAAATAAACTCCACTAAAGACAGGTTTATGCAGCAAGTATTTGATAGATTATGCAAACATGTTTATGATAGCACTTTAGTTTATTTTCCTAGAGCATGGCTTTAAATTCTGTAGGCCAAAATCCTCAGTTTTAAACACAACTGCTAGTAGTAGGATATTGTGTTTGTTTTTGGGAATGACCAGTCTATAGAATGTAATGCCCCTCAACATTTATTAGCCATGGGGGAAAAGCAAAAAGTCACATTTAAAAATAAGTTTAAAAACATGTAAAAGGCCCATACCTTTCCATCTTATCTTTTAAGCATCTTTAGCCTGGATTGTTTTTCCTGATACTGTTTGTATTGTCAGATGCAGCTGTCTCTTGCAGCTGATTTTTTTTCAGTCACTGCTAAAAATGTGTTGCTGGATATTTGATTGTCTTACCTTCCCTTGCTTCCATGAAAATGAGTATTTTTTTTTTATTAATGTAGTTTTTATTTGTAATAGGGCAGTTAATAGAGCAGAGAAAAATCAACAAATGTAGCTAAGAAAGCCTAGTTTATTACTATAGATGTATATGAACCTGAAAAGGCTTGTTTGTTGGAAATTGTAAACATTACCACTTCAGTGTTTTTACAAATAGCTGGAGTATGTTACCTAGAGATTCTATTGTTTAACCTAATATTTTAACCGCAGGTAAATGTAGGTATATTTTAATCAGCTGTTTAAATGATTAATTAATTGATTATACAAGTCTGTTTCCATAGGTAATAACACTAGGATACTAGAAAAGTTTCACTAGGTATTTTAGTATTGCTGGATTCAAACATACTTTCTTAAAAAATGTTTTCTAGCTTCTAAATACTTCAACACCACAAATTACTTCAGAGAAATCGTTTCAGCATTTTACTGTCCTAAATACGCATCTTTATAGCCAATGGCTAGTTAGGAGATGGATGTCCAAACACTTTCATGGGTCTGGCTCCTAGCACATGCAGTATTCCAGGCCATTAGCTTGGGGAATAAAATATCTTAACAGTGATTTTTTCCCCCCAGTATCCTAGAAGTATGCATTGCCTTTTCTCAATACCCTTTTATTGTTCTTTGTACAATTTTTGGCCCATATTGCATGTTATGCAAAAGCTGACCTTCATTATATTTATTATATAAATTATTATTTCATTATATAGTTATGAAATAATATCAAATACTTTGAGGCCATTACTATTCTTTCATTTAACAGTTTGGTTTTGGATACTACAAATATGTTTATTTCTTGGTTTTATACATTCAGGTAGCAGCTGTTTTCTCTGTTCTATCTTAATAGCACTCCAGTTTACATTTTCCTTACATATCAAGGAACCATAACCTTTACTTCTGTGATCTTTATAAAGCTTGCAGTATTTTATCTATAACGCTTTATTTGGCCAATATGTGTACAAGTTGTAAAGTACTATTTCTTATCTAACATATTTTGTTTGTAAACAAATTCTGATTTTAAAGCAACTTATGCATTGTTCGTAACTTCTAAAGTGCTAATGAATTTTTAGTAGTTTTGCTGAACTTATATACAGTTGATTGGGGGTTTTTTCCAAACACTAAGACGGAAATTATTGTCTTGTGTCAAGAGCTCTTAGAGCATTGTTTTCAACCTTTTGGTTCAGCAGAGAACCTTTTTCTCATTTAGAAATACCCAACCTTTTATTTGGCCGGAGCAAGGGTATTTCGTAAAATGCTTTGTTTTCTTGCCACAAAAACTCTAGGAAGCCCTGTTACGAAAGAAATGCTGTCAAGTGGCTTTCCTCCTGCCTTTATCACTGATGTTCAATAACCATTCAAAACTTACAGGGTCAGGTAAGAGCTTTCTTCATAGAGCAGTGACATTATTTCTGGTTAGCCTCAGAAATGTTATAATTGCTGAGAGCTCCAATGCATTTTTCATTTGATTTTTTTTTGTTTGGTTTTTTTTTGTTTTTGTTTCTTTTTTTGTTTTGTTTTGTGGTTCTATCATCTTTTACAGAAGAGATTTTTTTTTTTTTAGTTTAGCCAACTAAGTCTGCTAATAGATCCACTGAGCAGTTATTCAGAAATGTTTGCTAATGTTTTTTGCTTTAGGAAAATATCCAAAATAATTGGATTGAGAATGTAGCATGCAGAGTATTTTTCCAATAGCAATATTTGGAAAATTGTATATGTGAATGGTGCTGTATGCTCATTGTTGCATATGTGTGTGTGTTGTAAGCTACAACAGCTTAAGTGAATATTTCAACACTGCAAAATAAGTATTTGAAGACAGAAGAAGAATGAGCAACTCTTGAATACTTTGGCATAGTATCTTGAAGCTTTAAAATTACACCTTGACTTTCTTGATAATTAAGTTATTTCTTTTTTGTATTTTAATTATTTATTGATCCTGCAAAGACTTGTGCATGTGATTAACATTAAGTGGAAGTGTTCAGGCTGCTAAAACTAGACAGGTTCTTAACTCCTTGCAAGATTCAGATCTCTGGTTCCTTAACGTTTATATTCTTGAGAAATATTTAATTTTTTTTCTGTAATGCAAAACATGTTTCTAAATATCCTTGAAGGGTTTCTGTTAGCTTTTCTTTATGGAATATTTTAAGTGGGTAATCTTCAGCCTTTATTGTGGAGTCAGAGCAAAGGGAAAATGAATAGCAAGCTCTAATAAAAGATTTCATAAACACTGCCAACAACAGACACACCACCATATTCACCAACTTTACTGCTATGTCACTCTTCAGTAAAAAATAAAAAATACCTTGTTTACTGTGAGTGTTCCAAAGGGAATATATGAAAGTGTCTTGATTGCTGTATTTCTTAGTGCTGCAGCTGGTGAAATGGTTAAACCATCTTGCAACACCCTGAACACTGTCAGTAGTCAGGTGTTAAGAACCTAAATTTATTATACATTAGGTCTTAGGTAGACACATTCATTTGCTCACATGAACTACTGCATTGGTAAGGACTGTAAGATGGGTTTTTAGAAATAATTTTATCAAGAGGGAGCTTTATCATCTCTTCTTAAAAAGTTACCAGTAGTGAGGAGCTGACCTAAAACCTGAGGCTTGTCTTCATGCTTACCTGTCTTCATTGCTTGTTTATAATTATGTACATTTCTCTGTCTTTGTCTGTATATATCATTCACTGTGTACATTCATACTTGTTTCTGCAGTAAGTTTGTGACTACGTAGGAATTAAAATTCTCAATTTGGCTTTTGCTTCTCTGGGTCAAAAATACACCTGCCTGGTTGGTGATTCTTTAATTATCTTTTTAATATGCCTTACAGTTGCCTTTAGAGAATGAAAATCCAAAGGAGCTAGAAATGTGACAAAAAATTAAAATAGTGACATCTGTGTTACATAAGTTCTGAAGTCAAATATGTTTGTGAAGTCAGAAATAGTCTTTAGGAAGTTCATGTTTATGACTACTACTGTGAATCATGTGTTATACTGCAAATATTTAGTGTAAATGTTTTACTTTGAATCACTTCTGCTACCTGAACAGAATTTGATCTTACTTGTTAAACCTTGTAAGATATTAAAATACCTAATTTGCTTTGTTTTTTTGATTTGCATTGTAGGTTTTGACTTTCGCCTATAAGCATGCATTGGTAAATAAAATGTATGGAAGAGGGCTCAAGTTTGCCACAAAACTTGCAGAAGAGAAGCCAACAAAGGACAACTTAAAAAACTGCATTCAGGTAAGGAGTCTTTGGCCAAGTAATGGAGCTGGGTTCATGCTGCATAAGTTTTCAGAAGTAAGATATAAGTCTTCTGGTATTTTTTGTACTCTTCTCATTTTAGAAAGCACTAAATATAATATTTTAACTTTATCCAGGTTTTGTAACTCAGCCTTCATTTGAAACAGTGATTTTTTTTTTCCCTTCCTTTTTCTAGTATAACTTGTTTGTGAGTAACTGTTGTTTTTAGCAGATTTACTTTTTGGAACTTACTTTGGAGTATAAAGGAAGTAGAGACAACTTAGTCAAAGATATCTGCATAAAAGTCCCCTTATGTTGCTGTTTAACCACTGGGGTTTTTTTTACTATTATTAATCATAATTACTGCTCATAGAACTTAATGGAGAATGAATGGGAATTCCTAAGATTAAATTCTTGTGCAATACATTGAAAGAATGTGGATCATATAGAATGGGGAGGAGGGGTCCCCCTTTCAGGACTGAGGAATTGGAAGCTTACCAGATCTCCAATCTGTTGTCTTTCTGATTATAGACATTTTTAGTAAAGTGTTGATATCAGTGCAGTGTTTGTTTGGATTTAGATGTTAAAAAGAGTAAGACTCATTTTTTTAATGTGTGCTTTTTTTCTTCAGCTAATGAAGTTGCTTGGATGGACTCATTGTGCAACTTTCACTGCAAATTGGCTTCCTGTCATGTATCCACCTGATTATTGTGTATTCTAGAGAATCAACAATTGTAAAATTAAAATGATTTTATATGGGACAGGATAGGAAAAGAGAAGTTTGACTTTTTATTCGAACGCATGTTTTCATTACTGAATGCTGATTATAAAATTGTGTGTATTTATCAGTAAAGGCACCTGGGTATGGCTTAATACCTGTTAACCTAACTCCTGTCATCAGGGAGTTTCCTTATTGTGCATCCCATTGCTGGCAATGGATGTGCCAGAACTGCCAACATCAAGGATTTGGAATTAGTTTGGAAAGAATTACTGCATGCATGTTATGTTCTGAATTGTTACTTTGAACTGCAAACCTGTAAAAGTTCTGTATTTTTTATGGTACACTGAATTTTAACATGTTTGATCTTAATTTCAATTGTATGAAGGCCTTAAAGCTACTTCAAGAGTAGCTAAAATCTTACTTATTAGATAAAAATAATGGACACCTGTATTGTTTGCAAGAGTTTACATTTAATGTTTTTGAGAAAAATTCAACCTCTCAAATGGTTACAGTGTTTCTTGGAATTGCTGATGCAAAGGTACTCTTGTAAATTTTCAAAACTCTTCATTTTGGAGTGATTTCAGGCAAACTCAGAAATCCTGGTGAAGGTGAGTATCAGGACAGGCTGATACGTGTATAAAAGTGCCAGACAGTTACATGTTGATCAGATATTGTAAAGCTATACATAGATGTTTATTAATGTTAAAAACAGAAAACACAGCAATGTGCAAAGTTGAAGATCAAGTACCACCATGTTCACTCTGATTCTTAAAAAGATTTTTATAATGAATAAAAATACTGAAGCTAAAAATTGTATTGGTTTCTGGATGAGTACCTGAATAAAACTTGCTGAAAGAAAGCAGCTTACAAACAGCAGAGGTTCAGTGCAGCCCAGAAGATCAATGCTTTTTGTTAAAGTCTTCTTACTAACACTGTTCCTTCAGTGGAGGGGAGTTGGTCAGTTTGAACAGGTCATATTTACCAACCAGAGACACACTGCTGTATCTTTTGCCTTGCTGGTTTTTTTCCCTACTTGCAATGCAAAACTTAGATGCAACTGCAACTTTATAACCACAAATGCACAGATGGTGCAACATAATCTTGGAAAGCATTCCAATCTGTGAGGTGCTGCCACTAAATCAAGATCAGTAATAGTTTTCTCTTCAATTCTTTCTTACTGTGGCTTTAAGCAGCTTGACATTTGATTCTGGAAATTCTGCTAGAATGGTTGTGTTAAATATATTGCAAACTTTTTCTAAAAATTCGTAGTCTGTACTGAATCTGAATTTATTTGCCCATAGTAATACTGTTCCTGGCTTACAAAAGTACACCATTGTTGCTAGCAGTGGGTCCAGAGCTCCATGATGGTACACAACATCAGTTGCCAGTATGAAATCATAATGGTAAGTTGATACAGGAAAGTCTTCATTGAGGTCTTCTCCCCATACCAGCTTTCTCACTTCAGGTTTGTGCATATTCAAGTTCTGTGTATTTCTTGAAATATTATATGAGAGATTTTCAAGAACTTCAGGCAAATCAGTAGCTGTAACATGAGCTCCTAAAGAAAACATTAGTTTGTTAATTCACAGAATCACTAAGGTTGGAAGAGACCTTCAAGATCATCTGTCCAATCATGAAGCCAGCACTACCATAATCACCCCTAAACCATATCCCCAAGTCCTACATCCAGATGCCTCTTGGATACTTCCAGAGACAGTGACTCCACCACCTCCCTGGTCAACTTATTCCAAGGGTACCTAACCACCCTTTCTGTAAAATAAAAAAAAAATTCTAGTATCAAATCTGAACTCCCCTGGCACAACTTGGGGCTGTTTCATCTTTTCACTTGAGACAGGGCAAAATTCATAGGTATGTAGTTGAACATGTATGAAGTTTTATCTACATAACTGGTCCAGCCTCTCCCTCCCCCATAATAGGGTAACTTAGTTAACAAAACAATATTGTGCAATGATTTTCATTGAAAACAACAACAAAAACCCGAACAGTGACAAAGTTTACTTCAACTGTTGTTTCATTGCCTTAAAGTGACAATGGCAGAGCTAGATCATCGTTCACTAGAAATTCAAAAGGAAATACAAATTTACCAACCTAAGATACAGGCCACAATGGAAAGCAAGCCTGTTCCAGCACCAATTTCCAAAACTTTTTTGTCTTTGAGGTTGAATTGTTCTTGATTTGATTCCAGATATTGAGATAAAGCCAGTGCCTAAAATGGTTAACACATATCCATAAGAAGGTAACAGCTAAGTTGCACAAAAATTCATTAGATGTTTTTATACAAGCGTGTTGTGTTTTTTTAGTATAATGAGAAACACTGAAGGGTGTAACAAAAATGTAAGATGGGAAGAATTGTGATGTATCCTGGTTTTTTTTATATTAAAAAAAAAACCTAAAGCAGTTTATTTTTAGTTTTAAGTTTATGTGATACTGATTTACTACACACTTCTACATGAGTTCTCTGACAGCTCAAGACAGAATCACAGAATAAGCTGAGTTGGAAGGGACCCACAAGGATAGGCAGTGTTAAGATGTCAGAACAGCAGAGTTTAACAATATGTAAGTAATGTTCTGGTTTATTATCATAAATGTTATGCTATACTATCACTATCACAGTAAATTTAGGCTTCAGTAGATATTTTTGGAAAAACTTTTTTTTGTTTCAATTTTTTTTAACAAAGAAAATATTGAAAATTGGTTATTTACAAGCTTGACACTTGTTTATTGATAATAGTATAACTTTTGAAAAAAACAAAACAGCACTGTATGAAAATATTATCAGGCCTTTGTAAAAATTTTGTCAGTAGAATATAAGTGGGCTGTTTATTAACAACATAAACTGATGCCAAAGAAACTGTCTTCCCCCTTTTGCTTCTCTTTAGAATTGTGTTACATTTTTAACTCTTGTGCTTTTCATAATGCAACACTGTCTACCTGCTCTGGGAAAGCTGACAGCTAATGAATCACCAGTCTAATTTGTGCAACCTCTCAATTTTCTTGGAGAGTTTTACCATCTGCATTCTGACACTTGATTAATGTGCGAATTGATGATCTGACATTTCAGAATAAGATCCTGTTTCACCCACCCATATGCTCTCTCTCTATTGTTTTGAAATTGTCTGCCATTTTCTTGTGAGCTTTTTAAATAAATGTGGATCTGAAAAATTTTGAAATCCTGATTTTCTTGTCTTTATCAGTTGACTCTCTCTTCCCTCAAAGGCAGTTTTCTTAGTCTGTGTAAAATTCTGGTTTTAAGAGTAGGAGAAGCAGAGACTGAAGAACTGCTTACAAGTATGATTTTCCATACTGTAATGAAACTGTTCCAGTTTTTTCTTTAAAAGAAGCATATTTAGTAATTTTAACCTCCTTTATTTATTTAATCTCTCATAGTTTTCTTTTTCAGTCTCCTTTTAGTACTGATTATTTACTTTCCAGCAGTGACTGATTTGAAGCATGGAGGAAGCTGAATGTTTCTTCCTGAGTTCCCTTACTGAATTTTATTTTCAATCCCTACATCTGATGTACAAATGCTTTGGTGCAATAGTCCTTTTGGCATGAACTGGCAAACTACACTAAGGCAGAGCTTTCTGCTGAAGGACTTCATTCTGCATAGGGAAACTTCCATTGCCAGAAGTGTCATCTAAGAAAGCTTCCTTAATATTTGTGTGCTGCTGTCCTAGTTTGCTCTTGCGTCACGTGAGCTTTCTGCATGTGGTCTTCTGTACTTACCCCCGGCCATACCACGGCTCCAAAGTGTTCTATGGACTCCTGAATGACAATCTGGTGGCCAGCATACGTATAGTGCTCCTTATCAAAGTAGTGTGAAACTCTAGGAACCCAGTTCTGCAGTATTTTAAGAGTTACTGGTGAGCCTGTGAGAGAAAAGTTGACATTTCATGGGTGTATGTGCAATTTGTTAAAGGTTAAAAAGTATTTTACAAAAACGGTATGTGGGCATGTGGACTAGAAAAGCTCTCAGGACATTGGTCTTGAATCACAGAATCGTTAAGGTTGCGAATATCTGGAAGATATTAAGATCTGCAAGATCATTAAATCCAGCCATTAACCAACCCAGCACTATGTTCATTGCTAAAACATCCCCAAATGCCACATCTACACACCTTCTGAGCACTTCTGTGGGTGGTGATTCTACCACTTCCCTGAGCAGCCTGTTCCAATGCCTGACCACTCCTTCAGTGAAGACTAGTGCTGTCCAAAACCAGTCTGGGGGGCCAGGGAGTGAAAGGAACAATGGTCATTTCCTGCCTTTCTACATATTCACATGAGCAATTTAGAGATAGAAATGAGCCTTTTAGGAAAAGCTACCAATTCAAATATAAAGCTCTGCTAATAACAGCTACAAGACTTTCAGGGCCAACTTAGCTTATATTTTGGTGTTTGAGCTGTAGATTTCATTTGTGAGGCCAGCAGGTCTAGAACAGCAAGCTGCTTTTTACGTAAGGACTTAGGATTTGCATCCTACATTGAAGAAAACCTGATTCTTTCTTAATGGTTGTTTTTTCAGCATCTGTCCTCAGAAGGAGGGTTGTAAGATGCTTTTTATGTTGGCATACACAATGTAGTTCATCAAGTCAGTGCTACAGTTGTCCTAGGCTGTCTCATCATAGCAAGGAGGCTCATGGCTGAGCTTTTTCAGATCTGTGCTGAGTCTGTTCCATCTGATCTCACTGAAGACAAGGACACTATTCTGAATGACTGAACTTTTGTTGCAAGGATATGCATAGAATTAACTGCAAGGGAAAAATTTGCTCTGGTTTGCAGGGGTTTTAACTGATGCCTGCCTCGAATCCTTAGTTGCTGTTGGAGCAGTTTAGCCTGTTAAAATCTGTAATACCACGGCTTCAACAGTGCCAGCCCAATCAATGCATATTATAACCATATCTCTTTTGTAAGAGATTGTAATTGAGAAATAATTCTTAGATGTGTAAATATAATCAGGAGACCTTTTAAAATATATTTCTTAATTATGGAGATAGAGGGGTATTTCTTGTAGATTTGATCTGATACTATATGCAAACATATGGGGAAATAATGGGGGAAATTGGATATCAAAGGAAAATTTACATTATGACATTGCTATTTGAAGACTGACAAAAATTGAAGTGTGATGTGCTAGCGTGTCACAGCAATTGCAGTATTCAAATTGGACTAAACCTGTGTCAGATTCTGCATGCTCAGAGCTGCAAGTGCAGTTTTCAGAGTCATACTGCTCTTCACAGGTTTCTTCTTCCTCGGATTGGCAGTCCACTGTTCTTTGAATTTTGTTGGGGAATGGTGGCTGCTGTGCAGAGATCATGGCAAAAGAGCTGAAACAGAAGGGGGAAAATAATGTTATAAAATCTTGCAGGCACTCTCTTCATATGAAATATGACTGGTAAAAGATAGTGAGTAGTTTAGGTGGCCTTTGTTGGCCTTTTGAAGTTTTTCTCAGTGATGGATTGAAGAAACGGGATGAGATGGGACATCTCCTCTCCACTGGGTGGTACGAGCTCTTTCTGGGAATGTAGTAATGCTGTCAGAATTTTTATTCTCTCTCATTTATCATTTTTATTGTGTTTATTTTATCATTTATGCAGAAGTTTAGAATCCAGTGACACATAACTAGATTGATACCTCTAGTCAGCCTGAAAATTGAGCTACTCTTATAAGTTGAAGCAATAGCTGAGAAAGATAACCGTCTTTTAATATCTGTGACTTTTTATCTGTGTAATTTACTATTTTCAAAAAACTTGGGACTTATGATTCCAGAGATAAAATTGTTTAATTTGCTGCAGTCAATGCTCTTGATTTTGTCTCCTTGCATAGAGTTGCCTTCTCTTCCCTGTCTTTTCCTGCAGAACAGTAACCCAATTACACTGAAATGCAGTCAACTGCAAAATATGCAGATGGCAGTTAGAAAATCATTGCAGTGAGAAGATTGAATCCATAAGGCTTTTTGAGTAACTCTCTGTATGCACCCCCAGGGTACAGGGCAGCACCCAATCTAAGAAGGAACTGATTGATACTAGCTGGCATCAATAAAAGCAGGAACAGAACTTAATCTAGATTTGCTTGGAGAAACATAGGTCAGTGAAATTCTTTGCTTGGCTAGTTTTCTTCAGTGAAGCATCTGTGTATATGCATATATTTGTGAGTGTGTGAAAATTAGATACAGATAGGTATAGATGTAGACATAGATATAGATAGATATATACACAGACACATCTATATGTAAAGAGCAAAAGGTTCCTGGCTTTCTCTGGCCAGAGGCTGTACATGTTCACCTTTCCCACACAACATGACGGCTGGAGTGAGCTGTGTTTTTATCCATGATAAAAACATTTATCCACTCTGCTCATTTTTGAGACTGCATATTTGTTCTCTCCAGCCACAGGCACTGCAGACAAAGTGTTGTATCATTTGGGTTGCATCATACTGCAGGAGGCTGTTTTACATATCCTCACTGGAAGGGGTAAATCTCTAGCAGTGGCCAAGATGTTTAGCAATACCTGCAGGTATTTTTTAAGGAGCAGTGTGACTGCTGACTTATGTGAGTGATTTAATTTGCACATGATATTGACACCATTGCAATTCTACTGATACCTGATATATTCCTTATTGCTGCTCTGTTTATTCACAAGGACAGGATTTCTGTTCTAATTCCTCTGACACTGCATTTGCTTCGTCTTGGCAGTGGTTTTGTACTGCAACAGAAAAGAGTGTTTTAAAATGCTTTAAATAGATTTCTGCACTTTTTTTTTTCTTCAGAGGGCCACCATCTGGCTAGTAACAAGATCTGGCTTTCCCCTGTGGTGTGTGATTTGAGATACAATGAAGGTAGGTAAGAGACTGAAGTTAATGGTGCAGTCACTGCATTCCCTGACATGAGTGAGTGCATCCATGTTCACATTCCATATGTCACAGTGTGCCTCCTTCCAACAGCAAATGGTTTTTTTTCATTTAATCATAAGTAGGCTTCTGGATTTGAGCAATGTCTCCTTTTCATGCCTTAAGCTATAATAAAATCTGCTCATGTTTTAATGTTTTAGGAAATCTCTGTGAAAAATATTTTCATATTTATGCAATTGGGAAGGTACATAATGAAAAGAGAAGAATCTGTCAGAACTGGTGATGGCTACAGCCAGAAGACATTTGGTTAAAGACACAGTCTTCTGAACATTTTATGCTGAAACGTGCAGAGCACTACATTCTCATATTTGGGGGTTTTGGGGTGAGTGTTTGTTTTGATGGGGTTTTTTGTAAGGCTCTTGTACCCTTACAAAAATGATTTGTGCAATTTAAGTGAAAAAACCAGTCCTGAAACTAAAAGCAGGAGAAAACTTTGCCTTGTCCAGTACTCTACTGTGTATAAAACCAGAAGGCTTGTTTAATGAATAAACTGTTAATTTGTCAGTTTGGGTGGAAAGTGATCCCCCTGTATTTTTTTCCTTGCTTAAGCAAGCTCTTACTACAACAGGCCAAAATTTCAGTTTGCTGTGGGTGGCAGCAAATTCCAGAAAATAGCTTGGAAACATGCTTGATAAATATAAATTTGTTGATCAGCTAGTAAGCACCTGCAGCAAATAAAATTGTATTTCTGATCCTGATATATATCTATACCCTATTTATCACTCATTCAGACTGAGCTCTAACTTGATTAGACAAGTTATTAGAAAAGTTATGTTACATTTTCAAAATAAAAATTGTTATGCTTTCCCTCACTTTGTCCTTTGAGTTCCCCTAAAATGGGAGTCTGCTTAAATATTTATAAAGAAACCTTGCTGGTTTTACTACATTTGTTAAAATGATCAGGAGGCCTAAAGTCTACACCAGTGGTTACCCTGCTGCTGGTGTGACCCTTAAACCATTAAGTCCATAAGTTGCCTGAGCTCCTAGGTGGTGATTTGGGGGGATAAACACTATGCACTCTGTGTTTGCATGCCACCTGACACACTGGGCTCTGGTTTTTGGCTGGAGCTTCTGGATGCTATAATAATATCTTGTAGAGGTGTAGCTTTTGCTAAACAGAAAGGGGTTTATAACTGTGTATGTAGGTATATATATGCATGTTCATTCTACTGCCATAATTATTCAATGACATATTTCATAGGAGTTGAAAGTCTTTTTTTTAGCTGCAAACTACAGGACAGTTTTAGTCTTATAAATTCAAGAATTCAAGTATATTAGTTTCTTGGCCTTAATGATGCACAGCTTTATTTGTCATTTTAAATGACAAACTGTTCCTGAAGGCTACAGGCACAAGTGAATATTGAGAGGCTGTTTGCAAATAGGTGGTTGTTTGCATTATTGCATTCTCTATGTGTATGCAAGTGTATGTGTATGTATATTCAAGTTGCTGCTGTGCTCATAGAATTACAAAAAATAATAACATTTCTCACTGTTTTGACATTTTTCTGATCCATATTTTACTAAAAATTATATATCTCTAAAAGAATTTTGGTTTGATAATGTTGCAAGCAAAATCTGTTCCCTTAGGAAATGTTGGCTCTTTCTGAATGTAAGCAGACAGGTTTTTTCCCAAATTAATCTTTTTGCGAAGTAATTATCTAAATTCTTTCAGAGTTTTTAAACCAATTTTGACTTCATTAATAGTCTTAAACTGTTGTGAACAAAACTTAAAAAATCACATTTGATTTCTTCAGAACCTAAGGAAGAAAGAATAATTCACAAAATTATATGTATTTGACAATATTACATAAAATTAACAAGGTAACACTTAGGGGCAAATTGTAAGATGATGATAAACCTTTAGGTAACAGTTTATTCTCTATAATAAACTTTGTGCCTCTTAAACTGCTGAAATCAATTGCTTGCAAAGAGCTTTTAATATCCAGTTATGTGGCCAGAAAAGATTAGGTTAGTGAGCACTGCTGTGTCACTGGGTCTTCAGCTGTAAACACAACTCTGCTGAAATGTGTTTCATCTCAGCACAGAGTTGCTCAGTGTAGTCTGTGTTAGTTGAAATATTTGGGCAAAAGCCAATTTTATTTGCCCATATGTGCAGTCTGTTCTTTGCAAGTGCAGTCTATTCTTTGCAAGATCGGGCTTAACCATACTTGTACCATACATTAACATCTGTTTTAGAGCTCATGCAATTTTCTCATGTTACCGTGCACTAAATTTAAAAAAATAAACACCAACAATACAAATACAAATACGAAAGGAAATAAAGGAAATGTCAATGTTAGGAACTAACAACAGTAAATCTATGTGATATTTGAATCTACAAGGTAAACGCACCCAAGTGCCACAATGACCGTCACTCCTCACGAAACAGAGAGCTGGATTCTGTTGGCTCACAGAGCTGACCTGAAATACAAGAATTCAGACAAAGGTATTTCTGTTGTTAGTTAGCAGGGAGCACAAAGGCACATCAGACGAGGTTAGCTGGGCAGCTGTGTGGGTACCTGATGTGACAGAGGGCATGGGAAGTTGCCTGTGGGTGGATGCACGCTCCAGAGGTATTTTATACAGGCGTGCACCTGAAAAGAATAACTTTCCCCTCCAGCCAGTCGGATTGCAGGCTATTTAGAGTAACGTTACCAGGCAGCGCTCGAAGAACTTACCACGTTACACTTAAGTCTTCCACATGTGCAGAACAAAATCAAAAACCCTCTTAGACTTTGAAGCCCCAAGCATACAAACCTTTCTTGGCTCCTCCAGACTCTTGTTCTGTTTTTGCAGGCGACGCCGTTCCCTGTGTTCGCCTTACGTCAGCGGAGCTGAACCAAGCCAGCAACTTACTGTGGGCAAACTAGCACATAAATAATGAGTGTGGCAACTTGGCAGCAGCCCAAGCACAGGGAAAAGTTCATGAAGCTCCCACTACCAGGAAAAGGTCAGGTCTTCCTTGCCCTGCTGAGCGTCTGGCTGGGGAAGCTCTGGGTACCCTCTCTGCCCTGAGTCACAGACAGTGTGGGGAAGTGTCAGTCCTAAGGAAAAAACAACTTTCTCATAATCTTCACTGCAGGTCATAGCCATAGGAAATATTGTATGGACTGAAAGAGGATGAAAAACAAATGAAAATCCCACTTTTATCAGAAGATTTTCCAGCTGATTATTTTAAAACAGATGGATGTCACAGATGTTGAAAATCAACCAGATGTGTATTCCTTACACATTTCAAAAATTGGAGAGGTTTATATACATTTATTCCTTTGCTGCCCTTCTTCCCTCCCTTCTTCTTTGCAAAGACTCTGCCAAAAGAAATTCACTCCCAGGACAGAAAAATTTTAAAGCTATTTGAAAGTCATAAAGCTAGAAAATAACCCCTGGGTAATTAATGAACGGATGAAGGCTGGCAAAAGAAATGGGGGAGGCCGAGGAAATGGGATTTTTAACTCAGTTTATAGGCATTTTCATTTTGGGGTGAAAAGCTTTTGAATTTAGGTAATGCTCTCCTGAAAAGTGGCAAAGTTAAAAAAATGAACCTTTTGTGTCACGGCAGCTGTTCCATGCGTGGGCTGCTGCGTGTCTCTAGGACAGCAGTTCCTGCTGTCATATTTATTGTATTTGTCACCAGGGGTGAATGCAGCTCAGACTGGTGCTGCTGTCAGAGCTCTGTCCTAAGCTTTGGAATGGGACTGATGCTGGACATGAACAGTTTACTTGTTAAATGAAATCAGAGGAATTGGCTTACTGTATAATGTGTCTCTTGCAGCAAGGGTGGAAACTGTAGGGACAGTGTTACTGTTTATTTATGAATCATGCAGGCATAGCTTAATTTCTTGTTTATAACTCATGGAGGAATCAACACTGATACTCTGAAATGTAGTTTTTGTTGACATATATTTACTTTCTATAAATACTTTTTATTCCACACTCAATCTCCAAGTATTTCTTGCTTACTATTGAAAATGACTGTTGTCTGGAGGGGTAGCCCCATGGAATTAAAACTTCTTCAGACTTCTGTGAATGGGCAGGCTGAGGGCAATACAGCACCTCAGTTCTATGTGTAAAAGGGCATTTTAATTCAACATCCAATTCTGCAAAGCTCTGAATTATTTGGTTGGCTTTTCTGTTTCTCTAAACACTTGTGGGAATTTTGCCATCTAGACTTTTGGTGAAAGACAAAATGCAGCAGGCTGCCAAATGTGATGAAGAAAGCAAACTTCAAATATTTTTAGAATGAGCGTATTTTAATATGAATTGTGCAGCTTGCATAGGTTTGGGGGCATGTTAGGTCTGGTGATGTGAAACCTAATTGGTAGTGTGGGTCTTTTTCCCATTTAGTGTTCTTAAACTATCAGGAAAGCTGGGAGGAGTATTTTTCCTGACTGTGTCACTGAACTCAGCAGTAGCATTCTCTTTCATGTGCAGGCAGAGTAAAACTATATTCCTATTATTGGATTATAGATTACAGTGTTTCAATTTTAAAACAAATTTAAAAGTTCCTCTGCTTTTAATAGTACAAATTACAGCATAAAAATTATGTAAAAATATCAAAACCTTTAAAGGTTGTGATAAACAGGAACAAAAATATTACAGTCATTAAACCCATCAGGAGCAAGAGGCCTGCCAGATTTGTGCCGAAGGACAGCAGAGTTAAACCAGAAAAGTTAAATTATATTCTCGTCAATTAAATCGATAACCACAGATGAACAGGACCAGATGGTAATTACTCAGAACTCCACAGTGGTATTACCAGCTCCAGACCAAAGTGTGGTGCCTGCATCTGAAAGCAGGCTTGATACCCAAGCAAAGGAAATTGCACGAATATGAGTTGTGTTTCTAAGGGAGTCTTGGAGGCATATAGGGAACAGTGGGGCAAGTAAGTCTGTCAGTCTAAACTGAGAGGAACAGCAGTGCTGGTGACAAATAAGAGGTACTGTAAAGAAGGTTTTTTGTGTTCTTTGTCGGTGTCTACTAGCATGTCAAGAATTGTCCTCCAGTTTACAGTGTACATGGTTTTCCACAAGCTTTTCATAGGTCACTCACTAAGGATCCCTACAGAAACTGAATTTTGTTGGGATAAGGAGTTTTATATTTTGTTTTAATAATTTAACAGCAAGGAGACCATAAGTGGTCAGGTTTTCAGTGACCCAGAAGAACCAGTGCTGCTGAGTGTATTCCTAAAATGTAGTGGAAAATAATGTGATGACAATGCAGAATTATTCAAGACAGTGAAAAGAAAAATAAGCTGCAGAGTTCCAGAAGGATCTCTGGCATGTCATGAGAGGTGATAATGTGATAAATGAAATTCAGTGCTGACAAGTACCACATAATACACAGTCTCTAACTCAGTAGCACCTAGGAAAGAGATCTTCATGAAAACAGACAGCTATATACCATAGCTATATACCTCTAAAACCACAAAGAGATTGTTGCATTTTTATAAGGAAAAAATCCAACCAACCAACTAACCAACCAAACAAAAACTGAAAAAGGAACATCATTTTTTCCACTACAGGAATTCAGATATTATCTCATATTTTCAGTGTGTGCCTTGAATCTTTGATTAAAACATTCATGGTCTTGGAGCTCCTGTAGGATTTGCTGGAGGGCGTGGGTGACCTGGGTCACTTGGGTTACCTGGTGAATGACTGATGAAAAATGGCAGAGTCACACTTCTACATCAGATTCTTCTCATTCTTATTGTTGGAGATATCTGTCAGCAGCCAGCTAAATGTCTACAGCATGGTCTTGGCATGGTCTGCTGAAGTATAAACTGCAAGGTGAGTTTGTTCTCAGCTGTCATCCCTGACAGGGAAACACCAGTGAAATATCTCACAGGAATTAAAGAATGTTTCTCTAGGAAGAGGACACGGCTGACAGCTCAGCTGAGGTGCCTTTACACCGAAGCAGGCAGCGTGGGAAACACAGGAAGCCACTGTGCTGCTGGAAATCTATGACCTAGCTGCCACTACTGAAACTTGGTGGGATGAATCCCATGACTGGAGTGTGACAGTCAATGGTTACAGGCTGTTTAGAAGGGATGGGGGAGAAAGGAGAGGTGGTGGGGCTGCCCTCTACACCAAGAGCTGGATTGAGTGTGGAGAGTTGTCTCTTAAGAACAGACATGAGCAGGTCGAAAGCCTGGGACACGAACCAGAGACCAAGGCAGCAGAGAGAAACTTGTGTTGGTGCCTATATGGCCCTGGATCAAGGGGAGCCTATTGATGAAGCCTTCTTGCTCCAGGTACAGTAGGCCTTGTGCTTGCAGGTTCTTGTCCTGGATGGAGACTTGAACCACCCTGAAATCTACTGGGAAAGTAGCACGATGGCTGTAGGCAATCCAGGAGACTCCTGGAATGTGTGCAGGATAACTTCCTGACCCACGTAATAGCCAGCCCTACCAGAGGAGATGAGGTATTAGACCTGGTGGTCACCCACACAAGCAGGCTATTCTGGGGTGTCAATATAGGAGGCAGCCTCATCTGCAGTGATCATATGCTGGTGGAGTTTGCAGTCCTGAGAGATATGGGTCAGGTCAGCAGGGAAGTTAGGCCCCTCAACTTTAGGAAAGCAAACTTCAGCAAAACCAACTTTCAGCTCTTCAAGGAGTCAGTAAATAGGACCCGCTGTGCTCTTTAGGGACACCTTCCACAGAGTGGAAGAGATTGAGCTTCCCAGGAGCAAGAAATCAGGCAAAGAAGGCAAGAGAGTGGCATGGCTGAGTTGGGACATGCTGGTTAAACTAAATGGCAAGAAGGAAATTCATGGGCAGTGGAAGCAAGGGCAGGCAGAGATGTCCTGGAAAGAGTACAGGGATACAGTCCTGGAAAGGGATACAGTCTGGCTATATAGGGATGAGGTGAGGAAGGCTGAGGCAAAGCTGAAGCCCAGGTTTGTAAGGGATGTGCAGAACCAGAAGGGCCTCCGTAGATATCTCCGTAGATATCTTCCTTTTCTTCCTTCAGAAAAGGAAGGTCAAAGAAACTGTACCATTCATGACAAGCAAGGCTGACACACTAGTAACAGCAGCTGAAGAGAAGGCTGAGGTACTCGACAATGTTTCTGCCTCAGACTTCACTGACAGCTTTTCTTCCCACACCTCTCGAGTGAGTGGACCACAAGACAGGAACTAGAGAGCAACATGCTCTCTAGTTCTCACTCATGCACTAGTTCACTCATGCACTGTTAGTGAAGATCAGGTTCATGATTACTTGAGGAATCTGATTGTGCATGAGTTTATGGGATCCCAGGAGATGCATCCCGGAGTCCTGATGGAATTGGCTGATGTAGTTGCCAAGCCAGTCCCCATGATACTTGAAAAGTCAAGTGAAGTTCCAGGTCACTGGAAAAAGGGAAATATAGTACCCATCTTTAAAAGATGAGAGAAAAGATGGTAGAAAAGAGGACCCTGGGAATTACCAACCTCTCAGCCTCACCTCTGTGCCTGTGAAAATCATGGAGGAGATTGTCCAAAAAGCTCTGCTAAGGCACATGGAGGACAGGGAGGTGACTTGAAACAGCCAGCACAGCTTTGCCAAGGTTGATCTGCCTGATCAACCCAGTGGCCTTCTATGATGGAGTGACTACATCAATGGACAAAGGAAGGGCTACAGATGTCATTTATCTGGACTATGGTAAAGTCTCTGACAGGATCCCCAACAACAACCCTTTCTGAATTGGAGAGAGATGGATTTGATGGATAAACTGTTCTGTGGCTAAGATGGGTAACTGTTCTGTGGTCACATCCACAGGGTAATGGTCAATGGCTCAATGGACATTGGTGACAGGTGGAGTCCCTCAGAGGTCCATGTTGGGACCAGTGTTTTTGAATATNCTACAGATGTCATTTATCTGGACTATGGTAAAGTCTCTGACAGGATCCCCAACAACAACCCTTTCTGAATTGGAGAGAGATGGATTTGATGGATAAACTGTTCTGTGGCTAAGATGGGTAACTGTTCTGTGGTCACATCCACAGGGTAATGGTCAATGGCTCAATGGACATTGGTGACAGGTGGAGTCCCTCAGAGGTCCATGTTGGGACCAGTGTTTTTGAATATCTTCTTAATGACATAGACAAAGGGATCGAGTGTGCCCTCAGCCAATTTGCAGATGTCACCAAGGTGAGTGGTGCAGTTGACACACCTGAAGGATGTGATGCCATCCAGAGGGACATGGACAAGCTTGAGAAGTAGGCCCATGGGAATATCCTGAGATTTAACAAGACCAAGTGAAAGATGTTGCACCTGGGTTGGGGCAACCCCAGGTGCCAATACATGCTGGGGGACAGACAGATCCCCATCCGTGGAAACATTCAAGGTCAGGTTGGACAGAGCTCTCAGCAACCTGATCTAGTTCAAGATGTCCCTGCTCATCGCAGGAGGTATTGCACTGGATGACCTTTAAAGATCCCTTCCAACCCAAAGCATGATCTTCAGTGTTTGGCATTTTTTTTTTCCAATTCATTATGGCTGTGGAATGAATTCTCAGCTTAAGGTCACTAATACTCAAAGTTAATTCTGGTGGCCTTCCTGAATAAGGGCAGTGAAAGGTGTAGGATATCACTGAATATGAACCTCAAATCAAACACACTGTTTTCATTATTTTTAGAATAAGAAATACATTCTCCTTGGTAGATGCCTTCTTCTGCTTGCCTTGCTCAGGAATGGTGACTCAACCACTTCACTGGGCAGCCTGTTTCAGTGCTTGACAAAAATTTTATTTTTTTTCTTTAGTTGATTTGATGTTTCATGTTAATCAGGCTTAACCTTATTTGCCCATACAATGAGACAGCACACATCTCAAAGCAGGGAGCAAAGCTGAGTGTTGCTAGGTAAGAAACCTGGAACAAATTGCCCAGAGAAGCTGTGGATGCCCCACCACTGGAGGTGTTCAAGGCCAGGTTGGATGAGGCTCTGAGCAATGTGGTCTAGTGAAAGGTGTCTCTGCCCATGGCAGCGGGGTTGGAACTAGATGCTCTTTGTGCCCCTTCCAAACCAAGCCATTCTGAGATTTTAAGTAATAATTTTAGATTGTGCTGACATGTAGGGGATCTTTATATTCAGAAGCATGAAGGAGTAAAGAAATGCTCCAAGATTTTATGCTGAGAAGAGGGACACCAGGCTGTGCCCACCTTGTCACCAGCTCCTGGCTGCTGTCAGCTGTGTATAGTGTATTTAATGCCTGCTCTGTCCTTCCCAGGCAGTGCAAGCACTGCAGCTCATTAGCAAAACTGTTGGGGAAACCAGTGCTGCATCACTTGGACTTATCACAAAAACCAAGATGGTGAGGAATGGGACTCTAAACTGAGTGTTTATTTCCATCTAACCTTCCTCTGAAATTTAGGCTGCTCTGGACTAACCTGAAGAGCCTCATTCATGTGATGATAGGTGTGTTCTGTACCTTCTGTGTCTATGTTTTCTGTTGAACCAAGATGTCTTTCTGTCTTGCAAGAAAAACAAGGGGACAGGTGAGTCAAAATTTTTTGGTGGGCTAAGTAGCACCTTCCTTCACTTTTCTTTAAGTGAAGAGCCCTGGAGTATTATTTAGGCACACACTGTAATACCATGATTAACAGGTTGTTTGGGTTTTTTTAACTAGTACTTTCCTTGCTGAGTTTTTTGCCCAGCTTCTCTAAGTGTCTCTTATTATGGTAAAGACCATTTAGATGCCATGCACTTGCCATGCACTTTAGATGTCATGGAGACCATTTAGATGCCATGCACTTGCACAAAGAGGTTTGGCTAGAGAGAAGAACTGCAAAGAAGAGGCAGGGAAGGAACAGAGAGGCGCAACCTCTGGCACTGCTGGATGTGAAAAGCACATTTGACTGCATGAAGTCATAGGCAAATCAGATCCTTTGCCCTCATTTTCATACCTTGACAGCAGAAGTAATGTAACTCATCCATGAATTTTAGTTGGCTTTTTTTTTTTTTTTTTTTGACACTGATTAATTCCTGTTTAATTATAGTCACACACTTCTGCTTCCCTCAGCAATGAGTTTTGAGGACATATTCAAGCCTTTTGTAGTTAATTTTTCAAAATCTGAAGCTGCTTGCCTTATTGTTTTAGTTTGAATTTCATCATTAATCTCAGTTCTTCTCTGTTTTAAATAGGGACAGATTTTTCCCTTTGGTGCCACCTCTTTCTCATCTGCTTATTCATCCCACCTGTTTGGAGAGCTGCTGCTCCCTGCAGAGAGAAGTCACTAAAGCTGAACTTTCATCTGAACTCTCTGAAAGCTCTTCAGGAGGAGCCCCCTGCCTTGCCATGGGGTGTTGTCTTACCTCCTGTGGTCCCTCTACCATTTCTCAGCCAGTTGTTTGGAGAAGGACTCAATGCCATCTGCTATTTTTTCCTAATGGCAAGGAAAGATCTTGAACTAATTCCATGTGGCTTTTTATAGAGCTAAGATTGTGATGGTCTTAATATGCTGAACTGGAAGTTTAACAGCAGGGGCTGCCCTCACTCAATCTGGCTGGTTACTATACACACAAATAAGGGACCAACTGAAGCTGGCTGTGTCAAGGATGAACACTCTCAGGGCTACAGGCTTTGGCTTACTTTTTTGTTTTTGTTGGGCTGTTTGATTTTTTGTTTTGTTGGATTTTGGGATTTTTTCTGGTTTTGTTGTTGTTTTGTTGTTGTTTTTGTTGTTTTGGGTTTTTTTTTTTTTTTTGTGGTATATTTGCCAAGCAATAAATTCTTCAAGTTCTTATTCAGGTAAAACTGCTGAAGCCAATGAGGGTTTTGATTAAATGGCTGAATAACAAGAATGCAGGTTCTGATTAATGGTATCACACTGAAGAAACTCCTTGCTTCTCTTTGCCTTGTGAAAAATTTGGTGCTTCTCTAGAAGGAAAATAAAAGCATATTTAAAGTAATTCCAAATGAATGACTAATGAGTAGCCCAAGCAATATTATAATGAAGTAATTTGTTTTGTAACAGGAATAAGTATTCAGAAATCAGACTTTGCAGACTAATACTAGAAGTATCTAAAAAAATTAGATCAAAGAATCTCTATTGACTTAGAATCCTGGAATCATTAAGGCTGGAAAGGACCTCTAAGATTGAGTCCAACTGATAACCCAGCACTGCCAACCCCACCATTAATCCCTGTGATTTTTAACAAAGCTGGATTTGTATGAGCTTCACTATACAGATGGACAATATAAATACAGAGTGTGTTTCCTTAACTATTGTGTGTGCAAATCAAAAAATGTAATACAAATCAAAGCAGCTCCATGCCTGAATTGTCCTCAGACTCTTGATGACATTATTGAAACCATAGTGGAAATGTCAGATGGTTACCATAAGGTAAATTCCTATGTCACTGGAGACAGTGGGCTTTTTTGCCTTGGACTGCAAAAAATATATTTAATATTTTTTCTCAAGTTTATCTTTAAGAGGGTTGTTGTATATTTGGTATCATGCTTTTTTAAAAGTTTTTTTTCTTGCCTCTCCTTTTTTCCATGTATAGAATTAGTTTGGGTGCAAAAGGGAAAGCTTTGAGACCTCTGGTTTCACTCAGATTTAATCAGCATCTGTGTGCTGTGGTGTGCCACATGTGAAAGCTCAGCAGATTTGTCCAAGCAAAAACTGCAGAATTTAATCCGGAGTCGGTAATAATATTTATTTTTATAAAATCAAATTAGCTTCAATGCTATTATCACATCTCTTTAATTGCTGGCTGGAGCTATAAATGGGCTATAAATTCAGTGTAGCCTTATCTGCTGTATCTTGCTGTGCACCTGCTTTGCAGGTGTGCTGTGCTCTCCATCTGGTAGGTAGGAATAGGATGCTGATTTGGCTCTGTAGATGTTTAAAAGGACTGCAATGTGGATGTTTAACAAACATCTTCAGTCAGAAGTGATCATTAAGTCCGTCCTAGCTCACTAAAGGGGGAACTGCTGGCACCGTGTGCATCATGATTTCTTTAGGACATCAAAATTAATTCCTGGTTTTAGTCCGCAGAAGCACAAATTAGAGACATAAATCAAAGTCTGACTGTTTGAAGGGAGGCACTTGGCTTTTTTTATTTTATCAGAGGGACAACTGAATCTTAGCTTATTTCCTCAGCTTCATCTATTTTATCAGTGTGTTTGGTGAAGGTGAGAAGCCAGGAGGCCCAGAAACTCGGTGCCAGGGAGGAAGTCAGCCTTGGCAAACCTTTTGTTGTGCCCCTGCCTCTGCAGTCATGCAGCTTGCCTGTAGGATGTTAGGAATGGCCCAGAAAAAGCAGAATTACATTATCTAGCAAGTACTAGTAATACTTAAAGCTATGAAAGATTTGCCTGGCAGCTTTTGTAACACTATTCAGAAAAGATATTTTGGGATATCTATTACATCAAGGTTAAAATTATTCCCTGCCAGCACCACCAGAATGATGAGGAGTTACTTTATGCATTTCACACCAGTGATAGGCCCCACAAATACTTTGCTGGACCCCTCCCCTCCCAGGACATGGTTCCAGGCCACCATTTTCATGCCAATTGGTCAAAACCACCATTGTTTTAAAAGCTCTTTAAGGACTGCAATTGCAGCACTGCAGCACATTCAGATGCTCAGAGGAGGGGTAGCTGTGCAGTGCAGGAAATTATCATCAAGTGAAATGTATGCCACGAGTAACAATACTGTGCGACATAGCACAGGCTAATCCAGTGTTACAGCAGTAGCAATCCTGGACAGTTACATCTGGTGTTCCAATTTTGTGTCCCTTGCTCATCCTCTCCTCCATTCCAGAGCTCCAGCCTTCCTGCCTTCATGCCTGCTGTCACTGGCAGGTGCTCTGCCTTTCTGCTCCTGTGTCCTTGGGTGGTAGGGAGTGATACTCACACCTGTCTGAGTGTTCGTGAGCTGCTCTGGTGTCACTGCTCTGTGTGAAGCCTCTCTGTGGGGAAATTATTACTCATGTATTATTACTCACAACAACTGTGCCTTTGTGTGGATATTTTTATGTTGTTTCTCTTTCTGGTCAAACACTGAAATGTACTGCTAAGATTGCAAGGAGTTCTCTCCATCTGTTTCACATGGAAATACCTATTATGGATGTTATGCAGTAAATGCTTTCCTAGGCAGTTATCCATGCATGAGTTATGAAATTCAGTTTAAAGAATAATAGTCTTACTTTGGTTTTAATTATCACTTCTGCAATGCAGTTCTTCTAAAGAATATTGCTAGTGGTAGTGCCATGTAAGCTAAACAGCAAAGCTCCTCCACTGATGAAGTGGCTTCCCCCTGCATGTGTTTTAGGAGACAGTGAGCTCCTGGAGTGCCTGCCTGTTGCTGATGGATGTGGTCCTCTCCCAGCTGTTGGTCCTCCTGCCATGTACTCGAAGAGGTATCTGTTGCAAAGGCACCTGTGATGGGGTTTTCCAGTCCTCACTGACCAGATTCTGCAATGTCACACAGGCACTGGGGACGATGTGAGAGCACAGAAATGTGCTCTCAAATAACAAGTTTGCCCAAACCTTTTTGAGTTTGGGTGTCATCTTTGCTCTCCTGTATCACTCATGGCCTTCTTGGCCACCAGGGCACACTGCTGGCTCATGTTCAGCCAGCTGTGACCAGCACCCCCAGGTCCCTTTCTGCCTGGGCACTGTCCGCCCAGCCTATAACATTGCAGGGGTTTATTGTGACCAAAATGCAGGACTTGGCACTTGGACTTATTAAACTTCATCTTACTGGACTCTGCCCATCCACTCAACCCTTCCAGGTCTCTCTGCAGAGCCCTTCTACCTTCCAACAGATTGACACATGCTCCCAGCTTAGTGTTGTTTGCAAATTTACTAATGAAAGACTAACTTGTTCTAGATACCCATATTTAGGCCACTTAATCCTGCTGGGAAAAGGGATTCAATACCAGGTGAGAATATCTAAACTCAGGCATCAATGTGGGAGTTCACTTCACTCCAGTCCATGGAGATCTATTCTGTATAATTGATGAATCTAGAAATAATTAAACTCTCTAAACCCAGGATTCAGTAGCCTAAAAGCAAGTGTCTATTGCTATTTTAGGTGTTGTGGAGTAGCCCAGTTGGCATCCAGTTGCTTCACCAAAAAGAACATGGGCTTTCTCCATCTTACATCACGTCTACCAGCCTTGTGCAGATGTCTCATCTGCCCTGGAGTATCAAATGGCCGGAGGAGCCAACATTAAGGAGCTGAAGCCCATCTGTTCTGGTAGGGTATCTGATTCTTCCTCCAGGCTCCCTTGACTGCATCAAATTGATCTCTGCTGATAAAAGAAGGAGCCAAAATACTAAATTTTGAGATAAAATATAAGCCTGACTCCCCAAAATAAAGCTATCTCACTAGAAAAATAACAAGATTTGGGAACTGAAAATGACAACTAGATGATTTATGGGTGCAACTGTCTCTATTCCATCCTTCTCTTACCACCCCAAATGGCAATCCAGCTTACAGGGTAATGATTATTTTTAAGTCAGTTTTTCACAGTCCCTTTTGTTGTAACTGCACCCCAATGTGAAACTGGCTTGAGAATCCCTTGTCACCTAGACAAGGATGCCAACTAAGGATTCAGAAGAAAAGTATGACAGGAGTCAAGAAGTAGACTTAAAATTAAGTCTTGCCTTTGCAAGGTGAAAGAGGTGGGAGTGTCTCTGAGAAATTCAACAGAGATTTATTTTTTTTTGTGCTCAGACAAAAACATTTGAATTTGACTAATTGCATCTATGGCCAGCATCTGATGAGATGGAAATTTTACCACAGAAACAGAGCTACAGGGCAGATTTAGCCAGAAACAAACAACAGCTTAGGGTGGGAGTTCATAAGATTGACATTGGACTTGGCTGCCCAAGAGGCTTACAATTGCCTTTTATGATCTAGACTTTTTTTTTATGTCTATGTCAATACTTGAGAGAAGTGACAGGTAAAATGGGATGGAAAGTATGTCCTCTAGTCTGTAAGCTGAAAAGCATTATCCTTCCAACAGAAAAACATTCTCTTTCTCCCAGTCTCCTCCTCTTGGAAGTGATACCTAAGTAAAATTAGAAAGGTTTAACAGAAAAATCTGAATAAATAAGATTTGTTTTAATTTTGGCTACTAGCTAGTAGCTGTAGTTGTCATCCACCTAATAATCTAACTATCAGGTGGTATAATTTCCTAGAGATTTCAGAAAAGTGGGTTGCAATTGCTTGTGGAAGGCCATTCTTCCAATCCAAGGCAGGAGAAAGTACACATTCATAGCAGACATTTGACTAACCCGCTTTTCAAGACCAGCCAAGAGGTGCAGTCTTCATTTTAGTGAGGTCTGTGAGGAGCAGAATGTCACAGGTGCTAGGTGCAAGGGTGAAAGCAGGTTTGCACAGTTTGTTTTTGTGCAGCCTCTGGTTGAAGCTCCAAGTCAGACGATTGCACAGCTGTAGCACAAACACTGGGGACACTCCAAATCCCATTAAACCCAGTAAGATTAAATTGAAAAATATATGCAAGCTCATTGCTGAATGACAACCACAACTGTGTTTGAGCATGAGGAGGCATTATTTGACACCTTTCCATATCCTTGGTACCTCACTAGACTGAGACTTACATGGCAAGAAGTTGCTCCAACCCCCTATGAGCCAACAAGTTCCACAGTTGAGTGCCCTCTGAGTTAAACTGTGCTTCTTAGCAAGATTAAAGGGCAAATGCTCATTTAAAGAGAAGAAATAGCATAGGTAGGCAGACACCCTACTCCCATCCCCACAACATTTCACAACGTTTGTAAACTGAAAGGTGTGAGTGTGTGACTCACTTGGCACAGATATTGCAGCCATCTATGCTGAAGGAGGACCACATGGAAGAGAACTGCTTTGGCATGTTGTTTTTTCCAAACTACATCACTATGAAGACCGGACAAGAATGTACTTACTCCTCAAAACTGGAATGAGAGCCTGCAAACAGAGCTATATCCAGCAAAGTTTTATAGACTCAGAATTATCTCTAGCATCTGTGCAGGAAACATGAGAAAGGACATTCATGCAGTGATTTAAGATGTTGCTAATGAGGATAAGGTTGCCTCTACCAACTCTTTTCAGCTTCCACATGGACATTTAAGCTATTCCATAATTTTAAGCCCTTCTTCTGAACACCAGACTGCTATGGGCTCTCTGCTAAGGCTACCACCCAATGGGTCTCATGAACTCTGATACACCTGTACAAGCAGGAAGACTTGTCTAAGAGCATCCTCTTAGAATGGCCACTCTTCTGCAGAAAGCCATGTCCCTGGTTTGTGTGTGGTCTGACTAGAAAAACATTTCTCTGCTGCTTGACTGATGGGAGAATTCAGGATCAGGTAGTCATTGCCTTAGTTCTTGGTGACAAAACGCATCTTCCCAAGAGCAGTGCTGCTGGCATGACTATCTTGAGCTCTGTAGCACAGCTCCTTAAAGTCAGCTGCTTTCTAGGATCAGGACAGCAATAGCCAAAGCAGTATAAAATCCCTTTAAAAGAATAGCACTTTCAATTTTTCAAATTATTATTTTTTGTGACAAAACAAATATACCCTCAGTTGTCAGTTGAAGGAGACAATTTCTACCAAAGCACATCTTATCTTGCAGTGTTTTAAAGGTTTTCTCCTGCACTTCTAGCTTAAGGTCTGGCTATGCTGCTCTGAATAGAAGAAGCTCCTTTAATAAGGATCTTTGATTTGTTGGTTCTTAAGTACAGCTCCAAAAACACCAGAATTCTTATCTGCTACTTTAGAAATATGTAATAAACAACAGAAGCAATGCCTGCATAGAGCTAAGCTTGTGGTGTGTAATATTTATCTTTTCATTTAAATTCAGCAGTGAGTAATAGTGCCATATTACTTAGGAGAATGCCTTGCCAGTGTTTGCTAATCACTCTTCCTAAATGTAACAGATATCCATGGTCTAACTGATATGTATGGTCCAACAAATTGTAAGTCAATCTTCAGGTTCAGTGAAAGGCAATATCCTAAAAGAAAAATCACTTTGGCAGTCTGTGATCAGCAACTTGAGTTACAGTCTTGGTACTCTCAGCATCACACTGTTTCATTTAAGAAACATGACCACATATTTTTGAAGTGAGGACTGGTTTTTTATTTCATTGCAGAAGCCAAGTTAAAAATTATAAAGATAGCAAGAGAGCAACAGCCTGCCTCATCCAGAGGAGGAAAAATTGGAACGTAGCTGTTAAGTGTAAGAAGGAAATAAGTATATTTAATATATATAATAGTTTATATAATATATATATAATACCAATTATAGCATAGACGGATGGTTGTTTAATAAGAGATTTCTGTACTCATTCCATTGCTCTTATCTCTGGATACAAATGTTGTATTATTTTTTTTCCATTGTGAGTACCAATTTATCAGAAATGTTGAAATGCCTGGTGTTCCCTGTCTCTGGAAACATCCCTTTCCAATACTTAGGGCTCTAAAGCATTACTGAAAGATGGGACAGAGGTGAAGCAAAGGCCAGGGGCAGTCTCACTTTGCCTCTCTCACAGGGACAGGAAGAAAGAGGTGGTGGCCCTGCAGGCTCTGCCATTGCTGCCAGAGCTGGCTTGGCTGATTATCCCGGGATTATCCCAAACAGTGCCTAGCAGGTGTAGGGAGAACCTGCTCTGGTTTTTAATCCAGGGGGAAAATGACAGTAGATGAACATAAAACAACAGGCCTTTTGGCAGAGCCAAAATAACTCAGGAAAAAGCATTTAGAAAATTCTTTATCCCTCACCCCTCGGCAGACAAGGCAGGGCTGGGCTGGAGCCAGCCAAGACACACCTCACAGTGCGCCAGGCGAGAGCACAGAATGGGAGAGATGAGCTTTCCTGTCCTTTCCCACCATGACACCCAGAGCCAGACAGGTTATTTCTGAACTCCTGTCTTCAGGGACTAATTAGCTAGGCTTAGTTTCAAATGAGCCATGAGTCCCTCTTAAGTCAAGCATCAGAATTCCAATCACTCGATCCTAGGTCTGACCTACTCAGCTCTCTGTGAGGCAGGAGAGAACAGCTTGAATGGGCACCTAGGATGGTTCCCACTAGCCCAAGGATTTTTCCACAACATGAAGCCATCAGCAATCCAGGTCCTGGGGAGCCTGGAAGAGTAGCACCCATCTATTCCCAACTCCACATCAAAAAGTGGATGCCCTTGGTGCTCCCACCACTGCAAGCAGGAAGTTTTACTCCCTACACTGTGCCTGCCTTCCCAGCCATCTCCCAGACTTTAGGTAGCCCTGCTGGCACTCACTGGCTGTGACATCACTGAGCTTGGTAAGCCTGTCCCCACAGGAGAGGGGTCTTCTCCTGGATAGTGTTTGTGTGTGCACAGTGGCCAACCAGCACCCAGGGGCGAGGAAACAGTGGCACTGTGTGGTGGGAAACAGTGGGAAGAGGAACAGAAGTGAAGTAGGAAGACAAGCCACATTCTCATTTCCATTCACCGTTCTGTGCTCCCACCCTACCAAGAGTCCTGCAGCTGCCTCATTTAAATCAATCAATGGGGTATTCACACACCAGGAATGAAGCCTGTGGTTTGAGTGCTTGTCCTGTGCAGGAGTGCTGCAGCCCCTTTGCCAGCCAGATTGAGTACACAGATACAGCACATTTGCATTCCACATTGATAGCAATAGAGATGTTGAGAAGTTACCTCACCCGTCCATTTCTTCCCATCCTCCCTCTTACTCTGCTGTGTTCCCAGGACACTCTCCTCATTTCTTGGCTAGCGAAGTCCACTGGCAATTTTACATGAGCAAAAACTCCTTTCACATGTGCAGCAGCTTTTCTAATCTTACCTTCTCCCTGCTTTAAAGGCCTGCATTTCGACCTCTGACCAGGTGCCTAATCATTTTCCATGTCTACTATGGCATTTCTAGTGCAAGAGGACAGTGACTAAGTCAGGCTGCCTTTTCTGCTGGGCTGCTGGACCAGTTATACTACCTCACCCAGGTGGCTTGAGACTCCAGGTACCAGGATTACTGGTTCTCTATGAAAAGAGAACTATAGTCTCCTAATGGAAAGTCATGAATAAAACTTGTAAAATTGTAATTTACAAAAACCTGAAAGGGCACTACTTATTTTACCTACAATACAACCGGGCCTCAGCAGACCAGAAACTCTGGCCCTCCCAAGCCTGCTGAATTGGTACCTCAGCAACTGCATTATTCATTTTCACTTTATACTGTCAATTACTTCTTATTGGACCACATAGTGTTCAGTTTTCCTCAGGAGTGACCATGTCTGTTTGCCTGTAAAGCACTCAGCATACTGAGCTTGCCCCAGCCAAGTGTCTTTTCATCCCATGCAGCTGTCACATCTAGACAGGGATTTCCTCCTTCAGACATGGGCAAGGAGGGAAGTGATGAATAATTTCAATTACAGACTTTAATATACAAGTGCTTTAACACCTCTGATTCAAAGTCTCCTGGGCAGTGGGACATGTCTGTGCTGGAATGGAAACACAGTCCTGTTAGAATAAAGCTCGCTATATCAACAAAGCCACCTAATTCCATTATTTTATTTCACTAAGCCAGCATCCCACGTTCTAATTTGACAGAGGTCACAGTGGCCCACATGTAGGCCATGACTCCAGCACGGGTAGCCAGAACAAGTAATGCCTGGCATGTTCAAGTTACGAATGCGCCTACAAGCTTATGTTTGACCTTGGCCCCCAGATGTGAACTCCTTTGGATCTGATGTGGACGTGATGTAAGTAGTTCCTTCTGCAGTTAAATACGGCCTGGAAAGCAGCTGTTCAATAAACTGCAGATGCATTTAGGGGTCTTCACATTTAAGGTTATTTCTTATTTTAAAAGAGCCTGTAAGTGTTTATTTCTATCACAGGGTGCAACCCTTCCCAGGTAACTATTCTTGAATTCTGGAGCTTACAAGCATTCCCTCAGCAACTTCTCCTAAAATCTTTTGACTTTACTGTACAGAAGGATAGAGAAAGTGTTGGGAATACCATGTTTCCTTATCTCAGTGTGCATTGGATGCATAATCCATGTGGAATAGCCGCACTGTCCCATTCAGTGACTGTTCAAACACCTAAGAGAAACCAAGTTCAGGCTGAAATACATATATCCATATGAGTGTACATGGACTCCACACATACACATACACACACACACACACACACACACACACACACACACATTTCTTTCAAAAAGGGCTTCACAAAGTCTTTGACAGACATGAGGGAATAGCATGAAGCTGTGTCAGGAGAGGTTTAGGTTGAACATTAGAAATGGATTTTCATGGCACCAAGCCTGCCAATATTTCAAGAAGTGTTTGGACAATGCATTCAGGCACATGGTGTAATTCCTGAGGCTGTCTTGTGTAGGTTCAGCAGTAGGAGTTCAGTGGCCCTTATGGGTCCCTTCCAGATCTGGATATTCTATGATGTCTCACTACAAGCACTCCCACATATCCATATCTTTTAACTGTGATGCTGCATCCCTGTGGTATCAGGAAATGCACTGAAGCTGGACACCTGACACAGCCAGGCGCACTCCTGATGCTGCTCCCCACAACTATGAGGAAAAAAGGAAAAAGGGAATACCCTGGCATGGGCCTCCCCTGGGAAACTGAAACCTGAAGTCAGAAGCACTCTGCAGCCCTGTCATGAGCTCAACTACCAACCTGCAGGTTCAGTGCCAGAATGTTGCCTTTGATATCAGTCAGTGTCAGTGGTGTTAATATCCAATTATAGCAAAAAAATGAGCTTTGCAACCAAGGAAAAATTGATGTTGCCTTTTCATAAGTTGGGAAATCTTTGTTCCTGGGAGAGAGTGGTTTTTTTTTAATCAACTATGAAATATATAAAATCACTGTGAGATGTGTTTTTGTTAAATTGAGAATGAGGCCTTTCTTTAATGCATTGCCATTCTTCCAAAGTAAAAGAGACATTATACACAGAAAGATTTTGTTAATATATGAGTGGGGAAATTAAACTGTCTAGCACTGTCAAAGACTAAAGTTATCTTGATCAATATCTGACACCACACTAAGTTTCAGAAACACAATTTACCTTTCTCCATTTTTATTCCATTTTACACATCCATTAACATGGCTTTTTATGTTTTCTTTTTTCAGTCTGTGGCAAGCTGCTGAGTGAGTTAAAAAGACTGACATGAAGAATGGCAGCAGAATTACCCACTGCACCTCAGTATACAGGATCCCCTGCCTCTGGGGGGATTAGATTACTGCTGAGTGAGAACGCCTGCATGGTCAAAAATACCCTGAGAAAAGTCCACTTCCTGACTTCCCATAATAAGCAGCAACAAAAGAAAATCTGCCACGTGTACCTGTGGACAGCACTTTACTCTTCACTCCCTCACACATGTTTGGGGTGCTGCTGCCTCAGTGAGCTGGGCTGCTTTCACTCGCCCAGGAGGAACGGCCGGGCCCCAGGAGAGCGGAGGCAGAATGTCCTTCTTCTCCAGCAACTGAAACAAAGGTGAAACCAGCCATCATCTCTTCCTCCACAGCCATCACAGAGGCCTCAGCACTCTGGGGCTGCCGCCTCCTGCCACCAAGAGATTTGTCACCTCTCCTGACTGACTGGTAATGGTACTCAGGCTGATGAGGACAAGATGGCAGTGCTCACTTGCCCAGAAAAGGAGAGTCCAGACAGGGAGTGGGAACTGTGGGATCAGATCCAGTCAGACTTTTTCAAGTGCCACTCTGCTGCCTGGAGACATTCCTACTCAACCATAGCCACGATGGAGGTCACCTCATGCTTTTGGCAACCTCCCACAGCTGTTCCCAGCACTGCTTTCCTTGCTCTTCCTGCAAGCACATGGAAATTTATTAATCATATCCTGGCATCATTTCAAATCCTGCATGGCCAAGCAACCTGAAATTACTGTTTGGAACATGGTGGCAGTCAGGTGGGAGGCTCCTCCAGAGCTACACATTGTAAGCCTTAGGGAAGAGGATATTGAGAAGAGCTTTATTCTACACTCAGGCCACTTCTATCTCAAATATTCCTCAGACACAGTCTTGTATCAGCAGAGAGAACTCCCTCACTTGCTGACCTCTTGCTCACAGAGCTGCCTCACGAGCTGCTTACCAACACTACGTATTTCAAGCATGGCCTCGGAAACATCTCTGAAAAGTCCTATTCCCTGGGGGACATTGATCTTGCAGCATCTGTATGCTTAAAGCAAGGAGGGCACTGCTGCTGGTGGGCATGGCCTTGCCCAGTTGCAGGCATTTTCCAGAGTTTCCATAAGCCCTAGGGCACCATAGGGCACGCAGAGAGGTGCTGTCCTCACCTCCACAGCACTTTTGCTTAAGCTGCAGACCAGATGCCTTTCATAAAGGCAGTGTGCCTTGCACAAAGACTTGTTTATTTATATATTCCTGACTGATTAATCCCAAAGGATGTCAGTCTGTAGGTGTTTCTGCCTCGTGGATGTGCCTTCCAGCTCACTCCCTAAGCACTAGGACAAGCTTCCCCCAGGAGCCTGGGGTGCAGTCTAGGCTTCAAACCCTACCCCAGAAATGAACTGAGCAGCTCACAGTGCTGCAACATTTTAATGGGTTGATGTTACTGACCTAGCAGTGTTTTTCACAGGCTCATCTGAAATGAGGCCACTCCCCAGGCCGTTTACACAGTGCTGCTGCTCTTTCCCTTCTGATGGGTGTTTTGACGGGGATTTCTGCCATCCAGAGAATATCTGGGGAAGAATTTTCTGAAGGGAGCAGCTGACTGGCAAGGGATCCAGCCACCTTCAAAGCTGTCATGTGAGATTTTTCACAGGATGCCAGAGAGGGCACTGAAATCATCAAGATCACAGGCTTTCCAGGCATGGATTCCCAGTCATCCTACCTCTAACTATTAACACAAGCATTACTTCACAGTGAACGAACTCTACCCACTCCCCTTGCAGAGATGTGGCATGAGGCTCCTGCAACATTTAATGCTATTTAATCTCTCAGACTGGGGCTTTAATGAGACCTAAATGCTGAGTTTATGCTAGAGTGTCCAGAGGAAAGTTTGCTTCATCCTACAGGCCATGAACTTGTAAGAATTCTGGTATAAGTTAAAAAAAAAAGTTCTGTTTTTCTGATTTGCATATGCATCAGCATACCTGCACATTTGTGTGGGTACTCCCATGTGCTACTATTTTAAAAAGCACCCCATTAAGTTTTTGACCAAAGATTAAATGGTATAAATATAAACATGAGAAGGGATGTTTGGTTTTGGGTTTTTTTCCTGCTGTATTTTATTGGCTACAATAAGAACAACATTAACACTGCAAATGAAGAATGGGAAGTTCCAAGACCATGAACATATCTCACCAATGTGTATGTTTTGCAAGTGTCCATTTGTGCCTCCTCTCTACAGAATAGAACACATTAAGGATGCTCCCTGTGGTCCCTTGAGGCTCAAGATGCTCTAATCAGTCCTTGTGGCTTGGGAAATAATTTTATCAATTGCCTACAGATTAGTTAAAAGACCTAGCGTCATATAAATAGTGTAGTGAATGTACATATATCTGCCAAAGATGCAGCCTTATTTTCACAGCTGGTTAGGGACTGGAAGGAGTAAATGGGAAATAGAAAAACTTGTTGATTAGTATTTCAGTAATTTTCTTCGCTTGATTTTTCTCAGCACTTTCTCAACATCTGTAAGATGAAGAAGAAGGAATCCTACACTTACTACACTCCTGCAGTTCTGGCTAAGAGAGAACTCAGTAGACTCTGGGAAGACCATGCACTTCAGGATACAGAGCCAGCAATAGGCCATCCATGCAGATGAACACCTGACTTCAGCATGTGTTAGCTTTACCAATACAGCTACCACTGTGGTTGCTTCAGTGATTCTGCTGAACCAATAACTCACAGAATGAGCAGGAATAGTGCAGTCTAAATTGCCTGCACATAGCATGGGAAGCTGTCAGCACAAGTAGCACATAACTAAACCTTGTTCAAGGCAATAATAAAAAAAAAAAAGCTACTGGCACTGGAGAATTCAAGGCTCTTTAAAAAGAAAAAAGGAAAGAAATAAAGATAGTTGTGGTGAGTGTCCTTGGAAAGCTAAAGAAAAGGATGTAACAACTGGAGGAGGCAAAGCAACACTTGACATATTTGAGATATTATCAGCTTCAAACAATAAACTAGAAAACTTGTGAAAGGAGGTCAGAACAAAAATCTATAGGCACAGGAGCTTAAAGGTTAGATTTTCATGAAACTATGAAGTCTCTGCCTTCAGATTGCCCAGAATCTGAGGCTCTTGGCAAGGTCTGCAGGTGAAACCCCTTGGTCTCACACAGAGCATATCCAGTAGAGCAGGCTGGCAGAAGAGACACTTTGCTGCTAATCATTTGCTTTCCAACTATCCAGTTTCACTTCTTTGGTAGCAAACAATGTTGGGACATATTTAAGAGATGACAATGTGACATTTCCGACCGCTCTGCTACTCCAAAATACGGAGATGGGTCTGCAAGTGTCAAGGAATGGTAGAGTGGCAGAAACCAAACTCCTCTCTACAATGCCCCACTGAAACAAATCAGAAAGAGGACAGAGAGAGATCAGTTCATATGAAAGACAAGAACTCAAAATGGCATGCTGCATCCTCCAGCTTCTCCTTGAATGATTTGGCTGGAGTTACCTGAGGTCCCTGCCTGGTCAAAATTCAGCACACCCTGCTCAGGTGAGGCCATTTGACCTGAGCCCACTATGTGTGCCAGTCTGCAGAAAACTTGCCTGCCCTGCCAAACAGAAGGAGGAATGCTCTTGAGAGCTGAATAAAAACACTGTGAAACTCTAAACACAGGTCTGTATTACACCTTGTGAGCCAGCCTTCATTACTATGTAGATGAGATCTGGGACTGGGACCTTGCACATAAACACTATCATATGAACATTAAAGATGCACTACTCTGCACTGATTGTGCAAAGAGAAAACAAGCAATCCATTTCAAAAGACAGCATTTGGTTGGTTGCACACTTCCTCTAGGCAGAGAGGGAGAGGACAAAGAGCTGATGTTAATGATACTCTGATACAGGCATAAACTTACAGGAGTCAAAGAGCTTCAGGGACCAAACAGAATTCTCTACTGTGCCTGTACTGGCACAGCCTCTTCCACCCACTCTGTGGGCTGGGTCACTGCAAACACAGGGGCTGCTGCCATAACGTGGTCTTAAAAGTTCCTGACAGTCACCACAGCAAATGTTTTACTGCAATGATGTCAAAACATCTACTGAGATATGTTTCTGCTGCATTTCATTTCCACTAGTAAATATTGAAAGGAATATTTTATGAATTCTAACAGATTGATACAAAATCAATGCAAAACCATTACTTTCTTCCAACTCTTCTTTGACAAATCAACTGACCTACCTCACTGATTAATTGATCCTACCTCCTTTTTTGCAGATACAAATTAATTTCTGACCACATGAGGGCCTATAACCTCAGCTCAGCATTTAAACAAGGCCAAGAGCTCACAGTGAACAGAGCATCTAAGAGAATGACAAGTTCATAAACACAGTTTGCCCCCATTGGGTCTTAAGCCTGATTTGGATACAGTTCTACTCTGAGCTAAATCTGATCTTAGTCCAAACTGAGGGCTTAGAAATCTCCCCTAACCTAGAAATGGCTCATTTTCTTAAGGGTTAATATTCTAAACTCACTGGCTGGAAACGAGAACCTGCAGTTATTTTCTTTGAGGAAAAACAACAACAACCACCACCAACAAAACAGCTAAACAAAAACCAAAACAAAAGAAACCTCACTAAAACCAAACAGCAACCCACAACCCCAAAATCAAAGTAAAACCCGCAGGGAGCATATAAAACTGGAAGGACTGAATTAGCAATTAAACCACAAAATAAATAGCACCATAAATTCCATCCTGCACATGACCTTTCCCTGGGTCATCTTTTCACCACCCCTTTCATTAGCTCTGAACCTGTCCATCGTGCTATCAAGCACATGGCTAAAACCTTGCCATGTGCCCTGGCACAAGCTGGCATAAGCATGATGCAGTTTGCCAAGTCTGCCTCCTTCTGACTTTATCACCAACTTGCCTCTTGACTCCACAGTGTGCCTGATGTCATTGCTCAGACATCTTCAGTGTGATTTGCTGCAATTGGCAAAGACCTACGAATTCCCCATGAAAACAAGTCCTCCAACTTGTGAGTGTAATGTTACTATCCTTAGTGTCTTCCCAGAATGCTGCAGTGTAATGATCTTCTTTTTTTGTATTTGTTTCTCAGTTAATGAGATTAATTGTGGAACAGACATTTGAGAGACCTGTGTTTTTAGATCCAATCTCCAAAGGGCTTTGCATGCTAAGTATTCAGGTGATCAAGACAAGGCTGCATGTCCAGAAGTTCAAAGGTTAACAGTGGGATGACCAATACCACATAAATAAAAGTCTTGTAATGCTACAGGGTCTTAAGAGTACTCACGGTGGATGAAATCCTGTGCTTCATCTTTCTTCTTGTCATCTTCTTGAACTTATTCATGTCATATAATCTATCCTTTATAAGAGCTGAGGAGAAGAGCCAAACACGTCTGGGGATAAAACCTGCCATGTGAACTTCAACAATCTGTTGCCCTTGCAGCATCTCGTGAAAGATCTTCCACTTGGCAATCAAAATGCCCGTGTGAAAGAAATGCACACTTTGTGACATGCAACACAGCTTCAAGTGGCGGTCAGATACCTGACATGGTTAACTTCACCTAGCAAGAAATTCTGAGAGGAGAAATCAGTCAGGACACTCTTAATGGTATATCAGAGAAGTACTTATGAGGCTCAGCTTTGTATAAATTAAGGATTTTAAATGAGTCCAAGTACAACATGTGTGTTATTACCCACACCATTCCTGTTTTCTATTCTAGCCTATCAAAGTCTTTGCAATGGCTGCAAGAGCCATACCCATACACTTTGATCCATTCATTCCCACTGAGTTCCAGCTGAGTAACTACAGGGCCCAAAAATCCAGTTTAGTCAGAGCAAAGAGCATTCTTAGTTTTGTCACCATTTCATGCTATAGTCTCCATGCATGTCTGTTGAAAATTTTACAACCAAAACTGCAGAGCATGAAGAGGTGGGGGAGAGATCACTCAGGCCATACTTAATTATGCTTTTCAGGAAGCTGTAGAAGATGTGAAGAAATTCTTATACTTTGAGAACTGAGGTGAGAATACACTTGATCAGGACTGAAAGGTCCTGAAAAATGTTTCTGGCTGGTCTTTCCTTGGGAGGGAGATTGCAGATAAGAAAGAAAGGTGGTCAAATCCCATCTCTCCAGATATGCTCAGATAGGTTTTATATATGGCACACAATCCAAGACTTAAGAATGTCCACTTACCTGGACTTGCAAGGGCATGGAGTAATAGGACAAAGGACAATGGCTTTAAGCAGAAAGAGACTAGGTTTAGATCGGCTATTAGGAACAAATTCTTCCCTGTGAGGGTGGTGAGGCACTGGGACAGGTTGCCCAGAGAAGTTGTGTATGTTCCATCACTGGAAGTTGAAGGCCAGGTTGGATGGGGCTCTGAATAATCTGGTCTAGTGGAAAGTGTCCCTGCCCTTGGCAGGGGTCTGGAACCGAATGATCTTTAAGGTCCCTTCCAACCCAAGCCATTCTATGATTCTGTGATTACCAAGTGCATCAATGCAAGTGTACCATGCAGCTCAGGAACTGAGATGAATTCACTAGTTAGGTGAGCACTGAGTGCAGCTTTGCCTGACACCAGCAGGTTTTAAAATAGCTGGTGACAGCCTTGAAAGCATTAGTCCACCGAAGACTCCCTGAGCAGAGTCAGAGGATGTATGAACTGTCCTATGAACACATAATGAGCAAGAAGACTGCTCTGAGATGCAACAGCTCTTTAAAAATTCTGCTTGGGGCCACCCACAGCTGCATGTGTCAATCTTCAGGCTCATTTCTTTGCATGCTAACACTTCTGGTGTGCATGTATATGAGCATGAATGTTTATATTCAAAAGTATATAGCTGGTAGCAAACTAGATCCTGTTACACATGTAAATTCATGACAGTGTGTAAGATAAAAGGGGAAAATAAGAAGGTAATAATTAGACCTTTCAGTTTGACTTCAGTTCTAGGCACTAAGCAAATACACACTTTCTGGGTACACGGAAATCTACTAACAACTGAACCATATCCAGAATGGATTTGATAAATTGTGTGAAACCAAACCATTTCTCCACCTACCCCAGAGTAAAAGATTTTGTGAACAGCAATAGATGTTGACTTTATTACACTTTGCCACTGCTTCTTTTGATCAGAAATTAGAAGCATAGAGAGTCATAGCATAAATTAACTTTCAACAGAACACATGCAAAACCAGGAAACATTTCTGAGCAATGCAACTAAGACTGATATTCTGTTGGAACAGAAGAATAAATCAGAGAGAGTTCCTTGCACTCTTTTCTTGAACTCACTGTGTTTAGAAATATCTTGGACTCCAGAGCAGATAAGGTACTTCTTAACAATACAGGTAATGTGAGACTAAAAGAAATTCCTGGAATGGGTTGGAAAAGAAAGTTAGAAACATCATAAGTTAGTCTTATGAGGAGCAGCTGAGGGAGTTGGGGTTATTAGCCTGGAGAGAAGGAGGCTCAGAGAAGACCTTCTTGCTCTCTACAACCACAAGACAGGAGGCTGTAGCCAAATGGGGGTTGGTTGGCAACCAGTGACAGGATGAGAGGACACAGCCTCAAGCTAAACCAGGGGAGGTTCAGGTTGGACATCTGGAAGAATTCTTCAGTGAAGGGTGGTTAAGCACTGGAATGGGCTGCTCGGGTAGTGGTGGAATCCCTGAAATTCTTCAAGTGAATGAGGCATTCAGTGCCATGGTCTAGTTGACATGATGGTGTTCAGCCAAAGGTTGGACTCAATGGTCTCAGAGATCATTTCCAGCCTAAATGAGTCGGTGGTTCTGTGATTCTGTCTGCTTAAATGAGAGAAGTGACCTGGAGGAATGATAATTGACAAAGGTAAAACACGTGTCTGCAGAGACTCTGCAGTTACTCATTCTGACAACTTAAAAAGAAACAAAGGGCTTAATTTTCTGTCAACCTATATGGGAATTAAAGGCAAAGAGAAGTGCAATGTCACTTCCTGCATCTCATAATAATCATATTAATAGAAGTGAAGATGGCCTAGGATCTTGCAGCAAGATGCAAAATGTACACAGTGCACATTTTTAGGGACTGTAACATGATGTTTACAATTATAACTATCAATAAACTCCAGATAAGTAACTTACTTTAATAATTGATGACACAACTGCAGAGGGTATCTGATTTTTGAACTGAGAATTAAATGTTAAAGTGACTTAAATCTTAAAAGTGTTCACAGCAAAAGAAACCCTAGCAGCAGCAATAATGTTCTTTACCATCCCTAACCATGCTAACCTTTTAAAAAACCAACAGATAGAGTGAAACTTCAATACAAAAACATACATGGAATTAAGCTCAGCATTCAAAGATTGTATGAACATGCCAAAGCTATTAATTCTTTCCTTTCAGCATGGAGAACAGAAAGGTTTGTTCCACTGGCTCCTGGCCAGGTCAGTTCACCATCAGCCAAGGGGAGAGAATAACTAGAGCGACCTCCTGCCAGCAGTGCCCCGTGCAGTCCCAGCTCACGCAAGAACTGTAACAGCTGCCACTGGAAAACAAAGTGGTTGCATTTATCAAGAACAATGAGGGAATTCTAAATCCCTAACAAAGACTCTGAGAAATGTATAACATCCAAATTTGCCATGAAGAAGCATGTGATATGATGACACCTTCCTTAATTAAAGAACTTCCATTTAGCACCACAACTACAAAGCCAGAAATGTTCCCAAAGACACTCGTGCACAGGGAGAGAAGTTTTTATGCACTGCACATTTGTCACCTGACGTTATCTGTGCTCCCAGAGTTTGTGACCTATATATGCTACAAAAGGCACCATGTACATGACATAATTTCATAAAAATAGGTGCCTAGCACATACACATTATATATCTGTTATATACTATACATTGCATACCAGCAACACATTTACATAGTAAGTCTGAACAGACTAAAAACAGGTCGGCTTACTCCTTCACCCTTCCTGCAGAAAGTGGTTCTGCTTATCACCTGCCCATCACTTCCTCTTTCATGGAGGACCTCAAAACTTCTTCAGACCCTCAAGAAGTATGATGCAATAGCTAGAAATTAAGCAGTGTTATGGATATCACCACTTTTAAACACAGGAAACTATACTGCCTAATCAGGTAACAGTTGGCCGTTCACTTTCAGAAAATTATTAAAGGTTACTTTTGATACCTGTGAACACAGCATGTCCATGTGCTGATGTGTATCCACATCCTCAGGAAAAATAATAAAAAAAAGAATGTTCTTGCTCAAAAGTCAAGTTTGTAATTTAGAGGGAGAGTTGAACTTTTAGAACAAATATGTGTCTCCAGCCTAAAACAAACAAACAAATTCTTTATGGTCTTCTATTAAAAAATTTAGGAAAAGAAAAAAATGTTTCTGACCCTAATGTCCTTAAGCTGTTATTTATTTTACACTGAAATAAAGACTCCCTCAACATATGTTTTTATACTTATATAATTATTTTTTCACATTTCTCTGAACAAATATATTCCAACAAAAGATTAATGCAAAAGGTCATCTCTGTTGTTCCCATTGTGCGTTAATCTAAGTCTCTGGTATGAAATGCTGTATTTATAATCCAAAGAAAAGAACAGGGATTGTCTGATGTGCTACTGAAAGTTATCAGGTCCCAAGTTTAGACCAGGATAATGTCATTCTTTGGTAAACAGCCACTGTTTCTTCAAACCCAGCTGCCTTTGGCAAATCAAATCTGTCAGAGGTGCTTACAGCAGTGCATAGGTTATTATAACGCTCGACATATATTCCCATTGAGAAATGGCAAATCCCATACCTTAAATGATTTTCATATTTGGTGACAGACTTAGATTATTATGTACTATGTCCTTTCCAGATAAACTTCTATTTCCAGGAGTGATGTAAGGTTAAAGTTATGAAACTATGCCACGCTCCTAAGAAACCGTGTTTTCTTAAATGTTAAATTAAAAGCATTGATTCAGAAGTTCAGAAAAGATTCATAATTGGTTTTTTGGGGGAGCTTTAATTTAAAGTATTAATCAATATTTAAGAGTGTAAAAAAAAAAAAAAAAGTATTTTCAATACTCCTGGAAAGGAATACAACGGGATTTCAGAATAGTTACTCAGCACACTTGAAAAATCAACAACAAGAAAAATCAACAAGAACCTCCTAATCTAAATGTCCTCCTAAACCCAGAAAGACCTAATTTGGAATAGTTTGATATGAGAATTGCTTTATGATGCCAAATTTAAAAAAAAAATCATTTGCATGTTAATTAATGCATTTTATTAGATATGCAGAACTCAATAAAACCCAGAATTTATCCACCATAAAAAATTTGCCCATGAGTTGGAATCTAATATATGTATTTATAATTTAATTGCCTTTGACATACTAGCAATGCTTGGGGTCATTATCTTCCAGAAAGAAAGTTACAGCAGGAAAAGTGTGGCAAAAATGTCCTGGTCCAACCCTATTGCCACGGACCAGAGGATTAAAGAATGACAGAGTCTCTCCTTCCTCACACATTCTCTTCATCACAGAATCACAGAACAGTTAGGGTTGGAAGGGACCTTAAGGGTAAGCCAGTTCCAGCCCTTCTGCCATGAGGAGGGACACCTTCCTCTAGACCAGGTTGCTCAGGGCCCCATCCAGCTTGGCATTTGTGATGTTCTCAACTCTGCTGGGTATCAGCTACCCTACCTCAAAGACTGTGCTTGTGCACAGAAGAGTTTCAAGTGTTGAAAGGAGATCGAGGCCAAGAAAATGAACTGAGAAAATAGGAAGTAAACTGGTAGCAGCTTGCTGTAATGCAGAAAGGATAAGAAAGTAGTTTTCCAGTGGGAAGGGGTTACATGGGTAGATTTAATGGGATACATTTTCCTCAAGGACTGCTCTGGAGACAGTATGTGAGTACAGCAGGACAAATACAGCACGTGGACTGAAAAAGGAGGAAAAATTTTAAAAAAGAGAATGCAAAAAGCAGACCAAGAAAGGAGCAAAACAGCAACAAAATAGAAACTATACCAGAGCACAAAAACATCCATTACATATAAAAATGAAAGCAGTAATGAAGAAACCCAGAAATTAATATGTAGGAAGATTTTCTTAACCTTCTTCTTGCATGCCTGTTTTACAGGTTGAGGTTGTAACTACTTTGGGACAACAAATCTTCTCAGCCCACTTTTGCCAAGTATCTTATTTACAAAGGTTTAACTGGTGTGAGCTACTCATTAGAATAGTGTGATCTCCAATCAAGACAAATTAATCTGACATTTCCCTGGTCTGCTGGACTCCCCAGATGTGAGCTATGGCTCCAGGAGCTATGGTTCAGCTCAGTGGAAGGTGCACAACTCACACAGGCTGTGCCTGACTTTCACTCAGCTCAACGCTTCTGCATCTCACTTTAGCTTGACATATTTTAGGCAAGGTAGAAATCCATGTGAATAAATCTCCCTGTAAAACTTCCAGGTTCTCCACATCTGTCTTTCACACTTATTATGACAATGCCTGGACTGGGAATTGGCCTGTGAGGCAGCAGGATGGTCACTGAGACAGCAGCTCAGAACCTGAGCTACCCTGCCAGGTTCACTTCTCTGAGGGCTGCGGTATTTCAATCCCAGTGTTTGACAATGTCTAGCTGGCAGGCTGACAGTGACACACTCAGAGCACAAGCCAGAGTGAGCTTATTTTCCAGTAGGTGAACATATGAAAAACCAAGTTCTGCTTGGTGATGACATCTTCAATCAGCTAAGTAATAGGGCACCTTAATTGATATGAGTGAGTTTCATACACTGACACTGGAAGAAAACATGAGCTCTGGCTAAATACCTTGCAATAGAGGATTTTTTTTTTTTTTGGCCTGTGAAATACTCAATATACAAATACTGCAAGCACTGTTGTATATTGTTGGTGCTGTCTTCCACCAGATGAAGGCTGTGTTTTGAACACAGCAGGTTATTTACTGCACAACAGAGCACAGCCCCGGGGACAGATGTGTGCCTAGAAAACCAGCCATTGTCTCTCTCCTGTTTGTCAATATCACATAGATCGAGTGTGCTGACAGCTGCCAAAAAAAATTGCCTGATGTCACTCCGGACATCTAACCTTTCCCTCTGTACTTGTCTCTGCCGAGTCCACACCCTGAATCCTGTGTCCCATTCTGGGCCCTCACTTCTGCTCAGACATTGAGGCCCTTGAGCAAGTCCAGAAAAGGGCAATGGAGCCGGTGAGGGGTCTGGAGCACAGGTCTTGTGAGGAGCAGCTGAGAGAGATGGAGGGGAGAAAAGGAGGCTCAGGGGTGACCTTATCACTCTACAACCTGAAAGGCAGCTGTAGCCAGGTGGGGGGTGGTCTCTTCTCCCAAGCAACCAGCAACAGGACAAGAGAAAATGGCCTCAAGCAGTGCCAGGGGAGGCTGAGGTTGGACGTCAGGAGCAATTTCTTAATGGAAAGGATTTCTAAACACTGCAATGGACTGCCCAAGGAAGGTGGTGGAGTTGCCATCCCTGGAATGAATTCAAGGACTGATGTGGCACTCAATGCCATGGTATTGTTGACATGGTGGTGTTCAGCCATAGGCTGGACTCGACGGTCCCAGGAGTCGTTTCCAACCTAAATGATTCTGTAACTCATCATAAGCATCTCATCTGTACTCCCTGAAGTCAGTAAAAACCCGACTTTCCGAGCAATCCCTAAGCAATTGGCTTTATTGGTGCTGAATTACCACCTATCAGTCCGTGGAGTTTTTGTTCATACGGCTGAATAAAAACAATTTATGCGGGCTTTATTAATGTCTGGGTGTTTTACATTTAACACGGCGCAAGCCGCGCCCAGGCACAACTCCCTGCGGCCCGAGCAGGCCGCGGCC
>VZRH01005651.1:135101-152527 GCA_013397555.1 Urocynchramus pylzowi | reverse complement strand
GGCTGCGGCCCGGGGCGGCTGCAGCAGCTCTGCCTGTCTCCGTGTGCAGGCCTCTGGCTGTCGCGCGTGTCCTGCGCCATCCCCTTGTGTGGCACCTGCCGCCCCTCCGGGCGCTGCGCGGGCAGCAGCTCGGCAGGGCCGCCCTCGGCCTGTGCCGCTCCTCTGCGGGGCGCTGCCAAGGAACGCCTTCGGGACATCGGGCTTCATCGCGGCCCCGGGGTGTCCTTTTTGCTCTCAGAAGCCGCCACAGGGGCACGAGTGCTGCCCGGCCGCCGTTCATTCCGCAGAACATGAGCAGGTCTTGTGTCTGCATCAGCTCCTCCAGCTGGCTGTGCTGATGGAGGCGCTGTGTCCCCCTGGAGCTTCGGCCGAACCTGTGCTGTCCCCTGTCCTCGGGGAAGGTTCGGTCCTCACCTCTGTGCAGGCTGCTGCTTCACTCAGTTTATTTCAAAATGTTTGCTAGGCTGTGTCTTAATGTCACATATTATGGTCTAGGCAGCTAGTTAGGTCTGGAAAAGCTAGACATAGATAGATAGAGAGGGTCAGAATCATTTCAGTTTGTGCTTTGAAGCTTCATTCTCTAATGCAGAACATAAGGTGTGGAGTCATAAAGTGACTGCACACTCCATTATTGTATGGAAAATCCTTGAACCAGAGGTGCAGTTACTTATTTTGTACTCTTAAACAGAAGAAATAAAAACAGGCTTGAAATTTTGGTTTATTTCTTGATTGTCTGGGTTTTTTTTTTCATAATAATGTGTAAATGTATAGACTGGGAACACTTCCTTTTGGTTTTTTTGGGGGGCTTTTTGGATTTTTTTGTGGTGTTGTGGGGTTTGTTTTTTTTTAATAATAATATTGGGTTTTGTTTCATTTCTAGGTTAAAGTGAAAATACCTTTTGGAAACAAACACCTTGATGCTATCTTTTCTGTGCCAGAGAAGAAGCCAACATATGGAGTGATTCTTACTCATGGAGCTGGAGGAGACATGAATTTCCCTCACTTAGTGTCCTTGGCAGCCTATCTTGCATCCCATGGAGTTCTGTGCCTACGGTTTACTTGTAAAGGCCTTAATGTTGCCTACAGGACTAAGGCTTTCAAAGCAGTTGTGGTAAGGAGTGACCAAGTTCCTAGATCCATGGGTGCTGTCTTCCAGGTTTCTTAAAATAAAGCCAGAGATTAGTCGAGCAACAGTGGGAAAATTAGAGCCAGTGTTTGGGTAAATGGAGCACTGTGTGTGAACAGAAACAGCAGAAGCCATTCTTAGATGGGCAACAGCTGGAACAGCTGCCACAAATGTGTGGTTTGAGTTCAGGGAAAAAGAAAAAGCCTGACAAAAAGCAAGGGTGTTTAATGGGAAAACTTACAGCTTGCAAAAAGTGGAAGAATTTAGGATGGGTGATCTGCTTGCATTGAGCAGGAGGCATTTTTATAGGGGAGCAAAGTCCAGTTCTGAAGGAATTTTGTATGATATCACTGTGATTATATGTACATTAATTTGAAGTCAGACTTTACTGTCTTTAATGGGCATCTCCAGCTTTTATGGAAGAAGCATAATGTTGTTAGTGCATTTATGCTAATATGCTGCTATGTAAAGGTAATTTTAAGGCATCTGCTAAGATAGCATCTGATTAGTTATCTCCTAAAACTGAAAAAATGTTGCCGAATTTTATCTTTTCTGTCGGACTTAACTGATCGTGTGTCACAAATACATAACCTCATGAAGGGCATTTTTGCAAACCTGCAAACCTTCCTTTTGATGGGCCAAGAGTGTGCCTGGGGTCTGTTACTATAACTGAGTTGATACATAGTAATCACTTATGTTTTGGTAACTTTATAGGGCATCTGATATTTTAGACTTGCTGAGAGCTAATGTGAAGTTGATTATATTTATGTTGTTGCTGCAAAACATTATGAAACCATTTATGTGATAAAACTGAAGAGAGCACCTTGTATGTATCTGTTTTTTAATCTGCAGTGCTGAAAGAGCTTCCCATTTTGTATGTAGTAGCTACAAACAGAAGAGATTCCCAGCTTCCCAGCTGTCTTAATTCCGACTTGTAATGCTTCTCTTTCTCTTATTTCTTTAGGAATACTTAAAACTTTGTGATGATTATAAACTTTCTGGTGTTTTCCTTGCAGGTATTGTTTTTATTATCAATAATTTTCTCTCTTATACTGTCTCTAATAATAGCAATCTGTAAGTATTCCAAGTCTGTCCCGCTTTGGTGAGAAAGTGAATGAACCCTCCTTATGATACCATAGATCTTACTGCAGAAGAGGAAAGAAAGAGCAATAGATTTGCTCTTTTAGTATTTTCCTAATACTAAAAGATTAAATAATCTAATACCTAATACCAAAGTACTAGGTACTTTGGGAGAGAACTTCCTAGTCAGTTAGAATTTACAGGGCATAAGTTTTCTGATTATCTGTGTGTACTTTTTAACTGCAGGTCTTGAAGAATTCTGGTTACTGATAAATGGAAAACAGTTTTCCCAAAACAGGTTTTGGTAATTAAAACCTAGTGGCAGATAAAAAAAGTCAGCTATGTTTTGTGTAAAAGGGAGTAGATGGGGGTGGTTAGGAATATCTTGATAGGGGAAATTCCACGTTTTCTCTTAAGTGAAACCAAACCTGTGCTGCTATAAGAACTAGCGACTTGTAACACTCAATTACAGTTCACTGTCAACTCATATGCCTCCTCTTTGAGGAGGTACTTTGATATTCCCTTGCTGTTACTGACTGCCCTCATGTTCCAAGTTCACACTTTTTTCCCTCACCACTACTTTTACTTTTAGGCTGAAGTTCAAGGCGTGCATAAAGACTTGCTGGATTTGTTTTGTGAACCAAGTGAAATCAAGCACAGAATTTTGTTTTGAATTGAAGCAAATTGAGGTTACATAAAAATAATGATACAGGATACTATCATGGCTATCTCAAATTTCCAGGCTCTGGAGAGTAGGACCAGTCCCTCTTCCCAGGATGGGCTGTTGTTCCTTTCTGTATTGCAAGGGATCCCTATCCATTTATATTTTCTTTCTTTTCCCCTTCTTTTTTAAACAGGGATGTAAATGTTACAACTAGAGAAATATCTTAGCAAAAAGTGTTGAAATTAGGATTAATGTTTTTGATGAAGTATAACATCCCTAGCATTTCATGCCACTGAAATACACTCAGTTGGATTAGTTTTGGGAGTTGTTTACTAAACCAGAATGTAGATGAGGTGCTTTTTTCCTTTATTTCTGCTTGGGATAAAGGCCGTTCCATGGGCTCACGAGCTGCTGCCTCTGTGATATGTCAGCTGAGCCAGGGTGATGATGATGATGATGGCTTCATTCAAGGTCTCGTGTGTTTATCTTACCCATTGCATCGACCAAAACTGCAGTCCAAGCTCCGGGATGAGGATTTATTACTGATCACGTGTCCAGTGCTGTTTGTCTCAGGATCAGCAGATGAGATGTGTGAAAAAGTGAGTACCCTTGTAAATCCTGCTGTGAAAGGGAAGCCTGGCAGTGCTTCCTTTGGCTGCTTAAAACTTAATGAACCATGCTTGATCTTCCACTTTAGCAGCTCATCTTTGGGTCACTGAAATACCTCCGATTTAAATGGTTTCAATAGGATTGCACAAATTAAAAGTGGCCTATGGAAGGAGTGAGTTATTTGCTATTTTGTTTTAACCATTTCAAATTACAAAACCTGTGCTGTGCCACCAGTATCACATGGGTCACATTTTCATGGCAAATTCTTCTAGCAAAGCAGTTCTACCCCCAAGTCAGGCTTCTGTGGTAGAAAGTGATACTTTTGTAGAGATGAAGAGCAGGTGTACAGAGGCAGGGAAACAGTGCTTTTCTGCCATGTTTTCTTGCAAACAGGTATCTGTTGTTCTTGAACAGGTCAGTGTGAATCTGGGGCTATGTGCAATTGGCATTTTCTGTGCTTGGATAGTTTCTAAGGAGACATAATGCTTCCATGAGGACTTGTCATCTAAATAAGTCAGGCTGGTGACCAGCAGATCCTTGGAGTACCTTCTTAATGGGGGAATCTTTGACTTTGTGAGCTGGTTCTTAGATCTGTCTGCTGAGAAATTTCAACAGTGTCAAAGCTAGTCCCTAAGGACTTACATTGTTACTCAGCCTCTGCAGACAAATCTGACTTCAATTCTATCATTTTATTGCCAGCACTACCCTCTGACAGTAAAAATGGACTCCTTTGAAGTTCTAATTTTCTGCTATTCTCTGAGTGAGGATGAAGCTTTGAGCAGATCCTAGTATTCATACCCTGAACAGAGAATACATTCCATTTTCCTAGCCAGGTGTTTTTCATGTGCCCACAGATTCATCTGTGTTTTTCAGGAACTTCCTATTTTGCATTACATTTTGCAAAGGAAGAGACATCTAGGAGTTCCAGAGTTTGTAGCACCCAATTCTCTAATATTTGCATTCTTGTTTTCTCCATAGCAATTGCTAGAAGGTGTGGTGAGAAAAATGAAAGCCCCTAAAAAAATCCATTGGATTGATAAAGCAAACCATGGGATGGCAGTCAAAGGAAGAACAGCAGATGATGTCATGGAAGAAGTAAATGCACAAGTTTTTTCTTGGCTTAGAGAGAATGTTCAACTGCAGCACAAATAATTTGCAGTGTTCAAGCAGTATCTTCATTTAGTTTTTCCTAAATGTGGCAAATAAGGGGTTTGTTATTTTTTAGAGGCATATTTTTTTTAAAAAATGATGTTTTCAGAGGTCTAAGTCCAAATGCAAATAAAGCTTTGTATAAATGAAAAAAAATGCAAAACAATAAAGAACTTCCTGAAGGACAGAAAATACATGATGGCAGCATTGTTCTCTGTGTTTCTATGGAAGTATCCGTATACAACACTTGGGAATGCAGAGGATTAAGTAATGCTTTTGACTAATATTTGAAGTCACATACTGGAAAAAATCTACTTGACAGCTTACCTTTAGGGTTCCTGAGTATATTACTGATGCTGTACTCACTTGGAATTAAAACCTACTGATTTTAGGGTTCTGTCAGCACCTCCCCTGAGGCTGGCGAGCCTGGTGTACTACTTGGCCTTGGTGCTGTGTGCAGGCCTTCCCAGGTGCTTCCAAACCTGTGAGGCAGGGAGAGGAATCTCTGGCTGGTCACAGTGTCAGCTACCTTGACACTGGTCAGGAGCCAGATTCTGCCTGTGTGGGGAGGAGGAGGGGGTAATGCAGGCACAGCTGGGCATGTGGAGCAAAGAACATAGTTCAGTTTTGAGAAGTCCCCTTCACCAACGTCCTTTGTGTAAAGGGCTGATCACAGAGGCCCTCTGATAAATAAAAACTGATAGACAAATTGTGTTTAGTGATGGAGGAGCTCCTGGAGCAGGAATCAGTTCTGCATCCATTGTGACAGGAGGAACTCAGGTCCCTGTCTGAGCTCTGACACTGGAGAGTGGATGAAACACTTTGTGTGCACTGGCAGCTGCAGCCTTTCTCATTATGGCCTGTGAGTAACCTGTTGGTATAACCAAGCCTACAGCAATTTTGGAATTGTGGTTTTCCTTCAGGTTAACAAGATTTATTATGAACCCCACAGCATTGTCTTTGAGATTCCCTGAGAAGGGGCTAAGTTATGGTCTGAAAAAAGATGCCTTTGGATGGATGGATGGATGGATAGATAGATAGATTAGAGTAGGGGTGAAGATGTACAATTCTCATCTGCCCTTCTTTGCAGAACAGTTTCATGTTTGTGAAAAGACTTACTATATACAAGCATGAGTAAAAAGTATCTGCATTTCCAAGGTAACTCAGGACAGGAACACATGACTGATACAAACATGGTTTTTATTTAAAAAAAATTATAAAAATGTGTTTGAATAAGGCTCTGCCACCACTGCATGATAAAAAGGAAATCAAGGGTGCTTTGTTTTCTTCCATATGTAGATCATGAAATGGTAAACTTTGAAATATCCACTGACATTATCCATGGGCATACTAACCCAGATTTTTCTTCTTTCTTTAAGAAGACAGTCTGAATTTAGGTAAATACTGAAAAAATGTATTTACTTCTGTCAGAGTTCATCTTTGGCCTGCAGTCAAAAAAGAAGAAACGTTTCAGTTAACTGGAAGCCTATTTTTCACTGTCTAGTCCTGCAAATACATCAAGAAGTGTTTCTAAGTTCGATAGGTGTTAACGGCCTGGCCTGATAACTGATACCATGGGGCACTGAGCAGCCCTGCTCCAGCGGGGCTGAGCAGGAACTGAAGACACTCAGCACTTTACATTTAACTCTGCATGGGCTGTACCTTTTTTCGGTGGCAAGTGCATGGGAAAAGGTCATCATCAGGCTGCTGCACCTTCTCCATCCCATCTCTGATTTTTGGTTCACTCACTTGCAAGCTGGCATATTCCTAGTTTTAAAAACAGAAAGGTATCGTTAATCCATACATTTTTTAGATTGTACATCTAGTTGCCAATATTGCACCAAATCAGCTGAGCAATAGTGTAAAAACTCTGGGCTACACAATCTGTTCCTTCAGACTGTCACAGACAGGTGAGGGAACACTCAGCGGCAGATGGGAGCCCCTTCGGGCGCCTCCCTGGAGTTCGGTATCTTGGTGCTAATGCACAGATATTTTCAGCTGTGGTTCACAGGGTGTGCGTCTGAGGTGGAATTCTTTGATCATTGTGGGCAACATATTCTGGCAGATTAGATCAAGATTTATGGGATCCCACTGCCTCTCAAACAGCCAGCATAGTCTTAAGGGGTTTCATAGCATATAACTGAATACAATGTTTGTAAAAACCAAATGAAGATTTTAATTGGTGCTGCTTGCTTCGTGGCTTCAAGTACCAGACTGGCCAATTTCCAGCAGCTCTGTTGCCCTAAATTCTTGCTGTGTGATTTCTATTTCTGTGCCAGTAGCCATTAAAAAGATACTGACCTGGAAAAGTTTGAAATAGTAACAAAAAATGTGGTCTCCCATGAGATTGTTTCTTGCAAATTCTTGTCCAGATTTTGCAATATTTTTTGCCTGTCAAAGAAAATGAAAGTTGGGTTTATTTTTTTTATTGCCCAGAACTAGTATTTATTTCAGGGTGCTACTGTTGGTTGTAGAGTTATAAATGATGTTGACAGTTTAGGATAACTCAAATAAAACATTCTTTTTAAAAGTTAAGGCATTGTTAGGAATATATTCTTTTTTTCCCTGAAGCTGAATTCGATTTCAAATTAAGGACAATATGCATTTTTAACTGTTTTTCTTCCTTGTAGAGTTGATGAAAATAAATTTTAAGTCTTCCTAGTATTTTTTTTTGCTTTGCTTTAAAGAAATTTAATTTTTGTTCTCTTCTAGAAACAATACTGCATATGTCTAAATGTGCATTTTACCTCTTCATCATGATCTTTTGCCCACTGTAGTTTTTCTAGCAGATCACTCAGGTCACTTTTAAATGGGATGTAATGTTTCCATGGCTGCAGCTCGTTATAAAAGTGCTCATAGTAGATGGAGTCTTGCTTTAGCACCACACTGTTTCCTGCTAGTAGATAAGGCAATCTGTATGCTGCCACTGTGCCATCAATATTAATTTGATATTTATACTGGAAGGAAAAGGACCAGAAGTTATTAAAAACCACAAGATCCCAGTGGCTTGGTGGGGTTATATTCTGAGGGCACTGGTGTTACTGACTTGCCGATATTGAGACAGGTAGGACTGGCTAGGTAAGCATCAATGTCTAAGAAGCTTTTATTATCTAGTTTGGAATTCATCACAGTGCAGGGTACACAGAGCTTCATCAATTAAGTTCTCCGGGAATTCTTAGGTGCTCATCCTCGGATGTGAGGGTAGATGTGCCACTTCATCCACAGATTTTCCCACTATGTTAGTTATGTTAGTAGTCCTGATCACTGAATCAGGAAAAAGAAATAAAAAGGAACTTGAAGTTATATAGATTACATGAGGTTCTACAGAACCTTTATATGTAAATCAGACATTACTATCCTGAGGGTAAGAGCTACGTAGCAGTTAATCCCACTGGAGGGATGTCTAGTCATGCTTGTTACTGGTGGTGTCCTGAAAAACTAAAAATCACTTTATTTTCAATAATACATACTAAGTTATTTGATAATTGGAAACAATGAGTACTGAATTCTATGAAAAATGATTAGTGGCTCACCTTAAAAAAATCGAAAAATGAAATGTGCTTAACAATAGGGCCATAGAGGCTTTCATCATGTTTAAAGAAAAAAAAGTTTGTGAAAGCAGCATCTATGATCTCTGGATATTTCCTGCTGAGTTTCACAAGCTCAAGCCTCTCTTTGCGGCTGTCACGTCCTCTCCAGAAGGCCGTGGTATTCTTGTCTTCCCACGATGGGCCAGTGTTTGCTTGGACTGACATCATATCCAGGCTGACTCTGCAGGAGAAAGAAGTGATTTAATAGTGAAGCCTACTGGAGACTTTTTAAAGTGCAGTTACTTAAAAGAGCTCACAGTACCCATAGGCAGAAAGCAAAGATGAAAGCAAGTCATGAGCACACCATAATGTGTTACTGTATCAGTCTATTGCTGTATATTTGCAGCAATTCAGTTCTATTGCTGTATATTTGCAGCAATAGAAACAGCTAATGACTGTTAAGTTCACAGGTGTGTGGCATGACAGCATCATTCAACAACATGGCATGTGGAAACAATACCTGTCAGCTGTCATGGAAAAAAATAGGTAAAAGTGGATATGGTTGCCAGAGAAGGTTGATGCAAGATAGTGTAACTTGGTTAATAAAACATATTGCACGTCCTTAAAAAAGTTAAGAAACTAAACATATAAACTGGGAGGGCAAGGGATAGCAAATTTAGAAAAAGTCTTGACAAAAAAAAAGGAACCTGAACTAAATGCAGTAAAATGATAAACAAGTTCAAGATGGATTACAAAGACTTTTTAGAAGCAAGCTGTCTTTGTAGTGTTTCAAGACAGAACAGTCTTGTTGCCAAGACTAGTTATGGTCAGTAATCAAAGTGGGAGATGGTAGCTCCTAGTTCAAAAATTCCCAATAGCTATGTTGGGATTTGAAAGGTACACAAAAAACAAATTCTAACAAAATCAGGAAAGAGAGACACCTGGCCAGTTGTCAACAAGTTCATGGGGGGAGAAACAAAACAAACAAATCAAATGCCTAGCCTTGAAACACTCTTGAGTGCTGTTTTCAATGATTTGACTATGTTTAGATAAATTTAGATTTTTGAAATGAAACAGTGAAGTATAACATTAATATATTGATTACATGGTCACTGCCTACCCAGGTTGCCAGTATCTCGATGAGTAAATGAAAATAGTTAATACACTGTTAATATTCAGATCTCTGTGGAAGATCATTCACTGCGAATTCTGTGACGAGTTTAAGCCATTTCTTACCGTCCCATAGTCTCCAAAACTGAGTCTGTTAAGTCATATGTTGGCATGACAATGTCTTTTGACTCACTGGACCCACACCACGAGAAGATCGGGTGCAAGTTCTGTGGGGGCTTCCTTTTCTCCAGAGGCCAGTCCCCCAAATTAACAAAAAATTCTACATCTGGCATTTTCACCTAAAGAGAAGCAAAGTAGGCACAAATGCAGTTTAGCACAAACAGTATTCTGCTGGCATCTTGCATTTTGAAAACAAGCTCACTAAGAGGAAAAATAGCCAGGTGTCTAATATACTTAATGTACCTGTAATAAATCACTGGCATTTAGAAACCTGTTAGAAGTACTGAGACCACAGAGTAAAGCCTACAGAATAGTATTTTTTTAAAAAAGATTTGTACAAAGTCACATAAGGCATAGGAGCACCCTTTTGAGAGGATGGTTTCCTGTTATACTTTACATGATTGGCCACACAATCTTTTTATCAGCAATTGTATAGTTCCAAGGTAAGTTGGATCACCTTGTTACTATATGGAAAATTGATGCTGGCTGGTAAATCAATTTTTTGTCACATCAATGATCCGATTCACCCTGTGTCTGCAGGGTGCCTGAATCCAACAGAAGAAGCAAAAAGCCTTGATGGGAAGGCCACATTTAGTCAGTGCTTCAGTTAATTATTAAGCATAACATCATCACTTGTTAAAAATATTTGGTAGTGTGGAACCATACTTGAAATCACTGTCACAGTCAAAAGGCAAGAAAGATACTGTTGATGGCCAGGAAGCAGGACAGAGGGCATAATTTTGCTGCTTTATGAAACTGTGATGCACCCCTGTATTGAGTTTGGTTTAGGTATTTTCAAGTGAAGTAAGAAAAGGTACAAAGAAAGGCAGCTTTGTAGTTTTCCAAAGAAAGGACCAGCTGCCTTGTGAGGAAACACTAAAAATGGTGGGACAGTTCAGTTTGGAGAGCAAAAGGCAAAACATGACATATGGCTGTGTTTTACAGAACCCTGAAGGCACATATAAGGTCAGTGCAAAACTAATGTCGTATCTCAGTTCATTCTCTTAATTTTATTTTTAAAAAATATGCATCTCCAATACATCCCTCTCAGTTGCCTTTCAAAACAAAAGAAATTAATAATTTGCCAAATAGCAAACACTTTAAAATGGTGGAAGATATTCTTTTCCTTTCAAAAGGTTTTTGCTACACAATGTAATGCTCAGCACTAAACTTCGTTATCATGGTGCCATCTAATGGTTGTAATGGTCATAAACCCTACAAATTGTATTTTCTACACATCCTCAGCAGCAGAATCAATCAGCAGCTTAAATCTTCTTCTCCAACCATCTACTGTCAGTCAGTGACACTATCCTAATAAAAATTCTTATTTAATGGTGTTTAATGGGAATGAGACAAACTGTGTTTTCTAGATTTGTAAACAGTTTCTGGTTTTGGAGTTAGCAATCCTTTTTCAACTTTTAGCCTGAAGTCCGTATATGCAATTTAACTCCATTATTTCTTGTCCAACACTACTGACACCAGGAACAGTTTACTTCCATCTTCCAGAGAACAATCTTTTAAATAATTGAGGTCTATATTCATGTTTTCCCTTAGACATCATGTCCTCCTGTAGATAGTGTTAGATGAAACAATCCCCAGTTAAATTAATGTTCATTTGTACATTTAGTCATTTTTCCCATTTTCCTGTGCAATGTTAGCAATAGAGCAATCCTTAAAGCATGACACCCAAAGGCAGACAGAGTAGCATAACTGATCCATTACTAATCCTAAGGATAGTGGAAAGGTTACTTGATATTTCTTTAACATGTTACGTTAACTTGTGTTCAGCTTTTTTCAGCTATGTACCTGCAGAGATAGAATTTTCTGTTAGATGCTACAGGATGATGTATTTACTCTACAGAAAAAAAACCCCAAACCAACACACACTGTCCTAGATTATCAAACTCACCTATAAAAGCCTGCTTATTCAATTAACTTTTGTGATACTCAATCAGATGGCATTCTAGAACATGACAGCTTCAAACAAAGAAAATTCTATAACCTTTCCATAATTAATCAACGAGCAAGAGTTTTTTAACAGAAACAGCAACAAATATGCTGATGTGTATTTAAGCCTGGCTTCTATAAATTAGAACATGCAGAGTAAGTGGCTGTACAGATGTACTCACTTTTCTGGTCAAAGAAAGCAGTATGGCATCCATGAAAATTCTGAAGCCAACATGCTCCCCATATGTCTTTATATAAACCTGAAAATAAACAAAGGTTTACTGGGTGATTTAATTTCAGAGAACAGCACAATTCAGAGCTCTTTTAATCACATAGTAACTACTCAGACAGACTATATGGCTGTATAGATTTATGAATCAGCTGGGAAGCAATAGAAATCTCATCACAGAAAAGTGATAAAAAAAATTACAAGCTTTGCTTGCTTTTGCAGATGTTTGAGGTCTGTTTCATAGAAGCAGAAACTGCTGCCTATTTCTGTGGTATTCCATTCTTCTAATTTCCAAATAAAATTCCACTGAAAAAAGTACAGTATATACAATTCTTTGTCATAAAGAATTGTAGCTCTGATTGTCAGTTCAGCTAAAAGTGGTATCTCAGAATTATGCACGATGTAATTTATTGATGTACTTCAAATTAGATGATTGTGACACATCACAGCAGTACTGCTCAGAGAACAGGAAACTGAATTAGCATTTAGGAGACTTGGGTGTGTGCCCAGTACTCATATTGATTGCCTGGAAAGTAATTTGCTTTCACTGGGTTTAGCTGTAACGTGGACAAAAAAGCACTTACAAAGTAGGACAGACATTGCTGAGCTCATACACAAACTGCAAAGTATTCAAGGACAGAGAAGCAAGCAAAGTCTTGTTCTTAAAGAATACACCACAAGAAGCTTTTACAACTTGGAACAACCAAACTGCCCATGGCTTGCCACCAAATTCCAATACGGACTTCAGATCAAGCAAATTCCACACCTCATTGTCTTTGATGGTGTAGTGACACAAACTCTGTCTTTGTCCAAACCTCTGTGGAATTTCTTTTGCAATCTTATCTGGGTCAACAATGGGAAAATTTGCTAGGTCTCTCTGAATCTGTGGAATGGTTTGAGGGCAGTTCATCTCTTCCAGCCATGTACTGCTTTCCTCCTGAGGGCAGTCACAGTTTTCATGGTAAATAGGTCCTATTGGGAACAAAATTATTTTACTTTTAATAAGTCATAATATTGAGCTGTTGAGATCACAGAACAGGGTCAAGTACTGAACATTCATTGCTTAGGGCCAAAACTTCAGCAACTCTAAATGGATATGTCTGAAATTTTTTTTAACTCTAATGGAGTCATGTCAACCTACATCTGCTTATGTGTGAGCCCTCTACCTGTATTTATTAGGCAACAGCTTCACAGCACTTGCTTCCTTTTATTATTTTGAATAATATGTGTAGGACACATATAATGAATCCATAATTCCAATGGGATTTGATAGTCCAGAGAAGTACTGAGGTTCCAAAGAATCCTATGCTTCTAGCAGAAGACATTCTGGGACACACTTTGTCAGCCATGACAGGAAACATGTGTGTGGTGGTGCCTCTTACCTTTTAAAATATATGGAGACTTTGCAACATGTTTATCTCCAGTTTTGACTTCTATCCTCAGGCTTTTGTAGCTCGCATACATCCTGTACCTCACAAGGAAGGAACCATCTTTCCTGTCCAATACTTGCACACCAACACGAGTGAACTGTTCTTCGGGAGCAGTGATCTTCACCTGGAATGCATTTTCACCTGGTGATGAAGTGAACCTACCCAGAAAATAAGTGGGAGCTTAATAAACAAAGGAAACATACAACAGATTTCTTAGCTGGTCCATTCTTTTGCAAGTAAACAGATTTCCAGCGAGCCATGTTAGCCATGATTTCCTCTGAGCCATGTTAGACCTCTACAAGCACATCTGAATGTTCACTTAATAAGTCTATTATTTTACATTCATAAGCAAAATATTTCCAGATTACCTTATTTTCCAGGTATTATTTATGGAAGTGAAGAACAAAGTTACACTTCTTAATCATTATGGTAGCTTACATGGGGAAAAAACAGGGAAAAAAAATTATACCGGAATCCCGTTATTGAATGTGTAAATGAGATATAATTAAACATAAACCAAAACAGGAAAACCTCCATAAAACAAAATAAAATAATCTGAATAATCATTAAGTTACCACATATCATTTAGGTATCAACAAAGTTGGAGTAGTCAAAATGCTGCCAACTTCCTTCCACCTTTCTTCCAGGCAGTGACCAGACTCTTGGGCTGTAACTCCTTAGTTCAGCTATTCCCACCACCTTTCCTAAAACTTGTCCAGACATACTCAAGAGCTGCCAGTTCAATTAAATGTAAGAAATAATTACTATCCAAGTTAAGCTGAATTGGCACTTTCCATACTCACACAAGCCATGGTGCACCTAATCTGGATGACCTTGATGGAGCATTGTGAGCTCCTATCTAGATTGCATGACCAGTTTCTAAATAAACGGAAAGGAATGAGTATCCTCTGAAAATCACAGAATCACAGAGTTGTCAGGGTGGGAAAGGACCAGCAGAGATCATCTACTCCAATCCCCCTGCCAAAGCAGGGTCACCCTGCAGCAGGGAACACAGGAACGTGTCCAGGGGGGGTTGCAATGTCTCCAGAGAGGAGACTCCACAGCCTCCCGGGGCAGCCTGTTCCAGTCCTCTGCCACCCTCAGGGGAAAGTTTTTCCTCATGGTGAGGTGCAATTTCCTGTATTTTAGTTTATGGCCATTGCTCCTCGTCCTATTTCATTCCTAAGAAGTTTACCTATTGGCCTATGGAGTAACTCCTAAGTGATTCTACTGATCTTGTGCCTTGGCACGTAGGAGAAATACTAATGTTCCCAACAGTGGAAACAAGCAGGATGCCTGAGCCTAACAAATTAAATGTATTAGTCACTGCTAAAGTTTTGACAAAGGAGAATAAATCATGAATTTTTCCACTGACTAACACGTATGCTTTGCTGCTGAACGTTTTCATCCTCTTATCTCATCCCCTCGCGCCGTTATTTGATACTCCTTGAAAAGATTAATTAGCTCTTGCCAAGTGATACGCAGAGTCACGCAAAGGGAGCTTTTAGCCCGCACCTTCTACGAGCAAATCGCAAGCCTCTCGGTTTGACCCTGCCCAGAATCTCCGCGAAAAGCCGCCTCCGCCGCCCTCACCTCAGCCCTCGGGCGTCCACGGCCTGCACATAGAAGTACCGTGCGGGGAGCGCGGCCGCGGCGCGCAGCCCGGGCCCCCACACGGCGCTGTGCTCGNCGCCGGGCAGTCCCGCCCCGGCGCGGCTCGAGTGGGGCGGGGCCGCGGCATCGCGGGGCGGCGCTGCCGGGAGGCGCCGGCCCCTTGGGAGGTGCCAGCTGAGCCCCTGGGAATTGTTGAGACCCAGCGCATGGAAAGCGCTGGGGACAGCCGGCCCTTGCCCGCAGCCGTGACGTACGCATCGGACATCTGAGCCGCTGTTTAACCCGTGCCATGAGCTGAAGTTCTTCTCTCCCGCCCACCAACCTCCCTTCACTACGTTCCCCAACATTAGGGTGGGAAATGGAGTTTGCAATCAGGGAAACGTCTTTTCAAAATCCTCCCCAGAGCAGCTGGAGGTGAAGAGTTCCCTTGCGCTGAGGGTGGCAAAGCCCAGGAAGAGGCTCCCCATGGAGGCCGTGGAGTCTTCCTCTCTGGAGACATTCCAACCCACTGTGTTCCCAATCCGCCTGCTGCAGGTGACCCTGCCTTGGCAGAGCTGGATTAAATGATCTCACGAGGTCCCTTCCTCCCTTCACAGTTTTGTGACTCTGTGATGTGTGGCTGCCGGTAGTGCAGCTCTGGGATTGTCTGGAGCAGAGGTGAGGGCCCACCTCACCCGCTGCCACCAGGGCAGTTGCCCAGTGCGGGCCTTTGGTGATTCCATGGCTCTTTGTCTGTCAAAGAATCCAGCCTCCAATGGCAGAGAACTAGTCCCAAACACTAATGCTGTTCTTAACTACATACAGAATCCATTAGGTTGGAAAAGGCCTCTAAGATCCTTTCAACTTGACTCCTTACTGCTTCTCTCTTGTTAAGGCAAACAATAAAAGAAATTGAAACTCATCAGCAAGGACTCATGAATTTCAAAAAGATTTTGTATTTTTCATTTTGAAATACTGCAAATATGCTTAGAGAAAAGCACACAAAAATCACTTGTTTGAAGAAAATTTCAAGCTGAGAAATGACAACTTGGGTTGATGAAGAGAGTCTTTTCTAACCAACAAAATGCCTTAAATATTACCAAGCTCCAGCTTTTAAAGACATAGTTTTTGCCCTGTTATGTTCTTATTGACATGAGTTTTCAGGACATTCAGCAGTTAGAAGACTTCAAATTTCCAGTCTGAAAATTCACACAGGCTCTATTGTATATCCATGACTCTTTAGCTCCTTTCCTCTCCCCATCTTTACTCTCCTGATGTGTTTTACAGGCACAAATCACACTCCTTCTCAGCTTATATTGTGCTGCATGAGAGAAGCCAATCTTCTCTAGTGGAAGAGAACTTTAAAGATGTTTTTAATTAAAAAGAAATTTGACAGCTGTAGAATTTACAGATCATGCTTCCTCCTCTCAGCAGGATGGCACTGACATGTTAAAAAAAGCACAGCAGTGCTAAAGTAAAGGTGACACACTTCCACCCTCCTTCAGCTTTTTCCCCCCCACATAAGTTCAGCTCAGGGAATCCATGCAGAGATTTGGCACTATTTGTCAGCATCCAAACAAGTTATAAGATAAATCATGCAACCTAATTTTAGTCTTGGCTGGCAAAGCCAACATCGCTGCTATCCTAATGCCTATAATTTGGCTCAGATAAAAACGCTTTGGAGGCAGAATATTTCATTATATCAAAGGCTGTTGGCCGACTAAGGCTCAACAGGCTTCCAGCTGGCAAAGGCATAAGGGATGCTCTCCTTTACAAGGGGCAGGTTGCCTCAGGATGAAGCCACATAAACTGTGGAATGTGATCTAGGTCTTCTCATGTCCAGGGGATGGCAAGCATGGCTGTACCCACAATTGCTCAAGCACTTTGGCAATTCAGCTCTGCCTAACCACTGAGAACCATCAAATAACACTAGCAATTCAATAGATTGGGTTTTTTGCATTAATTGCAGCACCTCTCACAGAAAGTATTGCTGGGAGAAGAGGCTCTGTGGACTGAGGGCACAGTGTTGTAATTGCCAGGAGTGATCCTCTGTCAGCAGGACTTCATATAACTTTTTGATATTTTATTTAAAATTTTATAATGACTTTGTTATAAAATCAATCGGAATATTTAAAAATTAATTAATTTTACATATTTGTGGCAGTAGCAGAACAGCTCCAGTTGCATCTTCAGTGTACTGTGTTTGATCATGTTGACTGCAGTGAAGGATGAGATGACAAATATTGTCAGCAGTTCCAGACAGCGTTACCTGAAATAAACTCTCGTTCCTTCACAAAGTTTTACAGAAGCATTGTTGTTACACATGTTCTTACTACTGCTAGGGGAACCAAGACCCTGGTGCAAATATAAGGAAATCTGGTCCAAGCTCCCTGCCCAGGCAGGGTCAGCCCAGAACACATTGCACAGGATTGCATCCAGACGGTTCTTCAGTATCTCCAGTGAGGGAGACTCCGCAACCCCTCTGGGCAACCTGTTCCAATGCTCGGTAACCTACACAGTAAATAAGTTCCTCATATTCAGGTTGAATTTCCTGCGCATCGGTCTCTGCCCGTTGCCTCTCGTCCTATTGCTAGGCACCACCGAGCAGAATCTGGCTCCATCCTCCCTTCAGTACTTATAGACATTGATGAGATGCCCTCTCAGCCGTCTCTTCTCGAGGCTGAGCAGGCCCATCTCCCTCAGTCTGTTTCTCGCTATTCCGCGCCGAGGCCCCACACAGCAGGCGCTTCTCGCCCCCGCCATCCCCGACCTGCTCCTC
>VZRH01005651.1:0-134825 GCA_013397555.1 Urocynchramus pylzowi | reverse complement strand
TTGGCTCAGGAGCCGACTGGCGGCAGCGCGGGGGGAGGGGCGGGTGCCGGGATGTGTCCCTGCGCTCCGCCAAGCGGAACCCGGCCGGCCTGGGGGGCCAGAGGCGCTCCCGGCGCGCTGCAGGTGCGGGGCAGCGGCCCGCAGCCAGTGTTGCAGGAGGAGGCTGTGGAGCGGAATTCCTGCCTCCCTCGCGCCAGGTTCCCATCTGCGGCGCGTGTCTGCAGACCTGCGAGCTGCTGAGATGACAGATAACACACACGCTGTCAGCTTGCCCTTTAAAAATGATCGTTTAAAGCAAGCCAGCCAGCCGTCTGAATTTGTTTTTGGTAATTCTTAGCTGCCATAAACAAAACCTGCTTTTCTTTCTCACGTCTTGAAGAATAAGAGGCACGTAAAAATAAAAGGGAAGCTTTCACAGCTATAGGAGGAAGACACTGGAACAGATTGAGGGTGGTGTTGTCAATTTGCAATCGATAAGGTTATAGTTACTGTAATTGTATGCTTGAACTTCACTTGCAGCAAAAGTTTGCAGGATTCAGCAGAATTAAGACCTTAAATTATGACCTTAAATTACTGTATAATGATTTATTAGTTTGTATAAACTCTTCTGTATTTCACAGTGTATTGTGACTGTAAGGGATAGAAGAGAGCAACCACAACCAAGAACATGTAGAAAGCTTGTAATTTTTTTATTTGTGTGCTGGTTTGTAAGTGTAATTACTTATGTCCTCATCGTGATATCACTGTGGTGCATGCTGTTGGCACCTCACAAATGTTAAAAAGTGCTGATTGTAGCATTCTAGAGATGCTTAGGGAAAGATACCACGTGGGTTGTGGTATCTCGAAGAGTATTTCAGCTTTTATTGGCTATGAGTTCAAAAATAAGCTTTGTGCGTATTTTATGTTGAATGAGACACCTGTACTAACTTTACATTTTTTTCAGGTACCTCATTGATACTTTGCAGAGGCAATGGAGGCAATGATGACAACCCTGTTGTAATTAAAGCATAAAGAAAAAGTATTCTTCACTGTGCAATACTCTTAGAATCATTCAATGCCTACTATTTCAGAAGATGAAAAAGAAAATGGTTCTGGAAATAATGGAAACACTGAAAACAGACCTGGGAAAGAATCCCCGGAAGCTTCTCTTCACGATCCCGTGAAGCCATACTGCATGTCAGACGCCTCCACTGCATCCTTGGTGTCTAGGGAAGATGGGCATTATCCATGGGGATGTCCTGTGACTCATACAAGAGAGAAGTTTTATACCATCTGCTCAGACTATGCTTTTTTAAACAGAGTAACATCTATTTGTAAAAGTCCAAGTGCTTCAGTTAGTGCCTGCCTATCAAGTAGTGCTGCCTTAAATGTTGGAAATAACACACCTAACTTACTCAGCGTTCAAACTGGTGCTTCAGAGATTATCTACAACGAAGATGCTAACTTGGAAAGCCTGCCTGGCAAGCTTGGAAAGCTTCCGCTGGCATGGGAAATAGATAAATCTGAGTTCAATGGTGTGAACTCAAATCTGAAGAACAAAGCAGGTGAGGTGGTGAAGTTTTGATGTGAAAGAAAAAGGCTTGTATTTCCAGCTTGTTTGTGAAGGGAGCTGGCCAGCACATGTGTCCCCTCTGGAAGTGCTATAGAAGAGCCTGTACTTAAAGAAGCCTGCTCATTGGGACAGGATAGAGTGAGACAGAAGGAGTGAAAGTCAAGTGTAACTGCTAGGGGAAGTGGATCCAAAGCAAGGCTGACTTCTGCTGAACTGTGTAGTATTTGGGGTGGTTTCTGGTATCCTCACCCCACAGCCCTCCCCCTGTGTTGCTGAAGTGTTTTTTTTCTTTTGTTTTAGTAGGACCCAGTATGTATCTGGATGTATGGCTTCAAAAGAGGACAAAAATATTTCTTCTTTAGCACGTGGCCCAGCTTTCCATTCCTTGGGTGTATATTATTATTAATGGATTTGCATATAAGTTTTCATCAGAAACTGTTGCTGGTTGCAAGGCTGGCAGAGAAAATCAAGCATTTCATTATGTTCTGTGCCTACATAATGTTAGGAGATGGGAGGTCCACGTTGGTCTTCGAGTCTATTTCTGGGAGGGGTGATTTAATGCATTAGAATAATCAGATAGACTTATCTCTCTGAACAGTTGGGCAGGTCATCATTAATTCTGTCCATGATCTAAACACCATCTTGTTTACAGAGCTAATAGCAGCTTCACAAACCTGTTGACAATTTAGATTACGTATTCGAGCTTTCTCCATTCAGTTAATGTTTAGTCCCAGTTTATGGTTACTAACATAGCCGGTATCTCTGTTTGAGCTGTATGCTATTGTATTTAAGAAGAAAGCTGTGAATGGCAAACTAGACAATCATTTGATTCTGAAATTTGATTTGCAGGCAACATGAAGAAACAAGGGACAAAGAAAAAATCTGTGGACAAAAAAAGCAGGCAATACAGGGAGTGTCCTCAGCGTTCAGCTCTTGAAGATGTGAAGGAGAGAAAAGTATTGGACCTTCGGAGATGGTAGTATTTATGAATTCATTTATGAAATTATGAATTTATGAACTACACTAACCATGTAGTTTCTCAGTAAACACTGTTCTTAGTTACCTGATTTCAAACTTCTCAGTAATGTCTTTGTAATTTTTTTTAGTAGAGATGTTAAGCATACACACCCTGTCTCATGCATTCTAGAAGAAAAATTAGAGCTTCCCTTCCTTCTGTTGAAATTCTCAAAACATTTTTCTTTCTAAACATTCCTTTTACTTTCAGCACAGGGAAAAACTTACGTGGGGATTCGTTACAAAACAAAATACAAGTTAAGTAGCATGGTCAGGCAAAATGTAACCTTAAATGTACCACTGATATGTTTTACTTCTGATTTTACTTTTTATTGGGAAATACTTGCTCAGAATCTGTAATTTCTGTATAACCGTTATTGTATTAATATAGCTCACTAATTCAATTAGTTTAATGCATCTGTCTGGTTCTAACTTTGTCTGTGACACCAGGAAGTTGGAGTTAACCTAGGGAATCTGTGGCCCAGAATGACATTCATTAGTAAATTGGTAGAGATGTGGTTTGCCACAAGTGCACATGTTAGAAGGGACTGGATAAAACCATTTATTATATTAGTACAGAATCATATTTTCCAACAGGATCATTTGTACAGAACTCCCATGGGACTGTTGTAAATTTGACTGATTTATATGAAATAGGGTAGTGGCATCTGGCAAAGAAATTGATTAACATATTTGCTTAATTTTTGTTTTTAAGGATGCAATTGTTTTGGATTTTTTTGTTTGCTTTTTATTTTAATATAGATGACATAAAAACACTCAATATAATGTGGCACTTTAGTAACATGGCACACAAAATTGTAGTTCAGGTTTGTCATATGCGTGAGTCAAGATTGTGTTACTAATATGTTTGAGGTTTTTTGTTTAAGGTATTGTGTTAGCCGACCTCAATACAAGACTTCCTGTGGAATTTCATCCTTAGTGTCTTGCTGGAATTTCTTATATAGTACACTGGGAGCTGGAAGGTAAAGTCACACATAGACTGCTTTGCTTTGCCTCTAGAGTGTCAAAACTGTGTTTCTAATTACAACACTTTTTTTTTTTAAGTTTACCCCCCATCACTCAAGAAGAAGCCTTGCATATACTGGGTTTTCAGCCCCCATTTGAGGAGATTAGGTTTGGTCCCTTCACTGGAAATACAACTCTAATGAGGTATGTTTGGCTCTTTTGATGCAGCTAAGAGATAGAACCTTTAAAAATATGGTAGTACTTCATTTATTTAAAAACAAAGTGGCTGACATGATAATCCTCTTAAGTTTTAGAATAATGAAGCATACCTGAGTACTCTGACAATGAAACTTCTCAGAGAGTTGTTTGCTCTGGCCATTTTGAATGGTGTGATGTTGTTACACAGGTCAGATCAATGTGAAATTCTATTTGATTTTTGGTTCAGTTTGTGTAATGGTTATATAATACTCTAATGAGTCTGGTCTCCTGGTTAGGAAACTTTCTCTTTACACTTATTTTCCTATTTTTGAAAATGCATGTTAAATGCTTGCTAATATCACTGACATGGCCTGAAAAGACAATTGATACACTATTATCTTAATGTAAAATGTAATTTAAGAACTGAAAATGAGGTAATGCTGAATCCTTGCTGCTTTGGAGCTGTTCAGGAACAAAAATATGGGGCTGGAGTCACAGAACACTTTGAAATTTTTTATCGCTTCTGCTCTGCTGTTTCCTGTTACTTAAAGGTTGGACCTAAATTCTTTGTAATTTTTTTTTTTTTTTGCATTAAATTAATAAGACATTCTAGGATTAAACAGAGCCAAGAAGCATCTTGTACTAGAGTGCTGAACATTTTGACAGGGATTTGGTGTGTTACCTTTTGGTGAGATTAGAAACTTTTGCAGTATTCTTCCTTGCTTCATGAGTTGTATTTGATTTAGTTAATTTTTTTTTTTAGGGCTGTGCTAGATTTGAAAATATGGCAGCAGTCTGTTCTCCATCTAGCATACTGGCTAGATCATTGGAAAATGTCATGAAAATTTCCTTACCTGCTTTAGGAAATTCAGATCCAGGATTTGTATCTCTTCAGGAGTATGTCAGGGTATAGCAACTCTGTGGTATAACAACTCTTATAGACCAAGCTGATACAATGTTCTGTCTCTGTGTCAACAGTCTGTACAGACAAAAGTTAAACTTATAATTTTTTTTTTTTATTTCCTCTTTGAGCATTCTCTATGCAGCAAAGAAGTTGTTTTCTTTTTGTTTTCTTTTTTTTTTCCTGCCTTGTCCAATAATTTTGAAGTGCTTGGCAGACTGGGAAACAGGAGGGCTGGGAGCCAGCCCCGTTACCTAACATAGCTTTAGGACTGAGGTATTATCTTCAAACATGTGAATTTGAATCTTCTAATTCTGGCCTGTCCTCACTTAGTGCTGCAGTGAGGAGTTGCAGTATGAGGCTCCTGTAAAGCTCAGGCTTTGTGAAATTTAGGTGAGAGAAACCCAACGGGATAAGCAGAAAGTCTCACTTGAAGGGTCCCTTCTGGTATCTTAGATTTCATTTATGTACCCTACAAATCACAGTTGAAGTTTGGTACCTCAGAATGTGTGTGTCTTTCTAAAGGCTGAGTAATTGAACACTAGAAGTGACTGGGCTAAATACAATAGGACCAACATTTCACATCCAGATTTTTGGTTATTATGTATCTATGCCAAGTCAGGAAAAGCAAAATGAAGGAAAAGGTTCTGTGTGTTTACTTCTTTGCCTATGATATGTTAAGTTTTGTATTGGGTGCCAAGGTCATCTGTAATCTAAGTATTAGTGAGGTAGGTACTTAGTAGCACACCAAGACTTTTTTCCCTAAGCTGCCAAAGCACAGGAAAAGTGTGAGAAATGAAATTGCATTTAATAACTCTTGAGTTACTACAATCTTTAAGCTTATTGTTTCAGATGGTTTAGGCAAATAAATGATCACTTCCATATCAAGGGATGCTCCTATGTTCTGTATAAACCTCATGGGAAGAACAAGACAGCTGGAGAAACTGGTACGTAACTAATGCTAAAGTATTCATCTTAAGAGTGTATAAATTGAAAAATTCTGCATTTGACAGTGTGTGGCATTTGACAGGACGAAGTCTGTAAGTACTTCCAGTCCAATATAAGGTATCAAATAGCTCCAAGTTTGTTAATTTTTCTGGTTTTACTTTTTCTCTTATTTAGCTAAAAAATTAATTTATACTGTTATTAGGATAAAATACATTCTGTGCAATGTATTCTGCTGTCACAGAAGTGGAATTTTAAGATATCCAGGAAAACACTGCATTTCCAGTTCTGTGTTGGTGTGTGGGAAGATTTCTTTGCTGTCATCCACTGGGAGAACAAAAACTATTAGTCCTTACTTAATGTTTTATGCTTTTAAAAAGCCCAGTTTTAAAGGAAATGAACTTACCTGTTCTGCCTGACTGTAGTTAACATCTCTCTCTGAAGTTAGGTGACCATTCTCAATTAGCTTATGAAGCTGCATTTTTGTCTACTTTTTAGGTGTGCTATTTAAAAAATTTTACTTTCATGTGCAGTTTACTAGCCTTTGGTATAGCCTGGGTAATTACCTTCTAACTGAAAGGTTCTTTAAAAGCACAAAAATCATGCTGAAAAGTTTTAGATGTTATTAAAATAGATTTTTTTCTTGGTATTCACTTGAAAATTGTCATATTTCAGTGCCTCTTCTAGTCTTCTTCTGAAACTGAGCAATTATAAACCATTTGGTGCCCCTGTGTGTTCCTGAGACTAGGAGGCTTCAAGAGGCTCATGATACCAAAATGTTTGAGTGTTTTCAGTGGTTTCAGTATTATCATCATCAATGTGTGCCACATCTGACTTAGGGCAGCTGGGACTTCATTCTGTTGTAGTGTGTATTTCCTAGGTTAAGAGATACTTTTAGTTATTTTTCAAATTTGATTTTGATCTAAACACAAAGCATACTTTATATTTAATTTCCCTGGTACGAACTGTGCAGCAGATAGTATTTAATTTCCTGCCTGGTACAAAAAAGTAATAAGTTTGAAATCAAAAATGTATTTTGTGCATGCATGCCTGCTATGTCATGTCCTCCCACTTAAAAAGCAGTATAAGTACTTTGTTGTCAGATAGGTCTTTTTTTTCTGCTGACTGTGTTACACAGGCTCCAAAGCACCCTGGCCTGTAACCTGATCTTTCTGTGTAGCTGCAGGGGCCCTAGCGAAGCTAACACGTGGACTGAAAGACGAATCAATGGCCTACATCTACCATTGCCAAAACCATTATTTTTGCCCAATTGGATTTGAAGCAACTCCAGTGAAAGCTAGTAAGGCCTATAGGTAAGACACTGTATTTGTGCTTATTTTAGTGGTAGAAACATACAGAAAAATTTACTGCAAATTGATACAATTTTTGTCCATATATATGGTTCAGTTTGTGTCATATAGGCATCTCTCTGAGCTAGAAAAACACTAGTGTGCTTGGAAAGAACTGACTTAAAATGAAACATAACTAAACAGACTACATTGAGAGAACTTAAAACAGAAAACTCTAAGTAGTATTAAGAAATTGGTTTTGTAAGACCTTTTAGCCATGTAGAGAGAAGGTATTTTATTGAAGGACAAGTTAAGGTAACTAATCTGAAAAATAAAAACATACAGGCTGAAAAAAGACCCTTTTTTAAGGCTAAACAATAAAAAGCCAGCTAATTATGGGGAGAGTGTTCCTAGGGAGCTTGGAAGGGAAAACAAACAAAGTGTGTGTATGTTGTAATTTTCCTTTATAAACTGGAAGCAAAAAGTCTACAGTGATATTAATCCTTCATGAGGTGGATGTGATGAAATTTACATTTAGAAACCAGTGCTTGTGTATGGCAGTAGCAGGGGTTGTGTAGGTATCACAGGATGGTGGTTATGTACTTTTGTTTCATTAATGGTGATGGTAAACTCCAACTACTGGCATGTAAGGCATAGAAAAGTAAAGATATGTGAAGAATTTGTTACCGGGAGTGGGGGGAGAAAAGCTAGAAGAGACTTGTGGGCTAAGACATTAGGTTTGTTTTTTTTTAACAGTGCTTGAAATCCTGGAGTACTTCTATTAGTTTATTATGCCAGTTATTTTAGAATAAAAATACAATTACCTGTATAATAATTTCAGATTTGTCAGAGTAACTCTACTAGGATAATATAATGCAATAGTGGATATAGTTTTCAATTGAATACAGATTTTTAAAAAAAAAAAAGGTAATAGCATTAATATTCATAGGGAATTTGGGGAGAGTCTTGCATTAAACCCACACATTTTAACTTTGAAAATACTAATTCTTGAGATATGTATTAGCTTTTATAAGGCAATTACCTTGCTGCTTGATGTGGAGTGCTATACGTTGTAGAGCACTCTGTGCACTCTCTTGAGGAGAGTAGTTTGTTTTACCTCACTCACTTAGTCATATTAAGCTGTTTTTTCTCTCTCAAAGTGGTTGCAAACATGGTGTGTGTTAAAGGGGTCTGTTGGACTTTCTCTGTGTTCAGCCATTGGTCAGTATTTATTAGTATTATCATAGAGCATAAGTAGTCAATCCCTGAGAAAATTAGCAGATACCGGAATTGGGGAACGTTACACAATGAAAAGCGTAGGTCACTAGTATGAGGTGAACTTCTGCCTATTTGCTTGCTGAGCAGTCTGACTTTGAGGTAGGGTCAGACAAACATTAAGGAATAGAGAATGCTCGCTCTACTTTTGGAGTTCAAAATGGTCATTGATTGGGGTGGTAAAGCATAATCATGCGAATCTAATTGGTTCCCAGTGTGAAGCTTATGATATGGTTAATGAAAGCTTTTAGAATATGAACAAAAGAATATAGTTTTTTATTGAGACTGAGTTCACTGACTTGCTAGGTTTGTGAGAAGAGTGTAAAAAAGTATTCCCCAAATAGAAATCCAACACATCAGTCTACTTGAGTTTACCAAAATGTTAATCTCTTACTTACTCAACCAGTTAGGAAGAATCTGCGCTAGAAGACCGAAGTAAAAAAAAAAAAGTTTACCAGATTAAAAATAAATTCTGAGAAATAATATGGTCCAGTGTGTGGAAACATAACAAGCTTTTTAACTAATTTAAATTTATGTTGATTAGTAATGAGTGAGAACAACTTTCATTCTTTACCCATGGCTGAAATGGATTCTTAGTCACTAGTGATGTTATTTTAAAGTTAATATTAGCTTTCTTTCTTAACAATGGTTCTCTTCTAACAATGTAGCATGAAATAATAAGTTCAAGAAGCTTTTATAGCCTTACTTTAGGCTGGAGGTCAGACCAGATGAGCATCCTGTTTTCTTTGAATTTTCTGATCCTACTGAGGAGAAAAAAAGTTTTGTTTTCAGAAGGACTACCAATAGATTCTGGAGCAATTCTTGTTTACCTCTTTTTGCACTGTACTTACAAAGTAAAGTTTTTATTTAAAAATCCAGCTAAGAAACATTTTAGGTCCCAAAAGAAGTGGGTGGATAGGTTGCTAGGCTGAGCTTAGAGACAGTTCTTAGGTCACCCACAGACTTCCTGTATGATCTTAGGTTGCTGGATTTGGACTCTGGAGACCTGGGTTCAGTTCCCAGTTCAACCACAGACTTCCAGTGTGACTTTAGGTAAGTCAATCAATCTATCCTGTGTCTTGGTTTCCCATCTTTGCACTGATGGAATATATTGTTATTTTACAGGGAATTTTTTGTAAGTAAACAAATTGTTCCTAGCAATAAGGCCATGTGCTGCCTAATACCCTAGGCAGAAAAATGTCAGCTTTTGTCACAGTTGAAACTGATGTAGTTTTTCATGAAATAATTATACACAGGAAGTCACGGAGCCTGATATACAGTCCTGTATATCTTGTCATTTCTGACCTAATACCTGTCAAAAATTTTCCATGACAAGGTTACTGCAAGCTTGCAGCTTCTTGGAAGTTGATTGCAAAGTAGTATTAATTCAAAGGTTTAGATTTTAGTATCTGGTATTGGATGTTTAGAAGGAAGTGTTTGAAGTTGCCAGTTTTGTTCTTTCAGATTACCCTACAGCTCTTAGCAACAACTGTCAGCCAAGGTATAGTTTAAAAATAGTGGAAAGGACTCTTTCCTGTCTTAGATGTCACAGATAGGGAGGAAGCTGTTTGTACTACATTTATGAGGCTTTCCACAACTCTTACTTCTGTTGTTACCTATATATTTATATTTACATCATGTACCAGACTGTCTTTCACCCAAATAAAACTACTTTTAGTGAAAATCTGTCTTCCTCTCAAAATCTGTCTTCCTCTCAAATATCGTGTAGTGGCATCCCCAAGGTTTGCTTTCAGGCCTTGAAACAAAAGGTTCCCTGTATGCAATTGCAAGTGCTATAGCACAGGAACTGGTTTTTAGTTTGGCCGAGGAAACAATTTTAAATGTTAAAAACTCCTAAAAAGAACAAGAGGCTGTTAATATCTTTTTCTTTTTAGTATGCACAATAAATCTTAGTAGGATTGTATCTTCTATTGAACAGAGGTCGTGTCTTGCAGCAAGAAGTAGAATATTGGATCTTAATTGGAGAGCCCAGCAGAAAGCATCCAACAATACATTGTAAAAGGTATGTTACTTGGTAAGAATGTAAAAGAATGTTTTCTTTCAAAACAGTTTGTAGTTCTGTACCCAGAGTCACTGAGTGACTTTTTAGTTCTTTTGAATGAATATATACATGTGTATATATGTGTATCTAAAAGAAACAGATACTGTTTATATGTGTCTATATGTGCATCTAATAGATATATGTGTATCTAATAGAAACAGATGCTGCTTTAGTGAGAAGCTTTGTGTTTTGATGTCAAGGCGGGCTCTGCAGTTTTATGTCACCTGTCAAAACATATGTGGGCTGCTGAGAGCCAAAGCCCATATCTCTTGAGTGTGACACAGCTCATATTAGTCAGGAAGAAAAGGCAGTTTCAGCTGTCGTTGTGCCAGTTGTGACTTACAGACTGCATGGCCCTTGGAGGAGTTTGCACTGGAGCTGAGGACATCCACAGACTGTGTCTGGGCTGTGCGAAGAATATTCTGCTGCTGCTGAGATCTTCTAGCTCAGGTGCAGGTGCAGCCTGTACTCTTTTGTGTTATTTGCTTACCTGTGCATTCAAACAGTACATTTATGATGTGGTTTGACTCAAAGTTGGTATCTAAACTAGACATATAGACTAGGAGAACTAGAGGGTGCTATGTAGAAATATAATGGATTAATTATATTTAATAATTTTTTTTGTCAGTTATGTGACCTTGTCAATAACTGCAAATACCTGGGTATTTTGGACTATGAGATTAAGTGCAACAAAATTAATATCGAATTATGCATGTGATTACATGAGAAATGGCATATTGTAGGTCCCAAGGGTGGAACTTTGTTGTGTGGTATATTAGCTACAAGTGGCACAGGAAAAAGTTTCTGAATATATAATAAAACCCTTTGTAATACTAATTTTGATTGTGGAGACATTTTTCCTCTTGCTGCACTCCCAGTGAGAGCTGGTAGAAAGTTCTGGGCTTAAGGAAAGGGGGCAAAGGTTGGAGTATAAATGCATTTTCTGAACTTGGAGGGTTGTGTTAGAGAGAAATAGGTAGTTAGACATTGATAGAAATGAAAAGGTGATGTACAGGTTTAATGAGGTCTGGAATGTGGAAATATTTGTTTCAGTTGGGCTGGAAGGAATTATGAATATTTGAAAAGCTGAGTGAATGGGGAGTGATTGAATTGATAATTTAGAATTAAATAAAATGTAGGAGTGAGTTATGATGAGAGCTGTCTGGTAAAAGCACATTTAGTGTGCAAAAGAAACCAAGGAACTGAACAAAATAATACAAAAGGGTAGGAGAGGTTTAAATTAAAAAAAGACTAATGTTTCTCCTTGCCTAAGCCACACTTTGGTTCTTTCTTTTCCAAACTGATGAATTGCTAAGTGTAAGGAATATAACTATGACTCATGGTGCTCTTACTCATTTTGGAAAGTGTTTCCCAAGAGCAGGAATAATTACTGTGAATGCTTTGATTAAAAGCAACACTTTTACACCTAGCTTGATGTCTTTAATACTGAGGCTTTTGTAACTTTACACATTCATTTATCTTTGGATAAGACTATTTAAAGGTACAGATCTGTATTTGCATGTATGTGTACGTGAGTCTTCATGCTGCTGAGGTTTCATAAAGATCAGCTGAGTAGTAATGATTTTATTCTGTAGGTGGGCAGATATTGTCACTGACCTAAACACTCAAAATCCAGAATATCTAGATATTCGACACCTAGAGAGAGGATTGCAACATCGAAAAACAAAGAAGGTAAGGTAAACTCACTAAGATGGGAGGAAACTCATGGTAGGTTTTTGCAAACTTACTCATACTTCAGCAGTGTAAGATAACTTCACTAAAGGAATTTGTTCTGTTATGAAGTGTTGCTGAAGACAAAAGTATCATGTGGGTTCTTGCATACCAAAGTCATTTAGATTTACTTGCTGGACAAGATATAAAACATCAGTAGCTTGGTATGTGCTAGGATGAACATATATCTGTGTATACAGAGTGTATTTGGTCAGAGTATTTAACTTTGTTGGTTTAAAATGTAGCAGCAGCAAGTATAGAAATGTTCTGCAGACAAATTACAGAGTCTTTGGGGTATGACCCTCCAACAACATATATGTGGGAAAGAAAGTACAATTGGGTAGGATCAGGCATAAAAGAATGTGTGTCTCCCTTGTGTGGAGTTACTGTTAATGCATGTGGCATTCTTTCCTATAGATAGGGCTGTATCTCATGGGTGGAGGATGTATTTGTGATTTACAGAATGAAACTCTGTGAGAAATAATAGACTGAAGAGATGATTTCAGGTGTGAAGGCCCTATGGAAGACTGTGTCAACAAGATCAGAATGGACCAGAACAGATAATTGCTGAGAAGGTAGCTAGAAAGTAAAAAAGATGAGCAGAAAATAAGTGATACTGGCCCATGAAGGAGAAAATTGATAGCTTAGAAAGATCAAAAAGATGAATAAGAAAGCAGTAATTTTATCTGGGAAATAATCAGAATTGATTGATGCAAGTTGTATATTTCTGTATATGATTTTGTGGTTTGTTGGTTTTTTTGGGTATTTTGGGGTTTTTTTCCCCTGGTTTGTATGTTGTAGCACTTCTTGTTTGCTTTATTTTTGAAAGTATCATGTTACTTGTCAAAATGTTGATGTCAAATATCTATGTATGTTAGAAATGTGCCTGTGGTGTGCATTTAACAAAGAAATTTTTACTTTGATTAGGTTGGAGGAAATCTTCATTGCATCATTGCCTTTCAGAGACTTAACTGGCAGAGATTTGGTCCTTGGAATTTTCCATTTGGGAATGTTAGACAGAATAAACAATCCCAAACACAAGGGCAAGGAATTTCCAAGTCTGAGAGTGAAGACAATATATCTAAGAAACAACACGGGCGACTGGGTCGATCTTTCAGTGCTAGCTTTCATCAAGAATCTATGTGGAAGAAATCTAATCTTCGGGAGAGGAGGAACAGTGGCTATCAGAGTTACAATGATTATGATGGAAATGATTAAAATTAACTTTAGATGATAGAGTTGATATATTAAAGTTAGTTTTAATCGAAACATATTAGGGATTTATTAGTCCTAGAACACATAAGAATAGAAATGGTATAAGATACAGCTTCATAATTATTTAATAAATATGTTGATATGGTTGCAATAGATGAGATCTGATGTATAAAGTGACAGATAAGCACAGATTGTTGTAATTTTGCAATCAAAGGTGAATATGATAGCAAAATCAATAATTTCTTTTGAAATAATTGTACTATGTCCTGATCTGTGAAAACAAAAGAGCAGGTTGAAATCAGTCAATGTAATAAACAGACTTCATTGAATATATTTATTGTTCAAAAGCATGAAAAATTATGGTATGGCATTATAAAAAAGGGTTATTCTGCAAATGGTGTAAGGATAAAAATAAACATTGCCTTTGTTTTTAGCACTTCATTTTAGTAAGGCTACCCATATCCAGTGCAAATGAAAAAAATTATCACATAGGTTAGAAAACCTTGCTGGATTTACAAAGAGAATGTACATTCTCCATTTAATTCCTATTTGACTTCTGTCAGTCAGATAATCATATCTTGTCAAGCAGGTCTCAGTTTCTTTTCCCTTATCTGGTTGCCTGCTTTTGACTGTGAGGAATCACCTGTTTGAGGATGGAACTTCTCTATTATTTTTGCTCTATGGGTAAAGTGGCTGAATTCTTACCCTGGAGCCTCCTGAGAGCACGGACTCACTTAACACAAGCTTATGAAATTCAGTATTAAAAGCTGCATTTACCATTAGCCAAATTAGCTAGCTGAACACTGAGTTCTGTTGGCAGTTCTTTTCCTTGTTCAGTCTTACAATCTTTGTCCTTTGTCTGCTGCTTTTTTCATTTTGTGTGAAGGGGGTGCAAGTGCTGAAGATTGCTGGCAGCCCCCGATGATATACCTCTCAGCCAGCACACAATTTGAGCTTTTTCAGATGTCCCAGGTGAATTCTTTTTTTTTTATTTTTCTCTTTCCCTGATAAATCCAGTTGTTTGCCTAAACACATCTCAACAGTTGTTCTGTGTACAAATGTTCATACCTGCTCAAGGATTAATTTTTTGACATAAAGAGATTTGTCATGGAATGCAGCGGTTTTGTAGGTTGCTGCTTTTGTTAACCAAAAATGGGAGACTTTTAGACTTTTGTTCATTCAATAAAATTTGTTTTCTATCTTGTTGTTTGCTTTTCATTTGTTATGGAAATGATGACCCTACATTTATTGAAGGTCTTCAGCAAGTTGGTAAGCGACAGATCAGAGTTGCAACAGCTGCTAAACAAAGTAGGTAAGATGTCTTGGGTCATAAAAAGTGCTCTGTGCAGCCACTATGACTTCTGCTATTTAATTTTTTGAAGCCTGCAGCCTCATGACTGAATAAAACCCATAGGTTTTGAAATTTTATTTTCCGGATGAGCTTTTTTTAGCCCCTGTTTTTGCAAGCTGAGTTTGGGCTGAAACAAAGTTTCAGCTTTGTTTTGAGTACTTGAGTTGTGTTCTTTAGGGGATTTAGGACTTACTTAGCCAGAGTTCCATGTGTGTCTCTTAACTTTTGCTTGATAATGACAGACAGTTCTCAGCACTGAGAAACAGGGTCTCTCCTCTGATGATAGCTGTCTGTTCCGCTTAAGTAGGTTGGGATGAAATTCTCGTTTTACATTTATTTTGCTCTTGGGCTGGAGACTGTCACACTATCCACAGAGTATGTAGTATATGGATTCTTCTAGCATTAGCAGTAGCCAAGTGCATGTCCTTGCAGTTGTGCTGCAGGAAGCTTTCCCTACAGATTCTAGGGTGGTGGGGTGCCTGCAGTGCGGGGCAGTGGGGCTGTGGTTGGGGTAGAACAGAGAGAGCACAAGGCTGCAGGGGAAATCATGTTTGGGAGTGGGAAAAATAGGACTACTTTTGGTCTGCATTGTGGCATTTTGTTCTGGGGCAGGAGACTTTTCATTCTCCAAGCAGAGAAGGGCAGTAGAGCTGGTAAAGGCTCTGGAGCACAAGTCCTGTGAGGAGCAGTTGAGGGAGCTGGGGTTGTTTAGCCTGGAGAAGAGGAGGCTCAGGAGTGACCATATCACTCTACAGCCACCTGAAAGGAAGGTGTAACCAGGTGGGGATCGGCCTCTTCTCCCAGGTAACAAGTGACAGGACGAGAGGAAATGGCCTCAAGCTGCGCCAGGTGCGGTTTAGGCTGGACATAAGGGAATTTCTTCACAGAAAGGGTGATCAGATATTAGAAGGGACTGCCCAGGAAGCTGAGTGTTAGGACCGGACGTGGCACTTAGATCACGGTCTAGTTGACAAAGGGACGTTCGGTCACAGGTTGGACTCGATGATCTCAGAGATCTTTTTCAACATACTCGATTCTGTTATTCTCTNGGGAGGCCGCGGGTGGTGGGGTCTCCGTGCCTGCCGCCTCCCTGCCGCCTCCCTGCGCCGGGATCCGCTCCCGCCGCAGGTCCGGGATCGCGAACCCCGCCTGCCCCTGCCCCTGCCCCTGGCTGTCCCTGTCCTTTGCCTGCCCCTGTCCCTGTCCTTTGCCTGCCCCTGGCTGTCCCGGCCCGAGCGGCTGCTTCGTTATTTCCGTTTGAATTTATAAAGCAGTCGCGGGCCGCATAATCTTTGGTTTATTTCTTCTTTTGTGCCTCGTAGATTTTCTCTAAAAGCAGCTAAGGAAGGACAATGGGAGTTCAAGGACTTTGGAAGCTGCTTGAATGCACCGGGAGACCTATAAACCCAGAAACGCTGGAAGGGAAAATTCTTGCTGTTGGTATCCTTTAAAAGTAAAGCTGGGTAATCGAAATTGCAAGGGAGATTGTTTTAACTATTTCCCTTATTTATAAGAGATTTTTATATTATTATTGCTATTATTATTATCATTACATTTAAATTGCCTACATTTTGGTAAGTGGAAGTTTTGCTTTATAATATGTGAAATACTAAACTCTTTTATTTTCATCTTTAAAAAAAAAGACTTTTTTAAATAGGTTCCTTATGCAAGTGTTGGACTATAGAATTCTGCACTTTATAAATAAATGTACTGCTCTCAGTAGCACTACAAGATGAAGAAGTTTTATACATCACCTTTCCTGCCCTATGTACTTGGTTAAATGCTGGAAAGACATGGAAGGAAGTTACCCATCATTTACCTGCAAAAATAACTGGGGAGGTATTTGCTGCACTTTTGCTTCCACTCTGCTTTTTGTGCAGGGTAATAGGGACAATGGTTTATTCTTCTTCCAAGTTCATAGCTGTTTGGATATTCTTGGTTTTGATAAGACCAGCTTGGAGCTGTGGGCAAAAGCCACTCAGTCAAATGTTATAGGAACTCCTGATGTAGTATATGTGTAAAAGAGCACGTTTTTTTCCTCTCAATGGTTCTTTAAGATATCAGTATTTGGTTGAATCAAGCAATAAAGGGAGCCAGAGATCATGGTGGTATTTCTGTACGGAATGCTCACCTGCTCACTCTGTTTCATCGACTCTGCAAGTTACTGTTTTTCCGGATTCGACCCGTCTTTGTTTTTGATGGAGAGGCGCCTCTTCTGAAGAGGCAAACCTTGGTAAGTACCTTTGTGAGTTACTGCAATGTGAAGGAGGCTGTATGTCTGCTGATGGTAAGCAGCCATTTTCAATTTCCTTCCTCTTGTTCTGCTTATGAGAGAGCTTTGAGGGATGGAGGATTGAAGTCCACTGCTGTGGGGACAAGGATTGAGCTGTAGGGATGAAGGATTGAAGTCCACTGCTCTGCAGGTGTCCTTTGCAGTCCCAGCCTGGGTTAGCTCTTGGGGCGTGCAGCAGTTCTTTAATCTAGGCAGGTTTAATTTGCATGGGAACCAGGTTGCAGAGAAATGGATGATGGCACAAGTCTGGCTTGTGCTCCAGAATGGATCTGAATGCAGCTCTGCAGGCATTTGTACCCAGAAGCTGAAAGCTGGTCCTGAGTCCCACAGAGGAAATGGGCATGGATTTAGAGGCTCTGAAGGCTCTGTTCCCCTTGGTGTAGAGTGAGTTAGGAGTAGCTCACAGGTTCAGCACACAGAATTTTAACAGGGATTCACTGGATGTGCATCTTCAGCATCCAGCAAAATCTTGTTGGTGTTAATCTTATTTTCATAGGCTAAGAGAAGACAAAGAAAGGAAATTGCCATAAATGATTCCAGGAAAACTACAGAGAAACTCTTGAAAACACTTTTGAAGAGACACGTTATCAAAACTGCTATTACAGGCAAAAGGCAAGAATAAAAATTATTTTTCCATTGTTTATAAGTGACAGTAAGTCTTTCTGAAGCTGTTAATTGCTGTTTTATTTTTTTCTTTTTTTTTTTTCTCTAAGCAATGAAGCTTTGCCCAGTATTACACAAGTTCGAAGAGAAGGAATTGATGATATGTATGTATTGCCTGCTTTAGAGGATGAAGAGAAGAACAGGTAGGTAGAATTGAGAGAAATAGTTTAAATGTCTTTTAATAAACTTGGGTAAAAGTATAAACCCCATTTTTTGATGCTGATCAAAGACCTTTGACCTATGAGACACTGTAATATATATATGAAGTATATTTCTTTAATTTATATTTTATTTCACTTTCTTTTTGGGTATAGTAGCCTCCTAGTTATTTATGGGAAAGTAACAGAAGAAGCTTTCAGCCCACAGATTAAATTTCTACACTGGATTCATGTATAAGGATGAAAGTTCTACCTCAGTCTCTGTGGCCACGTCCATACAACTAAATGGGACTAATTGTTCAGGCTTGGGCGTGGCAGCTTGATTCTGTTTTGTGTTGACATGTTCAGCAGAGACAGGCTTTGTCTGTACTTGTCACACCTGTGGCATCTTCTTAAATAACACTGAGAATGTGAAGCTGCCCTGTAGGTTACTCTTTGCACATCTGTACTTTTATTTACTTCAAATGCTGACCAAGTAAGAATTGTGTCATGATCTAAACAGCAGCAATTGTCTCCATCTAGTTTTAACTGATAGAGGTTTGCCTTCTTACTTTCTGCTCAGATCTTTATGACCTGTGTACGTATTTATATTATATATATAGATACATATGTGTGTGTGTGTGTTTGATGCTGCAGATTTTTGTGCTTGCCCATCAAAGGCATGACTAATATATTTTTGCTTAAAATAGAAACTCTGTTTTCCTGGGTAAATACCTACACCTTTTGTTTTCTCTCTGTGATTTTTAGCTCAGAGGAGGAGGAAGAAAAAGAATGGCAAATGAGAATGAGCCAAAAACAGATGTTGCAAGTAAGTGCAACCTAGTTGCCTTGTTACTGTGAACAATCCTCTCATTCACATGCTATGCTTAAAAGACAAATAAAAAGCTTAGAAAATCCAATTATTTGGAGATATAGGTCTTAATATAGCATTTCTTATAAGAAAACAAGTTAGTTTTCAGTACTCTAAGAATTCCTATCAATGAGGAAATATAAATATGATTTCTCCACTAGAATACAGCAGAACAGAAAATTCTTATGGTATCCTTTCTTTTTCTTTTTACTACTTCCTCTGAACCTATGGAGAAGACATTGGTTTTTGTAACAATGCAGGAGAAATGCATGCATTTGTGCATGTGTATATGCATAAATAACAACATATTTAACAAAATTCCTGTGCTTCTCCAAATGTGAACTGAAAGTGAAATGTGCACTTAAGTCTTTGTGTTTTCACAGATAAATTCTGTATTTGCTTCTGATGTGCTGATCTGATTGGAAGAGGAGAAGAGAAATACATAACCTAAGAAGAAGACATAATAAATAATAAAATTGTCTCTGCTTTCATCAGTAGGAAAAAAAATAAGAAACACTCTTGTGTTTAGGAAAGATTGTTTATCTTTGAAGCAGTTCTCATTTAGAAGGAGAACCTCTTTAGAAGGACAAAATCTGAATAGCTGAGGGGTTCTGTGTTTTATACTGAGTATCTTTTTGTAAAAAGAGTAAAACCAAGTTTCTCTGTATAGTGTACATCAATAAGGAGGTACTTGGCATTATTTTATTGCATAGTAGTTACTTTTTTTTTCTTGTTTTCTTCACCATGTGGGAAGTAGCAACAAAGTTTTTGAGGTTTTTTTTTTTGTCTTGCTTGGAATGATGCTCTAAATATTTTATTATTTTTGTTGTGCTGTAATATAAAATACATACTGTTTTCCATTTTTATAGGAACAGTTATGTGAAAATCCTTATTCTGTAGATATTGAATCGGAAGATTTCAACAAGCTGCCTCCAGAAATAAGACATGAGATCTTGACTGATATTAAAGAACTTACAAAGCGAAGAAGAACGTTATTTGAAGCAATGCCAGAGGTAATATTTAAAATAGCTTTCAAGGCATTGGAATGGAGCTATTGCTATTAATGCAAGTGAAGAAAGAGTATTACATCTGGAAAGTTTTACACCCTGGACTGTTTAATAAGAGATGTTACCATGAGGAGAAAAAAATCCAATGAGATAATGACTCTTAACAGCCTTATCTCTTGATTTCCACTGAAATTAGCAGAGCTAATTCAGTTTGGCAAAAATGTTAAAAATTGTGCTGTGTTTCGTGCCTCATCAACATTATGCTGAAGATTGAATAACATGCTACTGGTATGGATGAACCAGGCAGGATGAACACAGCTTGGATTCCAAACCCTGAGGTTGTTAGAGGAGCTGGCAGCTGGGAAAAGGTTTTTGTAACTCAGGCAGATGTGTTGAAGCTGTTCAGACACAAATGGGGAATCCTATAGTGCCACTTCTACAGTGAGGTTTTGAAAGTGCAATATACATCAGATCAAATGATGGCTTGTGTCCAAGTGTAAGCTAAGAACCATCATTTTAAAATGATCCACATGTGGATTCTCTTTTAATTGCATTTTTTTTTTAAATGGGGATGAGCTCTGATAGCCAAAATTGAGATGTCATGTTCTCAATCACTCAGAACTACTGGTACCTTTCAGAATTGTTGTATATTGCCAGGATAGCATAGCTGTTGCTTGCAAGTGCAGCAGCCAGTGAAAGACAAATGTTAACTGCTTAAAGGAACTCCTGAAAGAATTCCCACACTCTTCCAGAATGTGGGAAGTTAATTTGCTTAAAAGGGGTGCTTTATTTCAATTGATTTGTTTGTTTTGTTTTGTTTTTTTTGTTTTGTTTTTTTGAGGACTCCAATGACTTTTCCCAGTACCAGCTTAGGGGTTTGCTTAAAAAAAGCAACCTCAATCGGTGCATAGAAAATGTACAAAAAGAAATGAGTCAACAGCACTCGGGTGAAATCCAAAAACAATATGAAAATGAAGGTGGTTTTGTGAAAGAAGTGGAATCAAGGAGGGTGGTCTCTGAAGAGACTTCTCACTATATTCTGATAAAGGGTATGTCGGGTCTTAATTCTGTAAAACCTGTTGCTTGGAGTGTGCACACTTAAAACTGGCAGTTTAAAGACAAACCTGAATATTGTTTATTGGTGCACGTAGCCAGTACTTTGTATGAAATGTGCATTACTGTTATACATCATTAACTGTGATCTGTAAAACTGCAGAAAAGTGGTTAAATAATCTTTATGTAATGATGTTCATAATGTAAAAAGGAATGTTTTTGTAAAGCAGTATTTTTCCACACAAAACTTTCTTTCAGGTATTCAAGCCAAAGAGGTTATGAGTAGAGACTTGGAAACTGCTGCAGGACCCTCATCAAAAATGCATGAATTGACTAAATTAAATAAAATCAATGAATCTCCTGCTAGTGCAAAGCAGGAAGATGACAATGTAGTGGCAGCACCCCCCTCTCCTCGGACTTTGCTTGCTATCCAAGCAGCCATGGAAAGCAGCTCAGAAGAAGAACTGGACACAGGACAATTGAACGTGGACCAATTTGTGTCGGAGGAAGGCAGTGTGTCTCCAAGAACACTGCGGGCAATTCAGCTAGCTCTGAGTGAAGATGATAAAGGGGAGGAAGTTGTTACTGCTACAACTGATGGAGTGCTATCAGAAAGACCAGAAGGGAAGGATTTTCTGCTTAGTAGCTCAGATGAGGAAGATCAGATTCCTGAAGTTAAGGAGGGAAAAAACATTCCTACAGCTACAATTCATTCATCAATCCAAGTGACTATGCAAGATGCTAAATTTAAACAGAAGAGTCAGGAATTAGAAAAAAGTGATATTACACCCAAAGACACTGGTATATTCAGAGATGAAAATTATTCTGCTATTGAAAATACTAGAAAAGGCATAGAAGATATAGACAAAGAAGAAAATTTTTCAGAAAACCATATTGCACCCAAGGACACCAGTATATCCATAGCTGAAACTTATACTGACAATACTATAAAAGACACAGAAGATGTAGACAAGAAAAAAAATTGTTCCGAAAATCATATTTCACCAAATGATACCAGTATATCCAGAGCTGAAAATTATTCTTATATTGACAATACTAGAAAAGATAAAGAAGACTTTGACAAAGAAAAAAATGGTTCCAAATTGGACTTAAAGTCTCTGGGAGATAAGAATATGAATTTGTGTTTGCAGAAGCCAAGCTGTTCCCCTGTGCAAACTAATATAAGTGCTTTGATTCATACTGAAACAACAGACCTTTCTAAAAATGAGGAAAACTTGAAAATTTATGAAAATACACAGGAAGTAATTTCACAAACAGAGCAGAATGTATCTGAGGATACTAGATTTTTTCCAGAAGCAAGAGATCCTGAGGAGAAAAGAGAAGAGGTATCACAGTCCGAAGACAGTGATTCTGATGGTATGTGTTTTTTGATTCTGTGAAAGGATAAGAAAATAGGACAATATTGTGTCTGTAGTCAGTTGAAGGTAACCTTTTCTCTTAGTAAGAAATGTTTAAAAATTCATCCACTCCCACATACCTAGGAGGCAGGAAGAAAATCTGAACTGTGTTTTACCCCTTGGTGTCACATTTTATTATTGAAACCTGAGTATAGAGTATGGAGAATCAGGAAAGCATGTTGTGTACATTGAATTTAAGTGGTGTTGTTAACCAGTCAGCCACTTGGTTTACATAATTTCACAATCCTTATATATATATCTGCTGCATATAGAAAAAAAATCCACTACCCACGTTAAAAATGTGTACAAGTCTCTGTTTTCCTTTGATAGGAAGCTTTATTGAAGTGGATGCTGAGGTCAGTAATGAGGCTGAATTTCCTACTAAATGTGATGAAAAAATGGGTGATGAATCGACACTTCCAGAAATGGAGACAGACAGACCTGAAGTCACACTGGACTTGCTGAAGGAGTCTGATGAGGTGCAGTTGGGAAACACTCAGAATGTTGAAAGAGACGCTGATGGTAAAGCTGCAGTGGATGAGTGGCAAGACATCAGTTTGGTAACTCATCGTTTCTTGTTTTGAGCTTGTAGTGGAGTGTTTGTCTCCAAATAGTTAAGGAAAACTATTGAACAGCTTCTTATTGTTTCATTGCTTTCTTACAGAGGTATCTAATTGTATGGGAACTGATCTTTCTTTAAAGGTGGTTAATTATAATGTCCCTAAAATAAAAGAAAAACTTCCAGGTAAATTGATGACTAGACCATCTCTGGTCTTATAATTTGTTGCATTAGAGAAGCTGTAACAACTTCCTAGAGTGAATTAATGGAACATGTACTAGTAGAACAATTATAGTTGGAGAATTTGTGCTTTGCCTTCCTAAGTATACCTGAATTGTTGAAATAATAAAAGTTTTGGTTTATATTTTCAGGAAGAACTAGAAGAGTTAGAAAAGAACCTTTCTGCTGAGCAGAATACACTTCAGTCTCAAAAACAGCAGCAGGAACGTGTTTCCGCTTCTGTAACAGGACAGATGTTCTTGGAAAGCCAGGTAGTATTTGTTGAGTCATTTTGATTTGTTTCCTTCCTCCACCCCAGTCATTTAGTCAAAAGCTGTTAGTAATTTTGCTTAGTTATAGGTCACCTTTTTTCCCCTCTAGGAGCTTGTTTTTTCAGTTTGCTTGTTTTAAAATACTGAAAGCGTTGAGGTAATCTTGAATTCCAGCTGTTTTAAGTGTAATAACATTATAGAATAATAGTATAGTTATGGATAAATAAGTATATCTTTTAAGCACCAACTTTTAAAGGTTGGGCCAGTTTGATCTTGGCCTGTTTTTGTGAAAGGTGCAAAAAAATATTAGAAAAAATATTAGAAAGCTGTGTTCAGCAGCAAATAATTGATGCAGTCTGTGTGTTAGGTAAACTGTGATTTCCCCTAGGGATTAAAAGGTTAAAAAATTACAAGAAGTCTGTACAGTTTATGCCCTGAGTAAGACATTTGAAGGAATCTCACCAGTAAGGCCTGAATAAGCCTGTTACTTCTGTGTCAGTGTTTCAAGGTTTAATACAATGTGTTTGTATCAAACCCATAATACAGCAAACCCATAATACAGTAGACTAGTGATAGTGCCTGTGATGTAATAAACTTAAGATAACGAATTCATTCTGAGAAATATGTAAATGCTTGTATTTTTTTTTTCTTAATGGGACAGTTTAGGTAGTTTTAAAATGATACTTAATCCTGGTTAAATACTTGCACATACTTGTTTCTTCGGGTGATTTGTTGAAGGCCAGTAGATTGCTTTTGTAGTATTATGTGCCATTTAATCATTTGCACACCATTATAGTTGTAAGTCTTTTGATCTGTGCTTTTATTCTTAATTAGAGTAAAAATTTAGTCTTGAGACTGATTCTGTCAAGCCTCAAAAGGCACCCGGTGAAGAACATAATCCAGGCCCATGTAACTAGCACAAGTGTAAACCTAGTGCATGTGGGATATTTAACTGAGGTTGTGTAATATATCCCATAAAAGCAAAAATGCATCAAAATAGAGGCATATCAAAACACTACCAAGGAATGATTAGTTGTCCCACTGTTTCCTGCTTGATATGAATGTTTCTCATATGCTTTCATACTATTTTCTTAGATGAAGTGGTGACCAAATTTTTTTTAAATATGATTTTTTGAATTTTACTTTTTTTCTATTTAACCTGCATCTTTGTTCCACAGAGCCCACATAATTGTAATGCATGGAGTTTTCTCCTTGCTGTGCAAAACAATACTTAAGTATGCTTGTGTAATTAAGATGGCAGGTTCTCAAACTGTGTGGTAAAAGTGTGCTCAAGTAGTGCTTGACTTATATGGCACTGTCTGCCTGAGAGGAGTTGAGTGGGGATTCCCTCTTGACTTAACTGAGCTTGGCACTTTTTACCGGAAGTTTGAGGTTTGTTGTCAAATATTAAATAACTCCCAAGTGTAAATCTAGCAGTTCTTAGTCAAGCAGAAGTGCATTAGAAGTTAACTCTTTAGATGAATTATGAACTGTTCTCCTTCCATCCTGCAGGAGCTCCTCCGTCTGTTTGGCATTCCATATATCGAAGCTCCGACGGAGGCCGAGGCTCAGTGTGCCATATTGGACCTCACTGATCAGACCTCTGGGACAATCACCGATGACAGTGATGTTTGGTTGTTCGGTGCACGACATGTTTATAAAAATTTCTTCAGTCAGAACAAATACGTAGAATATTATCAGTATGTTGACTTTCAGAACGAGCTCGGTAAGTCTCAGTTATTGATTTGTTAAACACAGTCTTTAATAAGACAACTCTGTCATCTGTCTCTTTGTATTTTCTGCAAAATTTTGTGTCTCTTATTCAAGGTCTGTTCTTTGGAGAGTCTCTAAAGCCATTCAATTAGGTTGCTGTTTTACTGCCAGATGACGCCCCCAAATTTGCAGTCCACCTGCACTTGATATACTGAGTTAGTATAATGATCATCAAGGCTGGAGATATGAACTATTATACCAGTTTCTGGGTAAATTTTAGCATGACTTTTCTGATGTGGTAGGAAAATGATGTTCTGATGTCGTCAGATTTTTAGTCTTCTGGAAATAGAAGTTTTGGACATACTGAGCTGTAATATATTAAAAGTGGATCTGGAATATGTGTAAAACATTTATCATATAGTTGACACTGAAAGATTTTTTTTTTCTATCTGATTGCTCTTGAGCTAGTCTAATCAAATTGTTGCCAAATTTGTTGAATTACTAAGCTTCAGTGTCACATAAATTACTAGGCAAAATACGAGCCAATTTAAACTTGTTATTATGTCTTGAGCATAACTCTTTTAAAATTAGATTTGACGTTTTCAATTTGAGAGGTTACAGATTTTGAAACAGTAGCATGTAAAATTTCATAACATTTTTATGTGGTGAAAAATGTAGCTTTGGTTTCTTCCAGCAAATTGAATGAAATAATTTTGCCCTACTTAAGTACACTACTGTAGCTTAATTGGAAGGGATTGCTGTAAAAGCATGTCTGTGATTTTTAACTGGTTTTAATGTGATAAACCAAATATTTATTTATTTGTTGTGAAAAAAAATAGTCATTATCAGTCTTTATGTCACATTCCTCTGCAGTCTTGTTCTTCTCCTTTCCCATGCCTTGCAGAAATTCTTCTATCTGGACAGCTGATGGATACTGTGACTAGCATGATGATGGTCTTGCTTTGTGTGTTTAGACTCATGTCTCTCCTTTTCTGCATGGAATTATTAAAAAATTTTTTTCAAATCCTTACTATTGAAGCTGGTCACTGAAAATCAGTCTGGTTGCTTCAGACCTTATAGCCTATCAAATAGAAGTGGTCAGCTGAGTTCTTCCTTCTTCCTGGCTGCTTCATGGGCTCTTCTGGTAAATGTACCAGCACAGAGCAAAAGGCTCCCGGTTGAGGAACACTTCTAGGAAACAGAGGCATTGGTATTGTGGACTAGAATTCAAACAGAATGTTTTTATTTGATTCTGGCATTACTCAATTCAGGTCAGCATTAGATGAAAACAGAATAGTAACTGGATGTAATAAATGTAAAAAAAGAATCTTGTAACAACCTCGAATTTTGAAATTTCAGAATTAAAGAATTATTTAGGTTGGAAAATTATCTCTGAGAAAAAAAAAGAGTCTCTGAGATCATCAAGCCCAATGTTTGTCTGATCACCACCTTGTCAACTAGACCATGGCACTGAGTACCACATCCAGCTGTTTCTTGAAAACTTCCAGGGATGGTGACTCCACCACCTCACTGCACAGTCCATTCTAATGTTTAACAATCATTTCCATTAAAAAAATTCCTCCTGATGTCCATTGTAACATTTTCTTTTTGGCAAGATATATTTGCCAAATTAGCACAATTATTAGTGCTGGAGCTAGCAGGAGTATATTGATACTGCTCCAGAATATAACTTAGCAAATTCTGCTGTTGAATTAAATATAATTTTATGGAGCTAATGCCTTTGTGTTCCTTTCAGTTTTTGCCTTTCTGATAATATTTTTTATTTTGTAAAATAATAAATGCTGAATCCATACACTTTCTTTTTCAGGGTTGGATAGAAGCAAGCTAATTAATTTGGCATACTTGCTTGGAAGTGACTACACTGAGGGTATCCCAAATGTTGGCTTTGTAACAGCGATGGAGATTTTAAATGAATTTCCTGGGCATGGCTTGGAACCTCTCTTAAAATTTGCGTATGCTTCATTATGATTTACTTTTTATCTCCATATTGTGATTCTTAGTAAATATGCTTTTCTGGTGCTTAAGCATGCAGCAAAACATGTGACCATCATTGATTAATGGGACCATCATTAATGGGACTAAGTAGGCTGTAAAACATGACTCCATTATATCACTATTTGGAATGACAGGGAGATAAGGTGGCAAGTTGATATAGCAATCACAGTGAGACAAAGACAGCAGAACAGCTGAAGAATTGTGCATCTGCCTCAGAGTTTATTGGAGAGCTGGATCCATAGTGGAGCAGAGGTTCGTTCTCCCTGGGTTGGTGGGATATTGCTGTATCTTGCTCAGAGATAGGGGAACAGAGAAAGGGGACTTGACTGAGGAATGAATGACATGGAAGGAGACAGACAGGTAGGGTGGAAGCAAGAACAAGATTTGAAGAGGGCTAAGGCAGCTATATTGGCAATAGCAAGGATGGTTAGAAGTCCCTTTTTTTTCCTTTCTTTTCCTTGCATACCAAAAAACCTCTAAAAATTATCATTATGTGTGGAACATCCTCTGCAAGTGAGGCTAAAGTTGGAGCCTTCTGGTTAGCAACTTATGGGGAATCCAGGTGATATTTGCTACTTTGGCTTACAATAGCTGCATTAATGTGTATGTTTTGTCTTTTCTGCTTTTAAGATTTTTTTTGTCTCTTTGGCCATCTTTCATTTGGACATTTTCTACATCATCTCTTGTAGTAGTTGAAGTAGGGAAACTAAGACTGTTGAAATTAGTATGGTGGCTCTTGATATTTCAAATTTTGTTTTATGAGGCAGATTAATAATTTTCTCTGTTTTTCAGTGAGTGGTGGAATGAGGCTCAGAAGAATAAGAAAGTGATGCCTAATCCACATGACACCAAAGTCAAGAGGAAACTGCGGGAGCTACAGCTTTATTCAGGTTTCCCAAATCCAGCAGTGGCAGAAGCATACCTGAAGCCTGTGGTGGATGAGTCAAGGGGTTTGTTCACCTGGGGAAAGCCTGATGTAGAGCAGATCAGAGAATATCCTTTTACTTGTTAGGTGAAAGTACTCAAAGTTCATAAGGAGTCAGCAATGGAGTGTCAAGTTTTTAACATCTCTTTGTTGTGAGGGGCCCCAAGTCCTATCTGTGTGTGCTCCCCTAAAATGATACCAGCTCTGGAACAGAAGGGAATGCAGCCATGCATGTGTGGCAGTCAGGGCTGCTCTGCCCTCCTGTGAGAGTGGGCTGCCTCACTTTGTATGCAAAGAGAATCTTGTAGCTGAACTGACTAGTTGTGATATTCTATTTCTGTAACTGTCCTGTGCCTGTTTCTCCTCTTTAAGTGGGATTGCTTGCACACTCCCTCTGTATGTTTGCCTTTTTTCACAAATAAGTCTTGAAGTCTAGACAGAAATGATATTTCGGTCTGCACTTTATCACTTGTTATTCCCTGCATTTCTTCCAGTAATGTCTACTTTTTTCTTCATTTGCAGTCTGAGCTGCAGCAAGCTATTGAAAAATAGATAGCAATAAATGCATAGCTAATAGTGTTTAAACAGTAAATGAAACTTCCAGTAGGTACAAGTGTAAAAATAAGGTTTATTTATAGGCATTTTGTGTTATGGCAATACCATTTAGCCAAAATGAGCTCTGTCTTCACTGAGACATGCTTTTGAAAGTGTTGATATTATATAAAAATTTTTGCAACTAATGCAACTAATGGAGATGTAGCAGCGTGATTGTGATATGTTGTTTTAACCAAGACTCTTTTGTCTGATTTTGTAGTAGAAAAAGCTTTGAAGTGGAGCAACTTTCCTCCAGACATTGTTTACTTAAGGAATTTTCATTTTCTGTGTTTACAAAATACCAGTAGTAGCCATTTTGTAAAGTTCCTTAACTTTCTGCACATTCTGCAAGGATCACTTTGGCTGGACTAGGACAAAGACAGATGGAATCCTTTTGCCTGTGATGAAACAACTGAACTTGCAGCAGGTGAAAATCTACCTATAGTTTAAGGGTAACTGGAAAATTGTGAGAGAAGCATTTTAAAAAGAATAGCAAAGCTTTGAAGTAAAATATCTTTCTCAGAAGCTGGGCTTTGGTTTTATGGTTTTTTTTTTTTCTTTTAAGTCACTAAGCTTGCTTCTCTAGACTTTGTTTCTGTATGATTTGAGTGTGCTGTGAGGGACTCTGCATAATTTCAGACATTGGTTTCAAGTTTCCTCACCTATCAAGCACCTGTCTCAAGTCCAGGCTGCTGTTTTTTCTGTTCACGGTCAAGCTACAGGTACCTCAAGCAATTACAGTACTTCTAGAAGACAGTATTCCATGAACACTTTTAAAGTATTTATAAAAGTGCCCCTGAGATTTTGGTGGAGTGATACTGCTATTTGATGCTGTACACATTCATTTGTGCTTGAATGCAGATTGAACTGTTGAGCCCATTAATAATACTACTCTAATTTCCAAGAAAATTTCTGTCAGCTCTATTAACACTTGAAAGTGAATGGTGATGCCCACTGTGGTAGCTGTCAAAGTAGGTTGTAAAATTGATCCCCAGTGTCAGATTCTTTTTTCCTTTTGCCATACACAAGACAGATATGTTGTCTTCTAGGTTCTGTGTATCACTGAGTGGAGTTAAAGTACCATAGTTATATACATATACTTTCAGGTTGACTGGAATATCCTTTGGAAGAGTCTATCTCTCTTTGCAATGTTAGGGAAAAAGTAGAGGACTGGCTTGCCTATACAAAAAGCCTAGCTGTGGTTGAATAGCACAAATCCACGCTGTGTGGGGACTATTAGTTCTACTCTTTAGTCTTTATGCTGTAGCAGCATGTGGTGCAGTGAACCTAAGTCAAATGTCTGCGTGTTCTTGCACTTGGAGGCAGAAATGCCAAGTGCACTTACAGCATTTACTTAGTAAACATTCTGCTTTCACAGCTGGAAGCTAAGGACGTGTTTGTAAGGACATACTTAAGAGCACTACAGAGATTCTCTGTATTAAGGTTGACAATAGCAACATATGTCTAGTCACCAGCAGTGCAATATTTATGAAATCTCACCAGAGTTTGCTAATTATTAATTTCTGTAAAGGTTCTTGTTGTCTAATTTATTATAAAGTATGGGTATTACTATAATGATGTATCTTATTGTTTACATTTGTGTGCATACGTATTATTTTCATTACTCCTTTGTCCTACTTTAGTTTCAGATGCTTTATATTATAGCTAACAACTGAATTCCCACAAAAACATTCAACTGTGTTTCTGTTTTATTTTTGATAGACTCAGCTTCGAATAGATTCATTCTTCAGACTAGAACAGCATGAAAAACAAGCTATTAAAAGCCAGAGGCTGCGCAGAGCTGTGACTTGTCTGAAGAGAAAGGAAAAGGAAGCAGACGATGAGGAGGAGGCCACTGCTGTCACAGAGATGGAACTTAAACAGCCTGGGAAAAAGAAAGGGGAAGGTACCACAGGCAGAGAAAATGAGGCTGCAGCAACAAAAGTACAGAGTGGAAAGAGAAGGAAACATTCAGATTCCAGAAAAGAATTTTTATTTGGAGGTGGTTTTGTTGGAAACTTGCATCTTTCAGAAACTTCTAGTGACTCCTCAGTGGATGAATCTAAAGGCAGAGATTTAGGCAAGAATAAAAGGAGGAAAAACACATCTGCAACAGAGACAGCAGACCATAAAGAGAAAAAAGGGTGCAGTAGCTCAAGTGATGAGGATGAAGACCTGGGAAATGTAGTCATGGTGACTGCCAAACCTGTATTTGAAGGCAGAAAAAAGAAATCACGGAGCAAGAGAGGAATAAGAAAGAAAATGTCCTAAATAAAAGAATTATTTAAAAAGACTGATTTTTCTGACTTGAGCTTTGTTAATATTCTAATGAATTCTTCTTAAAATATAATAAATTATCCTTATTTGTACTGCATTTTGTTGCATGTTTTCTGTTCAGAACTTAAATAGAAGTGATTCCAAACAAAACACTAATTTTAGCACACTTACTCAGAAAGACCTTGATTTCACTTGATAGAAGTTTCCAAGCTTCAGATTTTAAACTTGAGCCAAAACATGCTGTCCATTTATTTGCATTCTAATTGAGTTGATAGAGTTGTTAAAACCACTTGCAATCAGTTGCTTCCTTAACTTCAAATTTTAATGAAATTCTGAAAATTTCTTGGGTTCTTTCTAGGTGTTGGGAGAAGTAAAATGGGTTCAATTTTTTGCTTTTCTTCTTTCTTAAGCCTCTCTTGAAAGTTTTATGCCCAAAGTATTTTTTTTTTTTTTTGTTGAAGAGAGATGATGCAAACCCTCAAAAAATCTCAAGGAAAAACATTCAGTACAGTAAGTCCCTCTATAATCTGATGTGCAGTAATTCTTCATATTCTGAATATAAATGACATGTTTCTAGATTTGGAGTTACATGTTACAAACTCCATTTGGAGTTTGGCTGTGTCCAAAGATAGTATTTGTTTGCAAAGGTGATGTTCAGAGGTATCTACTGGTTGCAGGACTCGCATTGGATTAATTTGTGTGATTTGAAGCTCAGACTTTTCACATGCCCCTCTTCTCTGAATGTAAAATTTATTTCCAGTTCTTGGGTGTTAAGGAGGGAAAGCACAGAATTCTACCTGTCTTACTTGTGTTCTTACCTTACAATTTAGTCCTCCTTGCTTTTTATTTTGTGTTCTCATTTGATATTTCTACTGTGTTCCTTACTGTTTCATTATTTGAAATCCAAGACCATATGTTAAAGTTTTGTATGAGACATTATCCTCCCCTAAATGGGCTGAGGTGAACTGGGTGGGATTTGGCTCTTACAATTGCAGAGAGTCTAAGACTTCATGTACAGTTTGTACTGGGTGAAAAATCACCCTTTTTGATATACCTTTAGAAAAATTATAGCATTTTAAGCAAATTTTCAGTCTGTCCTGTCAGTTTACAGCACTATTTTATAAATCACTCATCAGCGTTACTGACTTTTACTTTAAAAGTGTGTATCAGGTCCTGGTGAATTTTTCATAAAAGTAGAAGAGCTCCCTTTAATTTCTTCTGCTAGCTATGGTACAGAGACTCTCGCTTCTCCCTAGGGCTTGCTTAATATTTTGGTACAATAATTTATTATTTTTTGGTAACACCTACAAAACCCTGTTCAGGTTGAAGTCTAATTTTTCTAAAAATCGTGTAAAGTGAGAGATGGCTCCTGCCCTGAATTGACTACAGTCTAAAAAAGAGAAGTCTTGGATACCTGTATTTGGTCCCACGCCAGTGTTTGCGGGCTGTTGAGCGAATGGACACCTTGGGTATGGAGGGGTGGTATGTTTGTGTTTATGCAGGGTGACAGCTGTGTCCTGGGGTTAGGATTTTGGGGGTTGTGTACCTTGTTACAGTTCTGCATTCCAACGGGGGCATGCATTCCTATACCGCAGCTGCAAAAGCACCCCTTCCCCTTGGTAAATTTTTCTCTCGGAAGACCCTTTTGGCTCTAAAGAATGGCTCTGTGCTCTTCGGTTACTTTTTAGTAACAGTGAGGAGTTGCTAACACCCTGCCACTATTTATTTTGTAAACAGTGCTCCCAAGTTGGTTACTTTGTGGTTTGGAGCTCTCCTGATGGGGGGGGGGTGGTGTCTCTTGCTGTTACAAAATTGCTCCCTTACGTAAGGGCTGCGTGATGCCCTCTTTGTGCTCGGGCTGCAGCTGTCGGGATTTGTGATTGCTCCCAGTGTGGGGATGTTGGCAATGTGTGACACAGGCTTCGGAACACGCCTTTGCCTGCGGCTGTCACGGGGGGAGGCCACCCAGGGCAAGATAAGGACTTTGCTGCTGGAGCACCATCTTTGGAAAGCTGTGAGAGATTCAGGTAACATTGACTGAAATGCGGTAGATGCCAGCGGTGTTTCACTTGTTTCTGTCTTTTGTGCTAAATTTGTTTATATAATTCATTTTAAGCAGTGTAACTGAGCTGTTCTGCAATGTTTAGTTGCTTGTAGCACTCCTGAATGCCCACGTTGAACTATTTTAGGTTGCTGTGTAGTTCAGTGCACCTCAGGATATTTTTAGAATGACATAAAAAATGTAAAGAACCGCAAAATACAAAGGCTTTGTCCTGTAGGGTGTTTTTACTTTTATTTTGTCTTCTAATGGGAAGAAAATCTGTCTTTTTTAATACTTCTGATATAGACAACAAGCTGATGAATGTGTATAACATTTTCTGCTTAATATCCCTATAGTTTTTTATGCCACTTGTTATTCTGAAGATACATACCAAGACTGAATCCCACTGAGTCTCTTTTCTGTTGCCTGTCTAATGATGTTGCTGTTGCTAAATTCATGTATAGACATAAATATAATGGCAATATTTTTGTTCTGTGTGCCATGGTGACATGTAGAAAGCCCCTAAGTTATTTTCACCTTCAAACAGGATAATGGCTGCTGGTATTGTAGTAGTAAAGTTAAAAATTAAACCTGTGTGCCTTTTGTAGTGTGAAGTCAAGAGAGTAAGGTGCATCCTCTCAAACAGGAGAGGACTGTTCCATACTGTCCTCTTGATCCTGAAGTTTTGGGAGAAAAACCTACCTAGGACTTTGCACTGTGAGGACAAGTTGATATTCAGAACATATTTTTATTTTGATTGTCCTTTCTAGACACTATGGAGCAATACTCTTTTAGTCATTGCCTTATTTAATTGCATCCCTATTGGGTTTTTAGACAACTGTAGATTATTAACTCTGTGCTGCCTGTAACCATCCTGGCAAAAATCAGTCAAATTTCTACATAAGGGTGGACATTTAAAAATCATATCAAAGTATCAAAAATAACCAAAACACTGTGTGTGGATTTTTGGTTTTGGGTAGGGTTTTTTTAGGTTGTTGTTTTGGTTTGCTTTTTTTCCTGTGAACTCAGTGTTCTTTCTGATTTTAAAATATCAAGAACTGGAGACTATTGGTGGTCTGCAGACAGCTGAAAATTGTATTGTCCTCTGTCCAACTTTTCCTACTACTTTTTTCTCCAGCATGCTCTTTGTCTGTTCCTATAGGCACATATGTTTTCTGTTCAGCATGTTATTTGTAGATCCTGCTCCCTTATTCTCATGTGCAGCTTTTACTGTTAGATTATTTCCTTCCCTTCCAAGCCAATTAATTCAAACAAGATTAGATCATATTGGTGCAATTTTTTCTTTTTTTTTCAGGAATTTGTTTCTACCTTTCCTTTCAATCCTTTATAAGCCTACTGAACCTGATTTTAATTGATTCTAACTTTAAAATTTCATAAAATAGATCTAAAGGTTAATCAAAACTTTTTTTTTTAATCTGTTCTTTTTCCTCTGTGAGAATATAACAGTTGAACTAGTTTGCTGTGTCTTGTACTTTTATGCCTTGAATATTGATACTTATATGTCTTCATGTCTTTGCTATCAATAGAAGGAAACTGTAGCATAAGACATGTAATTTATTTTTTTCCAATTAAGCTTATGTGTGAAAGAAGAAATAAAGTAATTTTATTGAGACAGGCTTGTGTTTCTCTAGGGTTTGTGGCATAGTATGGATTTGGCTTCATCACAGCTCAATCATCTACAAAATCAAGGGGTCAGAGAATTCGAAAGACAAGAAGGTAAAATGTTTCTTATTTCACTGTGTTTCCTTATTGCACTTAAGACTATTATTAAGTGTAAGGAACAAAGTGTCTTGCTGACAATGAGCTATCTTCTAATTAATTTTTTTTCTGAAGAGCTGTGTTTATGGCATTTGTACAGAAAATGCAACAGATAGCACTGTTGTGATATGCTAGCAATGAACAAGGTATTTCAAGTGTGTTATACCTTCATACTCTTGCCCTGGCAGCTTCCTGCTAGTGCCTGGCATCTGTCCTCCAGTTACTTGCCTGTCTGGTTCCAAGGAATCATAGCTGTGGCTATGATCAAGCTTTTCAGATAGGTTTCTTTACAGGCTGTCAGTTAGGAGAATTGGTTATTACAAGCCTGATTTCTGTCTAGACAGCCTCAGACCCTACCTACCTTCAAATACCTTCAGGGGATGTTGGCAGTGTTTTCTCTCAAGTACTTTCATGGCTGCACATCTTTGAGGATTCTAAAGCTTCATAAATTGTCCCCTTTTTAGTGGTTACCAGGAGTAGACAAGGTATTAGGACAAATGCATATGTTTTGTGGTGGGGTCTAGTTGTGTTCTACTAGCTAAGTGCAAAAGGAGGGCATTTGAAAAATTATTTTATTTTTCATAATATTTTTGTGTAAAATCTCAGCTGAGTTGTGGTCTTTGTAGAGCCAGGTAGTTCTCCTCCATGTCTATAAGCATTAGTCTAAGAGAATGAAGAAACATGAATGGAAAATTGGATATCTTTACAGAATTTACAGACTTTGCCATCTTAAATTCTGTGCCAGGTTCTGGAGGTGGAAGAGTGCTGAACCTGATGCATGGATTTGCCTGCTCAATTATTTTGAGCCTGTGCCTTCCTTGTTCTCATCCTTTTTCTCTACTGTTTTTCTCATTCCTATTTCATTATTTCACCTGCCCAGTCTCAATATCTGCCTCTCAGGGTTCTTATTCCAGTTCAGTTTCTTTGCAAGTTTCGGTCATAGGATCATAGACTCACAAAATGGTTTTGGTTGGAAAGGACCTTAAAGACCAGCTAGTTCTAAACCCCCTGCCATGGGCAGGGACACTTTCCAGTAGACCAGGTTGCTCAAAGTCCTATCNTTATTTCACCTGCCCAGTCTCAATATCTGCCTCTCAGGGTTCTTATTCCAGTTCAGTTTCTTTGCAAGTTTCGGTCATAGGATCATAGACTCACAAAATGGTTTTGGTTGGAAAGGACCTTAAAGACCAGCTAGTTCTAAACCCCCTGCCATGGGCAGGGACACTTTCCAGTAGACCAGGTTGCTCAAAGTCCTATCCAACCTGGCCTTCAACACTCCCAAGGATGGGACATCCATAATTTCCCTGGGCAACCTCTTCCACTGTTGCACCACCCTCAAAGTCTGAGCTCTTTATATTTGTTGCCTTCCCCTTTGCTTATTAATTTAGTTGTCACACATTCTCCAGTTTAAAACTCCTTATTTTTGTTCATGATTCCCATTACTACTGGTTATCAGTTTACAAGTCAGTCCTCACCCAGTCTGATCATTCCTTTTGTGACTTTAAACAATCAGTTCTCCACACCTGCATTGTTAGATGTCTCTCTTTCCTCACGTATTTTCTTGTATTAGCTTTAACTCTCCTTGGCTAAGTATTTCTGAGACCAGATGCTACCACTCTTGTCTTAATTTCTTGGGAAACTAAATTACTTTACCCTAGTTGCATTATGTAAATTCACCCCAGAATAACTTTATCTTTGAGACAAAAGGAGAAGAACAAGTTTGCAAGGTGTACTTGTCCTTGACAGTCCATCGTCTCACTTCACTTGGCCGTGGCTCAGTTTTTAATCCATAAATATCTGAGAAAATGCTGACCTAGTAACCTTCTCGTAAATCCTGACATTTTAGAAGGGACACATGCCTTCTACTTGCCCTGCCTGACAGATGTCCTAATTGATGGCAATTCCTGCCAACATTTAAAACATCTTGGTGGAGTCCAGAGCGGTGCCTTAAATGGGACATACTTGGAATGGAGCCAAGTGAAAAGCATCATAACCCTGTAACTTACAATTTAAGATAATTCAGCTGGGAGGAGGTAGTTATGTAGCACCTCATTCATATTTCCTGGGTTACTTCTAAAAATACTTCTTATCTCTCTCATTCTCTTCTGCACTGACACTTTTTCACTGACTTCAAAGACTTTGTTCTAAAATGTGAAAAACATCCTGGGACCTGAGTATGGACCCCAAGTCTGCCTCCTCACAACTGAGTGCCTGATTTGTAGCTGGACTTCTCCTTCCTTGTTATCCTTCTAGCATGATCTTTGCAATCCTGGTTTCCTGCTGGCTCATCTTATTAATTTAACACTTCCCTGTTGTCTTTCTCTCCCCTCAATAAATAGAGACACTATCTTTGCTTAAGACATTGCTAAACTCAAGTGAAAACTTGTTGTGTATGGACAGAACAGAGGAGGCAACACTCAAATAATCAAGGCATATGTGACCTTTGTAGGGAAGTCTGAAATTTATCCTTCCCTCTCAGCCATGTGCCCATCTTTCCTATTTTCACTTCTTTAGTCTTTGCAGTAGCTGCATTTTGACAATAAATAATATATCTCAACTTCCACATAAGTGGTATGACTGCATGGGTTGGTGTTGTTAGGTTACTTTCAGGTCCTTTATGCAAAGGAATATTTTAGAAATCAAGAATTATTGGTAGGTGAATACTGACAGCATTTTTTTAGGTCTCTTCCTATCTGTCAGGAAATTAGCTGCCTTTTATAATGTATATTAGACCATCTAACTTAAGAACAGAGTTCGCTTTGTAGTCAAAGGGAAAATATTTAGTAATTTTTAGAAAGTAAATAGCTTCTGAGCCTTGACTTGGAGATATTTTCAATGACAGACAAACATGATGAAGTAACAAGGGAAGTACTTGGCAAACTTGAATTCATTATGTGTTCAAGAGATAAAATTACTACAGTACTTCTATTTTCAGCCATTTAATGGTTTTTAGATGACCTTTGACTTGGATAGGGCTGGGATATCAGTGTTGTAAATTTGAAATCAAAAACACACCTCTCAAGCCTGGGTAAATACATTGACTGGGTACTGTAAGCAAACCCTTCTCCTGTTCTTGTGTCCTCATGCTCTGGGCTAAGTGCATTTTGTCTCTTGGCTGAGAAGAGGCTGCCTGTGGGTTGCAGTTTTGTATTTCTGCATTTCAAAGTATAAAGTTTCAAGCATTTTGTTACCCTGACATGGTATCTCAGATTAATTGATATAATACATGCCTTCATTGCCATCACTTCAGCAGACTGAGCTTGTAATGAATGTAGTGGAATGCCTGCACTTAGGTGGTGATATTCCTTTTTGTAGGTAGAGATGAAGTAGGGAAAAATTACCTGTGCAGTTTACACATACTGGAATGGTACTTTGCTTTATATTCTTAGAAAGGTGTAGGTTATATCTGACTTCTCTGAAGTCAGGAGCATGACTAGCTTTCCCTCCTAACATCTTCCTGTGAGAGTCCTTAGGCTGAAATGGAACAAAATAGAAATAAGTGGAATGAAATAAATGTACTAAAGTGATGCTGCCTGAAATTTAGGGGCTACGTTGTGATTCAGGATTGTGTATGTTTCCACAGAGCCATCTGTAGTGCCAGTAGGACTAGGGTTCTGATCCTGACATGTCAGTAGCTCAGTAAAAATTCTGAGGCTCCAGAGTCCCTTAATATTGTGACCTCTATGTAGTTTTAGAATAAATTTGGTGTGAGCCATTGGAAATACCCATATGGATGTATTAGGATAACTTGGGATGATTTCTGTCAGTGGAGTAATGGAACTCTTCTCCAGTCATCTCTTACAGTCACAGAACTGGTTGCAGGTTTGTTCCCTTACTGACCTTTTTGCAGGTATCCTCTTGACTTTGGGATATATAGATAGCGACAATATATGTCTTTAATATAAGCAATATAGTATTATATCTATTATTAGATATTAGCTATATCTATTATATCTATTTCCACATTATATAAGTAAAATACATCTTAAATATTTCGTTTAGATGACTTCACTCCTGCGTGTCCAAAGTGGAGGGTGATCTGAAGAGTCCTGGATATTATCAGTTCTTAGAATCTCTTAGAAACTCTCTAGCATCACTAAATCAGTTATAGCAGCACAGGTAGTCCTCCTTTGTGGAGGTAGTTGCTGAGAAGTCATAGAGGAACCATCTTCACAGCTGTTGATGCATGGTATTAAAGTATTTGTAAGAACAAGTCTAAATGGTAAACTTTAAATCTAAGCTCTGCAGGTGAGAGTGTACTGCTTCTGAAGATGGGTGAATATGTTGCTGTAGGGCTGAACTTTGTCAGGGCAAGTTCATGCTAAAGTCTTGGATTTCATTCCTTTTGCCAGTTGGAGAAAATCCATCAAAGAAGGAGAGAAGCAGATGACTGGATCTTATTTCCTTATGACATTGGGCTGTGACACCATTTGACCTCCTGAGACTGAGCAGAGTCAGGCCAACCCTCGAAAGAGATTAATATGTTTTTTTCTTCCCTGTAGGCTGTTCCCATGAATCAATGGGTGAAAGTATTTTTTTCTGAATGAATCCTTCTTCTAATCCAATGGCAAAGTACTTGGAGTATGTTTTGTTACTCTATGTGTTTTTTGTGAATGAGTCTGAAAATGGAGATACTGAATGCTTATATCTTCTTTACAGCTTTCATGGTGGAAGGGTCCTTTTACTTTTTTAGCTATGTTTTAGTTCAGGTATCTTGATTTTATGTGACAAGTAGTGTAAATAGCTGATCATGTAGCTCGTTTCTAAACAGGTAATATTCCTACTAATTCTAAGCAAAATTACACACATAAAGATTGCCTCGATTTTATAGAAAAAAGATGCTTCAGTTTGCAATTTTTTTCCATACTGACCTGGTCTATTTCCTATTATTTTCTTTCTACCTTCCCTTCCCTACTTGAAGGAATTCTCCAGCTTTCTCTTAGCAGAACTCACATCATTTTGTTTCTCTAGGTTTTTGTTCTGACACATAGCATTTTAACATTTGTTTAACATGACGTGTGAATGTGTCAGCAAAATCGTCTGGTTCCCTACACAGGATTTTGCAACTTGACACACATTTCTCTAACCTGCCACTGACTTCACAACTCCAGTTTTCCACATGATTAGTAGGTCTGTTCGGAAAACTTTTCATTTCAGTTGCTTTGCCTTTGAGAAAGATGTTTAGGCTCATTTGATGTAGTTGATTCAGTGCAAGATGTGTCAACAACACAAGAGGTTTTCCTTCAGTCCTGATATTAATGTAAAATCAAGGAAGCTCATAGAACATGCTCCAAAGATGTTAGACTTATATAACAAGCAGTGCTTTATCTAAAATATTCCAAAGAACACGGTAAGTAATTAAGCTATTAGGCAAAAAGTCTTAAGAAACTTAAAGATATTCTTGAAGAATTTGGGGCATCTATAGAGGTAACTTTTTGTCCAAGTTCAAGACAAAGGAGTTCACTCTGTTTCACTAAGAAAAATGGTCTCAATTTCTATATATTATCTTGACTGGATCAAACTGCCTCATCTTACTGTAAATAAGGTTCTGGCACTAGAAACTCCAGTGATTTCTGTGTTTGCTCATGCAAATAGATGAATAGGCTGAAGAAAATAGTTCTGTGTATATACCACTTCTACACTTCTCCACATCAAAGAAGAGGGGTGGGGGCAAAACTATCTTGTCAAACACAACCTGTGTGTTTGTCTTCTTCTGGCTCTGTGAAGAAGGGAGGAGCCAATCCTTGCAGACTTTTAAGTTTGATGGCTCAGTATCTGTGCTCCAGTAGTATTGCTGGAAAAGCCCATTATGCACTCCCATTCTTACAAGCATGGATAGCCAGGTCAGTCAAGCCTCCTCTTCTCTTATCCTACTCTATTCTACTGATGAGTAATCTCTTTTTGTTTAAAATATAATTAGAGTCCATTCATTGACTCATAATTTCAGGGCTTTTTTTTCTGAGCAAGAGAACATTCACTAACACAGAGGTAAACACTTCCAGGAGAATAAAGGCCTTTCAGCTTTTTGCACCTGTTATCAAGGAACTAGTTTGATCAAAGTGCCAGCAGAATTTCCTTAATGTTTTCAGATATTAAAAGAGTTCATCTCACTTGGATTTTATTTACTCTTACAACAATTTTTGTGTCACTTGAAAGATTTACCACTAGTTCTTTATTTTTCTATTCTCAGTGCTTTGAGGGCAGTTACAGAAAAAATAACTTATTTCCTTTTGTGCACTCCCACAAGAAGTTGTTCTGAAAGACAAAAAGCAGCAAACAGAAGAGTTTTTTCCTGTTCAAAGGGAAACTTGTACGAAATAAGTGAATCTGACTAAAACTCAGCACTCCTTTTTTGTCAGCACTCTGTCAGGATCATTTACATCCTGGTTCTGATGAAGTTTCTCCTTTGGGCCTTTTCTGACATATGATAACTCTGATGAAACAGGTATTATTTTTGATTCTTCACAATAGTAGTGTTTTCTTAAAGTGAAAAAAAAAAAAAAAAAAAAAAAAAAAAAAAGTGTAAGCTCCTCCAGATAAGCCACCTGGAAGATTACCAAAAGGATAAGATGGGCAAAAATTCAAGAGGTGTTATTGATCAGCAGATTTGGGATTCTTCTTTCAGGGGTACAGACAGTGCTCAGGAAGAGAGCAGTGGCTTACAAACTCTGTTAGTGTAGGTGCTATGCAAACCTGAAGTAGAAAGTTTGCTGATCCTGTAGGGAATAGGTGGGAAATGTTTATTGAGTGCTAGAGGGGCAGCTGTAATACTGCTAAAGTTTTACAGATCTTCTCACAGGAGCTTTATAAGTTAAGACCTAATAAGTTACCAGCTTCTCAACAAAATTGGATCCAAAACAGATGTCAAGGGAGGAAAATCAAGAAAAATGGTTGTAATTGAAAGGTAATAGAAAGAATAGCTTTTATTTCCACAGCTAGTAATGATCACAGAACAAGATCAGACTGCTCTAAGCAATCAGGGAAGATTAAAAGCAGACTATACCTGGTATGCTTGGAAAGAGGATGATCTATTAAATGCACTTATGATATGTGTAATAAGACAGCTTTTTATTATTTTATTCATAAGAGAAAGATTAATTTTGCCCTGAAGCAGCATTTCCCTGGCACTTAGCTCATGTTTGTCAAGAGCTCCCTGATTACAGGCACAGAGATGCATGTGTTTTCTCCCAGCTTAACATCAGAGGCTTGAAGAGGCTGACACATACTGCTTGTTTCCCAGCATCTTAAAATACCATAGTTTCAATGTTGGGAATTTTATTTTAGTTATATTAATAAAATTTGTGAAAACTTTTTTTTCCCAGTAGTATATGCATGATATTATTTTAAATTTTGCTGTATCCCATGATTGGGGTTCTTTTCCTCTACAATAAATTCTACAAGTACTGTGGTTGGTTAGTCAGTTTTTATTGGGTTTTATTGTCTTAGTGTCAACATAACAAATTAAAATATTTTTGGGTTTTCTTCCTTGTTTACTGCTATTCTCTATTTTCCTGTGTTGCTGAAATTTGAGTTACAAGCTTAAAGCACTGACTAATAAGTTTGAGCAGCTTCATGACGTCTTTTTGTCTGGTATCATCTTTTTCTTGATTCACCTCTGCTTTTTTTCCTTAGGCCTGGTATCACAAGGAAGGAAAGAAGGAAGGGAGACTTTGTCCATAAGTTATCACAATAAAAGTACTGAGGCATATGGCAGTATAAATGGCAACACTTGGGGTCATTATGTCCTGTGACAGCAATGATTCAAAGGGGAAGAAAATGTGAAGAATCTTCAGGAGAGCAAAGTCTTTTATGTTGATGAAAGCATAAATGGTTTCATTTTCCAGAGCCAGCAGATCCCAAAATTAATATCTGTGGTTTTGATGGGAACTCCAGGCTTGATACAGAAACTCTGCTTTGGATAAGGTGGTAACTGAGTTATCTAAATCTCTAGCATGCTTTCTAGAAGGTGTAGCTTGCAAACATGTTTTTCTTTCATTGGTTTGCCAGCCGATCATAGTAGGTTATGAGAGCAAAATTCCCACGAAAACTTGGAATGAATCTAGACTTTGCTAAGAAAATGCTCTAGACAGCTTCACTTACATATTTTTTTTTTCTGACATTGTGGTGCAGTTTTTTGTGATGATGGCAAAACTGAAACTAGCTTTGTATTCCGCTAAAGAGGGATGAATCCTCTTCTGTTAGAACAGTTATCCAGGATTTTGTTAGCTATCAAAAATATTCTTTGCTTAGCAACAGGGATGGCATTCAGGATATCAAGCCAACTGGAAAGAATTCCTCTGACAGGGCTCTGTTGGGGTGGGTGGATAAGCTTTCCTGACAACAGGAGTGCTTTCACTCCTGTCTGTCATAGTTTGTGTTGCTGGGATCTGTTTCATAAGTTTTGTGATAGACTTATAAATGGTATTCTGTCTCCTTTTGTTTACTGTCAAAAAGAACCAGAATATGGGGAAAGTGAACAGTAAAAGTATATGGAGAAAAATGAAAAATCTGGGTGTATAAGGCTGTGAGTGTCTATACTAGGGCAGCTGTTCTTGAAAGGAAAAAGTAGTTTAAAAATTTCCTTTGGGTTGCTGAAATGGAAAGTAATGTATGCTAACATTCCCCTTCTTAACTTTTTATGAACTTGGCTGCTTCAGTGAAACATGAAAGAAGTTATTTAGTTACACTCTGAAAATTTCAGTTAGAATTCAGGAGAATAGCTGTGTACCATGCTAACCATTAATGGTGAAATGTATTTTATTCACAGATGTAATTTATATTCTTGCTTCCAAATCAGCTTTTCAATATGAATTGGTAGTTTTATTATCAGTCCACTCAGCCTCTTTGATATTTTATACTTTTGCTTCCAGGGGAAGAAGAAGATGAACAGATAGTTGCAGAAATCATGGGGAGGCGTTTTTTTCCTGATCATATAGCTTATAAGACCTGGGAAGGCTTTCACTTTGCTGGCCATGAGATAAGAATTACGGAAGCCACTGATTGTTACGGGGCAGTCGTCTGGCCATCGGTACAATATTTTTGTAGTATAGTTATTTTTCATTTTTGGAGCCATCTAGCGTTTTAAGATTTGTTTTGTATAATAAATATACTTTTTTATATGTTATAAACCCAAGGAAATATTCTGTGCTTCTCTGTCTCTGTCCTGCAAATCCCAAACCTGAATTTAACCTGGTTTTGTGTGGATTTATGTTTCTCAAAGCTTACTTGGTATTTCTTGTGCATGCCCCATTCACCCAAGGTGCTTATGATCTTGTGTCCTCTCCTCACTTGCCAGTAGATTTTAATCCTATTAACCAATTATGAGCAAATTTTGAAAGAAATATGGCGGTTTTATGATGATTGCATTTCAATACGTTTTATAAATACAGATGGCTGTGTAGCAGACAGATCCAGGTTGCAGAAACAACTGTGATACGAGCTCACAAGGTGTTAGCACTCATAGAAGCTATTCAACCTACTCATGTAAGGAACAAATTTACCTTGTTAATACATAGACATGGGGAAATGTTCAGCTGGAGCTTTCAGTTTCTTAAACAGCTGGAAATATAGTTAGAGAGAACCATTGTCCTTGGCTCTTGGTATAAGAACCATCAACACATGCACCATACAAGTAGTCTTCTTCAAGTTTTGAATCTGTACAATGCAGCAAACTTATTGTTTTGAAATAATTAAGACTGAAAGAAATCTCCAGGGAGGTGCCACGATGCATGATGAAATTTGTGTCCCTAAAGGAGAGCCAAAGGAAAGACCCAGGACACTCCATTTCTTTCCCAACTGCCTCCTAGAATCATGCTGTTTTTCAGAAGTATGACCATAGTTCAGCTGAGGTCAGTTGTCGTACTCTTCTGCTTCTAAGTCCAAATGATATTCCTGGTTTTAGGAGACCTGGACCAGTCATCTGTACCACATGCTTTAGTGACCTCAGTGTATGTCTTCATGGAAAGTTTGGCTGACTACCAATTATTCTCACAAAATCATGGACTTCACTGAAAAACATATTTTTTTTTCTGGAAGGGCTTAGCCAGTGTTGTTGTGGAAGGAAGACAACCATTCTTCCAAGAGATCTCTGTCTCTTGATGTTCTACCTTCTATTTCCATCTAGCTGTACTTGAAATCTTCCGAAAAATGGCAGCCAAATTTGTCAAGAGTGCGGAAACTTAAAGGAAAGTTTCTGCATGTTTCATGGAAAAGAATGCAGATTTCAACGTTTCCCTGATGTAATCCTCAGAAACTTTGATTATGCCAGCCAGTTTCAATAATAGAATATGGCAATACCCTGAGAGAAGGATTTATAGGAATTAATGTAACTAGGAGGAAATCCTAATATAAGGTTAAATATAATGTCAATATAATGTCAAATATCAGACCTAATCTTTAGGAACCTGACTTTAATTATTCCTGGTTCTCATAGACTGATTTCTATATCAAAGTGCTGTTGATTAAATGATATATGCAAATTCAGATTACCTTCTCTTCTGTGCTCTGAATTAAGAGGTATGGAAAAACCCCTTTGTTTTACTTTCTAGCATGTTAACACTGGGTCAGCAGTCCTCCTGTTCCTTTCCTTCTCATTTATAATTAGTTAAAAGCAAAACTAATTTTGTTTTTTAACCATTGTGCCAGAGCAAGCTGCTAATAATTGCCTTTCCAAATGGTCATCTGTATTGTGAGAGGATGTGGCAATCATCCTGTTTGTTAATGGAGATGATAAAACTATCAAAGTCTGAGAAAAATAAGGAAGTAAATACGGAAACTATCTTTGTGAGAGAAATAAAATTAGCAATTTCTCTTTCACCAGTGAACTAAACTCACTGGTCAGAGTGACATAGGGCAGAAAAGCTGAAGAAGATTCTTAATCACTTTAACTGATTAGTTAATCACTTTATATATACATGTCTAAGGAGTCTGTTGTAAATGCTCTTTGTGGCTATATTTACTATGAAAATTTCCTAAACTTTACAAGGCAAGCAAATAGAAACTGCAAACAAACTGAACCAGAAGAAAAGGGGGTAAATCTATTTGTCCCTTTTGAACCCTAACAATAATTAATAATTGCCAGAAATAATTGACTATTGGAAGAACTTAACAAGGGTTGTTGTGGTTTTTCTCTCAGAAGCAGTCTTTATATCAAGATGTTTTTGTGAAGGACACATTTTATCTCAACCAGAAGTAAGTCCAGTTATAAGCAGGAATTGGTGACTGGAATTTTAAAACTTGTGTCATGTGTTGTGACAGATTATCTAATTGTAGTTGCTCCTTCTGCCTGTAATAATTTACAGACCTATATGGAGGCATTTTGTAGCATTTATTTTGTGACCTATAGAGCCCAAAGATCATAGTGAGCTGTGGTCCTTTAGGGATAGTGCTTGAATGAATATTGCTCATTTGAACAGACAACAATTTTTTTGCATGCTTTTAAATGACAATTCATATTTAGTAAAGGGATTTAGTTCATGATTTTGTTCAGTATGTTCATGGATTTCCTTCCCTACAGGCTCTTGTTCTGTGTTATTTTTTGGAAACTAATTCTAAACAATGCAATTTGGTTGACAAAAATGTGATTGAAATTGGAGCTGGAACTGGCTTGGTTTCCATAGTAGCCAGTTTGCTGGGTGAGTATGTGATATTTCTCTAAAGCTCTTGGAAACACCTCTCAGATGAATAATGGAGGACAAACAATGTGGCTTGATTCTTCTAAGAGACTGTTGTTTAAAAGTTTCCAAGAGCAAGAAACAGTAAATTCTAAAGGCTTGTTTGGAAACATGCTTTTTTTTTTTTTTTTTTTTCCTGGGAGTGTATTGATACAATAAAGGAGGTCCCACTAGATATGTTGTCATTAACCATATTAAAGCATGTTAAACTGGGGATCAAAATAAAAAATTAGTGGCTTTGCAGGGTTTGGGCCAGATGTAGGTTTGGCCAGTGCATCCCTTTCCTTTGACCAAACAGCTCTTGGATGCCAAGTCACCTTCTATCCAAGTCTATCCATTTGTGTTTCAGTATTTTCCTTCAGCAACTTGATTTTTCTACTACATACATTGTTGTGTTTTCTCTCATGGCATCCTATTCATCTTCAAGAGTAATCCAGGTCAATGGGTTCTGCATTTTAACAGAACTTTAGCTTTTGGTAGTCTGAGAAAGCTTATTCTTGTGTGAGAAGGGAAGAACCTGAGGTAATGCTTAAATCATATGCTGACTTCTTGGATTCAGTAACTGGTATTCATCAATCCCCAGTCAGCCACTGTACTTTTAACCAATGTGATATCAAGATACAGTGAGTATCTGATTTCTCTCCACCAGCTGCATTTAGATGGTAACCTGTCAAGTAGAACTACGAGGAAGCAAATATTTATTTTAAGCACAATGTTTAAGAGTTATTGGGAGCATCTACATTTTTTTTATTGCCCTCAGTGAGAGTTACCGATAAAACCAGTTTCTTGTGCAGTGGCTTTTGTGAATGGGCTTTTACTCAAGTGTTGATGTATACTCAAATATTGTATTTGTTTTCTCTGTGTCACAGGTGCCTTTGTGACTGCCACAGATTTGCCAGAACTACTGGGAAACCTTCAGTACAACATTCTCCAAAATACAAAGCAGAAATGCAAACACCAGCCTTGTGTTAAGGAGTTGTCTTGGGGAATTGATCTGGAAAAGAACTTCCCTAGGTCTTCCTGTCACTTTGACTACATTATGGCTGCTGATGTAGTTTACCACCATCCGTTCCTGGACGAACTCCTCCTAACTTTTGATCACTTGTGCAGGAATGATACTGTTATTTTGTGGGCCATGAAATTTAGGCTGGAGAATGAGAACCGATTTGTGGACAGATTTCAGACACTGTTCGACTTACAGATGATTTCTAATTTTCCCAGTTTGAACATAGCCTTGTATAAAGCAATGAGGAAAGGCAGGATGAAAGCCAGACCTTCCAAACTGAAGGTCTGAAAGAGAGATATAGGGAGGTCACAGTTGCAGCTGTTCTCCAGCTTTTTCTCTTTTTAATAATTTCCATTATAGTAGCTGCTGACACTTACATGAATGACATTTCTAGAGATAGGTAAAACAAATCATCAAATTCCTAGTGCATTCCTATAAATTCCTAAATTCAATTTGCCAATAGTGATATACACAGAAGAGATAAATTTGTGACATTGTCTTGACTTTTATGTGATGAGCTGACAACTGTAATAACTTTTACAAGTCTTACCATGATTGTTATGGGTCATATAATAAATATTTCCAGAAGTTTTCAATTACAGCTTTGAACAGTCTCTTATAAGTTTGGACAATTATTTAAAACTTTAAACTATAAATCTTTGTATTTAAAAGTTTTGGTGTTAAATCTGATATTTTCCCATTTTTACTATCATGTTAATCCTTCCTTTGAATACTCTTAATAGGACATTAAATTAGCTGAAAAAACCTCACCACCTGGAAAACACACTTTTGTGATAAAGGGATAGAATACAGCAATTACTCTTAATGTAATGATTGTGTTTTAATTTTTTAATTTAAATTTAGGGATTCTTGAACACACAGAGCACAGGAGGCAAGAGGGATTGAAATGTTTTGTTGCTTGAACAAAGGTCTTGTATTAGAAGCGTACAACAACCAGCTGCCCTTTACAAAGGCTTTTAATTCTTGGTCTGGAGCTCTGCTCCTCTAAAAATAGGTGGTTATCTGAACCTGGGGGAGCAACAATTAAAAAAGCACAGTGGCCATCAAGAAAGGAGCTTTGCACTGCTGGTGGCTGGAGGCAGAAAACTAAACCAGCCTGTCATGGTGTGGCTGAGGCATGGATAGACTTCAATATTTGTTTGTTTTTTTAGTAGGGGCAAACAAAATACTTTCCTCCTAGCCACTCAATACTGCATGCTCCTGTTTTCAGTAGCCTATCCAGGAGTTTTCTTTTGGGGAGGTTAATAAAATTATTCTTTCCACACACCATATTTTCTGATTCTGTTTGTAGCTGATTTTGAGGCATTCAAGTCTCTTTCAGGCTAGAGAAGAGAGCTTTATCACCTCTCCTGTAGGAGGCAACTGCCCTAGTAATGTGGAGGCTCTGGGAACTGTCAGTATTTATTTTTTAACTCCTATTTGTATTCTCTCAAGGAGTTTTTATTTTTTTATTGTTGACTTCCCGAACATACTATTGTTTTTATCTTTGATTGTGGCAGATGCATGTTACTTATTTACTCTGGCACAAGTTGGGGCAGAACTGTGGTAAATGTGATGTGGAATGCACTTTTTGTCCCAGCTGAACATTCGTGCCTGGTGTTAAAGTGTTGCAGAGAGGAGAGAAGAGGCTGATCTGCCAAACTTTTCCAGTGAGAGCTGGACATCCTAGGGCATCTTTGGTGAAACACAAAGGGTGAACCTAGGATAAAACTAAAGCAATCAGTAGCATGTCTTAGCCCAGAAGCAAAATGAAAAGAAAGGGAGTCAAATCTATTTTTTACCTCTCCTGCAGAGAAATCACATGTGAGATTTTGGCTTGGAGGTTATTAGAGAAAAATCTAATCCTCATCAGTAAATTTCCTGAGACAAAGTTTGTAGAGGTAGAATCCTTTATTGGATCAATCAGTATAGCTAGAAAATTAGACTCTATACCAGCTGACAGGGAGTATTGCCCCTCCTTACAGAAGTTACTGTGCCTATGTCCTTAGATAACTACAGCTGTAGAAAAATAGACAGCAGGATGGAAATATTTGGAATAATTTTCTTTCTACATTGTGTAATAGAAATAGTTTAGTGTAAGCTCTGCCATTGCTTGATTTCCTCTCCCTGCTTTCTCCCTCTTAACTTGCTTGCAATCATTGATTCTTCTGCAATTGTAACCATAATCCTTGTATCTGAAACGGCATCTCAGTCTACAAATGTTTAATGGATAAATGGATTGGCACTATAATTAGTGAAATGACCCTGTGAACTCCAAAATGATGAAGGCAAAAGAGGAAGACTACAGCAAAGCTGTTAAGTGTGATCACTCTTAAATAGCTGTCCTGCTGACTAGCCCTCCTGTTTGAGCCACAGTCTGACCCCTGCTGAGCTCCTGCTGAATTCAGCAGGAGATGGGTTTGTCAAATGGAGTCAGGATTCAGCACTTTAGGCCCAACAGCTTGTTAATATGTACTGGAATGTAACATCAGCTCTCTTTCTCACAAGTCTGCCTAGCACTGCTGTGTGAAGCTTCCTGGGAAATCTCTAGTGACTGGCTGCTCTATTGTACAGCCACCTTTTGTCCTCTGGTGTGACGGGCAGGTCATTAGCCATGACCAGTGGAGGGTGAGCTTGTATTTGGCATTTGCCTATGGAGTTTATTTCTGCTCTCTGAGAATAAGTCTCACATAAATGTCAAGTATTACTGACCCCTGAAGTCAGTCATAATTTTAATAACCACTTATTCTTTGTTCTAATAGTTCAGATAAAGGATCAAACTGTCATTCAGTGCATTATATTGCTAATACAGATGGCATTTGTAGCTGTAGTTTCTGAAAGGCAGGGAGCAAGAAGGTCAGTTAAATTTATGGATGAAAGAGCTCCACTTTTAAAGAATGCCAGAGGATCTGCCTATGCTGGTAGGCTTTTACAGTCTCTTATAGGGTGTTATGATAATCAAACTAATTTAAGAGATAAATTTGGATCTATAGGTATAGGTTCAATCCATTCCATGGGTTTTATATATTTCAACCTAAGAGCAACAGTATATTTAAGTAACTTGATGGTATTTGCAAAATTTTCCACAAACAATATGTTTTTCAAGTGCTTATATTTTCAGGAAGGGTTCTTTTTGAATAAAGTGTATGTAGAATTATTACAGTGATTTACTTTGCTACTTATTATATATTTTCATCAAAGTTTTTTACAAATCTTTACCTTTTCCCTCTCAGAATTAAAGAAACAAACATTTGCAACATTGTAGAGTTTCCATATGGTCATATTCTGGTTTTGTCTCTCTCTTGCTGAATTTCAGTTTTGCAGCTCTGAGTTATTTGGTTTTGTTTGCATTATTGCACCCACCCACTTGGGCTTTTACTTATTATAACAACTGTAAGAAAAAGCTGTAGCTGCTGAAAATTTAGGAAAAAAATATCCAAATGGCAGTACAGATCTTCTATGCAAACTTCATTTTCATTTAGAAACAGTAATGGAGCCCCAGCCTAAGAAATACAACTGCAAAAAATACCCAAATGACTACCCCTGGCCCAGACAGTAGTTGAATGATGCACAACTTATACTGGCCATTGTACAAGCACTAGTCAGTGCTAGGTGAGCAAAAAAGACCAAAGAACACCACGTGTGTCCTCCTTCATTGCCAGTCACATTGAGTATGTCAGGTGACTCAGTCATCTGAAGAAACAGTACATACACCAAACAACCCAGGACCTTGTAACCTAAATGGATTTAGAAGTTACCAATTTAGAAGTCACCAATTCAGCCAACACCCTTTGAACTCTGGAGACATGAATGGTGCAGGACTTCTCCCTATTCAGCCACTGCTGCTGCACTGGTAACCTTGAGGTGATCCCAAGATAAGTTCAGTGACAAAGAAAGAAAGAAGCTGTCAAGATGTCATTGCTCAATAGGTGTAATTAAAAAATTGACATGTTCATTCTTATAATAGGTCTGTGACTTCAGGGAAATGTTACACAGGTGTAAAACAAGGAGGAAACTGAGCTAAATGTCAAGGGATTTAAGCCTCACTCACAGGGGAAAGTCCAGTGTCAAAGTTCTTTCACAGTAAAAGTAATATTTCCTGTGCTCCACCTTGTTTGAATTTTTTACATTAAGAAAAAAAAGTAAATTAATTTTATTATTGTATAAAAACAAATACTTCTGTGCCACTCCAGATAAATTATAAATGCCCTAAAAGTATAAGCACTCAGCAACAGGTCAGAATAAATTAACAATTTTTCCTTTTGCATAGTTAAGCCATCCAAACGTACAATACACAGACTGTGTTGGGTAGTCTGGAATTTCAAAATCATTCATGTTGGATGGCACCTCTGAAGGCTATCTAGTCCTACCTTCTGTTCACATCTGGGCCATATTCAAAGTCTGAACAGGTTGCTCAGTTTCTCCAGCAGTGCATGAAAATCTTGAAGAAAGAAGATTCCACAATACACCTGCGCAGCCTGTTAATTTCTTAATTAGGAAGAAATTCCCCACCTCACATATCCAACTGGAATTTCTCTTGCTGCAACTGGACATCTATTGCCATATATTTTGCAATGCACCTGCGGCTTCATCTTCTCTATAATCCTCTTGTTGTGTAGCAGAAGACAGCTATGAGATCCCCCACTCAGGCTGAAGAAACCTAATGCTCTCAGCCCTCTGCTTCCTCCTGCCCCTTAACCCTTTCAGTCCTCCTCTGCATTCTCTTTAGTTTGTTAAGATTCCTATTAATAGTGGCTCCACAAGCTGACACAGTCCTACAGATAAGGCACCATTATGCCCATAGAAGGGTAATGATCACTTTGAATGATCTGCTGGCCACACTCTTGCCAGTGCAGTTAACTTGCATCAACTGCAAGGCTACAGCACTGTCTTTGTTCCTGTTCCAACAGGACATCCAGTTCCTCTTCTGCAGATTCAGTCTCTAGGTTGTCAGCTCATGAGTTGGCATGAGTTAAAGCCTGTGCTTTTGCCTTCTGCTACTCTGTTGGACCTTATGTGGATTTTATTGGCCTATTTGTTCCGTCTGCCAAAGTCCCTCTGAGCAGCAGCTCTGCCCTTCCCTTGTTTGGTGTCTTGGTAGCATTTAATTTCAGTTTTTATAGTCCATTGTCCAGGTCACTGATGGAAATTAATGACATCAGTCCCCGCCACGACCCCACCTGCATCACTCCTGCAGACTGCTTGCCTGGGCTTTTTTTTTTTTTGTTCACTTGTTTTGAGTTTAAAGGCCCATTCAGTTTTTAACCAAGTGGTTAAATTCCATCTGCATCTCTACAACTGAGCTACAAAGCCTCTTCAGGAAAAAAAATGTGATAAAGTGATGTAAGAAAAAGCACTGTGCTCTGCTTATCCACAGTCATAGAGAGCACTTAGTTTGTTCAGATCCTTAACAAATTTGTATTGGCTGTTTGCAAACATATGTGCTTCAAACTGTCTTCCAGAAGAGTTTCTGGCATAGCCTGCCTGGAGATGGGATGATGCAGACTGGACTGTGGTCTTCTTGAGCCTCCCTCTAGTTCTTTTTGAATATGGACTAATATTTGCTCTTGTTCTCAGAGACTGGGGACTGTCTGTGTCTCCTTTCAGAGTTTATAGCACATTTACAGTGACATCAGCCAGCTTCCTTGGCATCCTCAAGAGACTGCCTTGTCCCATGGATTTCTGTGTGCCCAGAGAGCTTAAGTGGACACCAGCTTGGTTGTTCCTACACCTGCTGCTTTCACCAAATTCTGTCTCTACACAGGAAGATACAGAAATCTTGAGAGCTGGCTTTGCAGTAAAGATCAAGGAATGGATTAGCTCAGCCTTTGTCACATCCTTTTTTATATGCTACCCCATTCAGTGGTAAAGTCATATTTTCAGTTGTCTTCCTTCTGCTGTTCCTGTGTAAACCCCTTCACAACCATATCTTATCCATCCTCAGCTTTCCCACATCCTGCCCTGCCTGTTTGAGCAATGGCTCTTTTTACTCCTTGGCAGCCTATCCATGTTTCCACTTTTTGGGTATTTCTTCTTTTTTCCATTTTAGCTCAGTCAGAATACATGCTTTTCATGCACGCTATTTTTTTGCTGAGTTTTCTTGGCTTTCCACATGATAGGATAGACCAAACATCATTGAGGAAGTTGCTCCTGAATATTAGTTAGCCTCTTGATATTTTTGCTCTTCAGGGTTGTTTGCAATGAGGTCTCATCTGCTCGTTACTTGAAGCCATCTCTCAGGAAATAGAATTATTTAGAATATGTTTTAATGTTATTTAAAAAGTCTATTATGCTACTTGCCTTTTTCTCTTTTCTTAGAACCCCCATTTCAGGGTTGCTGTAGTTAATGCAGCCACAGTCTCTACTTATTTATGAGACCATTGTTTATGAGTAGATTTTCCCTATCTAGCCAGTCCAGCATCTGCTTTAAAAAAATTGTTTTTTGACCTCAAAGCACTCCAGAAACCTCTTGAGCTGCTTGAAGTGTTGCAAGTTACTTTTCCAAGATACATGAGGGAGGATTAAAGTCTTTGTGGGAACCAGGGACCATGATCCTGATGCTTCCTCAGGCTGTTTAAAGAAGGCTTGCCCACCACCTTTTCTCTATGGGATGGTCTACAGCAGATGTCTGTGTTGGTCTTCTTTCTGATCTTACCCATAAGCTTCTGGCTCACCCATTGTCTAATTGATAGCAGGGTGTGATTTATTTGAATCTCTTCTTATAGAGTGCAAACCCACTCCTGCTTTTGTCCTCTTTTCCCGTCCTTTTTAAAGACCTGTGGATCACAGCACAGCAGTTGTGCCATTTACCTGAAATACAAGACCCTAAAATATACCAGTGTGACTATGACTGCCTCTGAGGAAGAAAGGTAATTGGAGAGAGAAGAGAGAAGTAAATCAGGATTACTTAAGAGATACTGCAGTCTTAGGGGTTATGCAGGCATCAAGTCCAAATGCATTGAAATCCTGAATACTTATGTCCTAGAAGGTCCATAATTAGATGAATTTTCTAGACAAATTAATTGATTTTTAGAGATTATTAACCTCTATAATGAGATGATTACTTTATTGGATTACCCAGATTATATATTATCAGATGCTTATTATAACAAATTAGCTATAGGCCATCTGTCCTCCATGTTATTGACCCTACTCACATTCTTTCAAGCTTGAAAGCAGCTCATGTAAACAGAAAATGTTGCTGCTTGTGGGATGCCTGTGATTATTACACCCCAGTGTGCAGCAATGACTGTTGCACTCTGAGGGGCTCAGCCTTGGCAGCAGAGTGGAAGGGCATTAAATTTTGGCTGTGTTCCTGCCAGCAGTCAAGCCCTACTGTGTCAACTGGTAAAAGTGTATGAACACTCTGGGTAACTGTGCAGATTTCTTGATGGTAGAAACCATCTTTGCTCAGACCTAATGTCTGGGGACCTCTCTTAGTGCTCTGTCTCCCAGAATGGGTGGAGCCCAGTGCTCCAAGAGAGGTGCCTGGAAGACTTTGGCTCAGATGAAACATTGGACCCAGACTCTTCAACTTTTGAAATCCAGTTTTCCTAGAAGCACAAAAAACAAATAACTTCAGTCAAAGCATGTTTGTTGAAACTGATGTGTGCTGTTAAACTCACTGTTTTATACTGCAAACGAACTTTGTCCCTAGGAGTCCCAGCATATTCTAATCAGGAAAATGCAGTGGGAAAAAATTTTGTTAAACATGCTGTGCAAAAGGTTGCAGAGATAAGAAATCATACAGAAATTATTGCTGAGCTATGTAAAATAGCTCAGCTGTATTCAAAATTTGTTTGCAGTCTAGAGCCCATTTTTCAGTAATCTCCTAGCAGATAGTCCATATAGTAGCCTTAAGCAACTGAATAATAGACTCAGGAAAAATTTTAGAAGACAAATTTTCTGACACAGCCTGTGAAGAGGAATCTGCCTTTTATTTAGTACATAAGGATACCCACTTGTAATCTCAGCACTACCAGAGATTGTGACAGCTGCAGGAAAAAAAGGATATCAGAGTATAGAAAGAGGAGGAAAGAATAGATCTGGGATTCTTTTTCATGTATGTGGCCTCATCCATTTTTTTCCTGTCTCATAGAAGTTTGATATAAAATGTATATTCAGTTTAGAGAGTTATTAGGAAACTCCTTGCTGCATCATCCCACCTGAAAAGGCTTTGTCATTTGTCATGCAGGGCTAAGCTTAGCCTTGGGTCTCTGGTATCTGATCCCATAACTCCTACCTTCCCAGATGCAGAGCAGTCCAGATGCAGAATTAAAGCAGAGATTGCTCCCATCTAGGTCCATGATGAGAAAAAATCTTGAACTTCAGTCTTTATCATCTTGAATAAGTGCTATAACCACTAGACAAATACATAAAATCCTGCACCACTACTTCCCAGTCTGGATCAAGAGACACTTGCTCTTTCTTTTAGTGGGAGAAGGAGATACATAATTTAAGCAAATTAGATCATTACCATGGTGTTTCAATTCTGTTTAATATGAATGGAGAGACGGAGATACTGATGACAAGTGAATTCGAAGACCTCTCCTCTCCTCTCCTCTCCTCCTCTCCTCTCCTCTCATCCTCTCATGCCATTTGTGTCTCTGCTGAAACACAAACCCTATTTTTCAGTTTCTTTTTACAGGATTTCTTCTTTTGAGGGTCACTGCAACAGGAGGCAGTGCCCCTGTTGCTATGCAGGAAGTCTCACTTGACCTTGTCTCAGCACTCGGAGTTCATGCCACCCTTCTGCTGTTTCTTGCAATCCAGGTTGACAGTGGCAGGTGTCTCCTCCTTCAGCCAGAAAGTTCTTTCCAACAAGCTAACAGCCTGCTCTCTCCTGTGAAATGCAATCCCCACACAAATGTTCTGAAGCTCTGAGAAGCTGGAGTGGGAATCACGCCACCTTTTTTGCACGTTTTGGGCCACTTTGTGTCAATAGAGAGACACAGCACCACCATGGGCTGAGGCTTCCCTGCCAGGGATCAGGGATCTGTTCATACAGGAGACCAACACACTGAGCAATGGCTGTGACTCTTGCCAGTGCATCTTCCCAAAGCTCAGCTGTAACTGAGCTAAATGATGAACAGAAAGATTGTGATAATATTTCAATAAAATTGGATGTAAAGGTGGGTTTTAAATAACATGACTGTTCAGGAAGATCCTGATTGTATCTGTCTACAGCTGAAAGACCTAGAAGACTTGTCATCTTGAGGTAAAGATGGGACAAGGTACTGTGATAATTCAGAGTGGATTCTGTCACTGTTTAAGTGACTTTCCTGCCTCCCTTTTGGGCATTATCATAAAACTTGAAGTTTTATGATATTACTGGGATGTCTGAGTTTGATGACACCTCTGTTTCATTGTCCTTCAGTCTTTTTTTCAACCAAGACCCCCTCATCTCTCAGAGGGATGTGTTGATGTGAGTCACCTGCACCATGAATGAACCTGTAGGGAAGCTCTTGACACAAAAAGAAAGAATATGTTCTGCCTTTTAAATATGCAGCTTCTGTAGGTACTTTAACACTTGTCCTATCAAGGCCTAGAGGGTTTTCCTGGAAAGATGGTGTTGAGATGGAGGGACATAAAAATATGCAGATAGTTGTGTGGAGGGAGTGGGAGCCTGTGTATGCAGAAGAGAAAAATGGTTGTGCTACCACTAGTGTTGAATGCATGTGTAAATTCCATTGCATCACTTGGAAAAGGACCAGTAAGAATTGCTTTTCCATTATTTGAACTTGTATTAAACCCAGGCTTTTTTCATTTATGCCTACTAATAACCAGGCTACTGACTGCATCAGTATATATCCTCAGAAACCATGGGAGTACTTTAGTAACCTAGAAACCATAGTGAAGAATGTCACTTACAAACATGAGTGGTGGGCAAGACAAAATCTCCCACCTCAGGCCGTGTCTGGGGAGGTTGAGTGGGCTGGTTGGAAAATCTGTCTGCACTCTGTGGCAGGGGCTGCTGACAGAATAGGATTTAACTCACTGTGGGCTATATAAGGGGCTACACCATCACAGCCCTTCTCCCATGACAGTTCATCAGTCCAGTGTGGGACTGAACAAAGCTGTTGCACACATCTAAAGCTGAAATAGATAAAGTTGTTGAACTATAGTACCAGAAAGTAGTTAATGCTTAGTATATGTGTTTCTGAACTTTTCTCTCACACTTTAGCTGTTCATTCTTGTAACTTGAAATTTGCTTTTCCATACTTTACAATATTTGATGAGTTTTTTTACTGCTTGGGTTCATGTTTGATGAGAAGGCATGAAATTTATCCCTCTAAAACTAAATGCTAAATGCAGAGATGCTGCTAGAAGGATTTATGGATAGTTAAACAAACTCTGTTTAATTAAAAGCATACCAGCTAAAGAAATGCCTAGATAATGAATACTTAAACTTTTCTCCTGTTACTTAATTCAAGATAACGATGATGGTTAGTCTTCAGCTTTGATGCAGAAGTACAGGGATCCAGTTTCTGTCTCCATTTCCAGACCCACCTGTCACACATAGATAATAATCAGGGATAGTTTTACCTTTCCTAAAATAAGTCTACAAGAGTGGAAGGCTTCTTTTGGCCACTGGAGGTCACTGTAGCTCTACAGGAAAAAAACCCCGCACAACACAACAAAAAACCAAGCCAAAACCACCCCCACCAAAAGCCAAAACAAAAATCCAAACCCCTAAAAAACATTAATTAGCAACTGACCAGGGAAAGGTTTAAAGATTGAGTGTTCTGGGACTTTCTTTACTGTGTTTACAGTGTGAAAACTGTGGGATATAAAACAAAAACAAAACCCACTGAAAAATGTGACATATTTTTGCACTTTTTTTTCCCAAATTGTGCATGTTTAGGATATATTTTGAGCAAATAGTGTAGGAGTCCACTTCTCACGTGCTCCTCTACATGCTGAGAAGATTTCAAGTGCTCAGTGTGAGAGAGAAGGCACTAAGCTAATGCTTATTCTCTCATCTTTTCACAGGAAAGGATTTTTTCTACCCTGATTTTTTTTCCAGCCTCATGTGACTGTTATCTGAAGCATCTGTATCCCTTTGCTGGCCACCTCTTCAGGAGATCTAAACCCTGAGGATACAGAAAGCACAATAACTGGGGTTTTATGGTTTCTAAAAATTTCACCTTTGTCCTTCTTTGCCCCACCAGATGGTAAAAGTGCAACATCTGCCTCCCAGCAGTTAGATCAAATGCTCAGCCACAGCAAGCCTTGGTGCACCAGGACCTAAAACCAGCTCTCATTACTCCTGTTTACTGATGCATATGCAAGCACTGTAACCGGCACTCTAACGAGCACTGAGCTGCCTTCACTGAAACTTGTCACCTGCTGCATGTGTAGCAGTGACACCAAAAAAGGCTGCAAAGTCTGTGTGAAAAGGTGGTTAGACTTCATGGCTTTTATCCTGCCCTGAGCTCTGTGCTGCTGCAGCAGGCCTGCCATCAGCTGTCGAGCCATCCAGTTTAAAGTCAGCTCGGGAAGAATGAAATTTGGCAGTAATACACAAAATGGTTTCCTGCAGCAGAGCACTTTAACATATGCTCAGTCAGTCCCTGACTTCAAATGGTGCATAAGAATATGGTTGAAGAATGCAAAAAACTTTTTAAAAGACTCAGAATTTGTTAAGTTCTTGTACCAGAATGGTTTCCTGTCACTTGTACTCTAATAGGTACAGCTTGGAGATCTATCACTAGAAGTTATAGTTCTTGGCCCAAAAAAAGCCTCTAGCTAAAGACAGTCAATCAACAGTTAATATGAAAAATAAAAGTGAGGGAAAATACAAGTGAGGGAAAATACAGAGAGACTCAGGATCTGCTCCAGTAGATTGAGATCTACTAAAATCACTGAAGCCTAAGTTCCTTTTATGCAAGGCACAAGCCTCAGTTTCCTTTTATGTTTTAGCTCTGAGGGGATTCCCCCTCTCTGCCTCCTTTCAATTGTGTAGAAGAAAGCATATGAGTGAATGAGGGTTGGCACCTCCCAGCCTACCTTTAGGTGACAGTCTTGCCCTGTGGTGAGTAAGATGAGCTGTGCTATCAGGAACATGAGAGAGGTGGCTGGGAGCAATCTTCCTGTTCCCCCTGTTCATTGTAAGCGAGGTGAGCTGGCAACTGAATGGCAGAAAAGGTTGCAAATGTGCATTTCAAAGAAAAGCTGTGTTCACTCACATCTCTTTCTTTGAGGTGGCAACAAGCCAATTTAATAGAAAATTCATGCATGCTTAAGCATTGGCTATTTATTACATGTCTTGACATCTGATAGTGCAAATAACCTTCAAGCACACGTCTGGACACTGATGATGCAAAGTGTGGCTAATAGGCTTGCAAGAAAAGCGTGTGGTGGAGTAAGAGAAAAGATGACCAAATAATGGAATGGAATGGAATGAAATGGAATGGAATCCTCTGGATTCATCCCCTGCATATATACTTACACTGCAGTCTGCATGTCATGGGTGCAGTTGGCTTGTGCAGAGGACAGCAGCCCTGCAAGGTGTGTGGGGTGGGGATGGGGCATGAAACACTGCAGCTGCATGACGTCTGTATTTCAATAAAAAGGCAACAAATTCGGAAAGGGCTTAAGATTCTGATGTTTCCATTTCAGATCAGTGTTGCCTTATTGTCTGGTGACAGAAAGTCCAGAAAGCCTCTTTATTTCCTGTTAGAAATGCTCGAAATGGTTATGAATGGGGTACGAAAACTAGTGCCCATTAACCCCTCTTTTAGGAGTATTGCTGCTAGGTAAGGCTGGTGCTATCAGCTAGAGTATTTTGGTGTCTTCACGGACTTGCACTGCACCTCTCACTCCTCTAAGGAGCTGCTAGGAGGTTAATACCAACATACTTGGCTTCACTACGTGCAAAAACACACTCAATACATCATTAGGATTGGGTCCCGAGCTAGGGTGACAGAGAAATGCTATTCCAGGACAGTTCATTGCATGTGTGCCATGCACAAAGGGTGTGTAAGGTAAAAATGCCAGTGAGGACGTGTGGAGAAGGTGGGGAAATAGGGGAACAGGTTCACAGCTGGTCTTGTGTGTAGGCATTGGTACCATAAGAAGTACAGCTCCTCTGACATGAAGGTGTTATTTAAATCCTTTCCTGTCACAAACTTGTCTCACAGGATTACAGACAGAAGGGAGAGGCTGGTACAAAGGACGCCATATGAGGGTCAAGGTATGTGCTCTACTGCTTCCAGCTGGCAGAAATTTGAGACATTCAGAATGCTGACTTTGGATTTTCATCTGATTTACTAGCCTTCTGGGCTAATTTCTTTGAAAGTCAAGTGTGGGAAAAGACCTTATTTGAGGTCTACAATTTTCCCCTGTATTGTGTGAGTCTGTGCTTGAGTCACATCTGAGAGAAGCAGAGAGCAGTAGCACAAGTTTTGCTCAGAAAGGCCTGATGAAGGCTGCCAGGAAAAAGGGCTGAATGCAGAGTGTGAGCTGAGTCTGGATACTATTCCTGTAGAAGAAGGGTTGGGGAAGTCTCCAGGTGCAGCAGTTATCCCTGGAGGAGGGAGAAATATGTGTGGATGGGTCTGGAGGCATGCACAGAAGGGAGAGTCCCAAGTGCAGGTGGCCACTCGTGCTCCTGCTCACTATTGAGAAACCTCCTTCATTCTTTTTCAAAGTGAAAACAGAAATCATATATTTAACACCTCACCAACCAACTCTGTTGCTTTCAAAATGTTTTGTGTTTACGTCCTTTCTCTGCCATTCAATTTGAATATCAGACCCAAAGAAGCATTTCAGAGGAAGAGAAGGTAGTTTCTAAGGGATTTGCAACAAGAATTTCACCATAGGAGAACGCAAAGGGAATTTTTTTACAGAAGTTAACATTTGATCCTAACCCACAATCTAATTTGGAAAATCAGCTCTTTATCTCCTGATTAAAAACTGTGGCTGACAACTCTACAAAAACCAGCCATGCTTTAAACAGGAGACCTGGCACCTGAAAGACATTATCCATCAGTCTGTCCTTAATACCACATCAACATCTTTGGGAGAAGCAGGACTAAACACAGGGCAATGTACTTGAAGCTAAACTTTGCTAATTATCTGTAACTGTCTGAGTGATTTTGGGCAAGCCTCTGCACTCCTGCCACTGTTTTCTTGTCAGTCAAATATGGTTTTCCTGCTGAGTGCTATGAAGTCTGCCTTTTCTCAGGCACTCCAATGTTTCCAGTCTGTTTACCAGTTCCTCCCTGTTTTTCCAGGACTGTTGCTGGACCTGTTACCATACATTTGACAGGGATATCAGACAGCCATGGGATAAGCTGCCTTCCCCTCCTAGATCTCCTTAAGGAGCCTAAAATGCAGGTCAGTCTCCATTAAGGCTGTGTGGCACTCACCATCTCATGTTGACCTATGTCCACCCCAGCGGCATATCTGAGAACAATAACCAAAATCTGCTGGGTCTGTGAGGTTTCAGCTTGCTCATGGTCTTCCTATCACTATCAATATCAGTCCTAACAAAATGGTAACAGTATCATCTACCCAACTTCCAGATGGTGGGGATGAGCAGGTTAAAGCAAGTCTTTGTGTCCACTTCTGAGTCTGGTTCAGTGCCAAGCCTGTGCTATTGTGGGTCATGAAACGTAAGAGAGGGGGTGGCAGTGACAACTGGATTTGTCAATCTGTGCCAACTCTTTTACCAAGTCCTTTCTTGGTTCCTCCAGGGCAGGTTGCCTTTGAAAGAACAATTTGGTCTCTTGCTTTTTCTTCTCCCTTAGTAAGCTCAATCCTGGTAGCCTGTTTTGTTGTTTCCCTTTTATTCCTCTGAGCTTTCTGAGAATATGTTGTCTCTGCTGGGGTGATTTTGAAGTGCAGGCAGGTTGTGCAGGTGTCACTGTCATTTGAGCTGTGGTCAGAGCCCTGCTCAGCTTCAGGACTCAGGCTCATCAGTCATACAGGCTGCATGAAATCCTCTGCTTATCAGAGGAGGTGAGCCTACTCTTCTGGCTGCTGCAAGGCTCAAAACATTGCCAGCAAAGTCAGGAATTCTGTAGTGGTGTTTGTCAGGACATCTCCATGGTAAAAATAAATCTGTTTCCATGCGTCATGCTCACACAGAGGTGGAACAGGTGCTCTCAGTATCTGTCTCAGCAGCTCTACACAAGACAAGGGAAGAAGAAACTGCCTCTGCTCTCTAAGCCTGGCCCCCATTCTTCCAGGACACACATGCCAGGACAGACTACCAGCCTTCCTGTTCTCCCCTTTTTCCCTGCCTGCTGGAGCTGTCCTGAGGATTTTTTTCCAGCCAGCAAGTGCTCTATTGCATTTGTGCCTTTCTCTGCTGGAACTTGTTTCTGGTGGGAGTTTGGAGATGTGACCATCCTATGAGGCAACTTGCACATTCCTATTTTTAACATTATAAACCGAAAAAAACCACCCTCAAATGAACAGTTTGCCAGGTCTGAGCTATCCACTGGTGGGGATGAATCATCCTCCCGACCCACTTTGACAAGACTTGGTGGTGTAACAGTGTGTGTGACAAAGACTCAGAAAAAGGGTACAGATGGACACATACACACAATCATTCACATGCTTATGCTGTGTGTGCCACTGCTTCACTAGAAGCTCATGTCCCTTCTTTACTTGCAGTAAAAGCAGTGGAGGCATGGAGGCATTTTCTCTGATTGCTCTTGATGTTGTGTTCCTGAGTCACTGAGGGTGTGCAATTAACAGGGCTTGTTTCGAGCTGTTGGGATTTTGGTTGCTATCTGCACAATTTTGGACATGCTTCTGAAAGGTCCCCTCTCAGTATGAAAAGATCACTAAGGATTTTCATCTTTTATTTTTTTATTCCTTCTCAAAAACAATCAGAGATCTTTCCATGTTTATTGAGAAATTGTTGAGAGATGTATCCTGAGCTGCTCTTTTCAATTCCCCCTGGGAATTACTGCAGTAATGCATGATCATACATATCCAGCCAATCTTTCACTACACATTGTACATGGTGAATAATAATGTCTGACTGTGGGCCACAGTTTAGAGAACATAAAATTGGGCAATTTGCAGTAAAATTTGGATTTAGACACATTACTGCTAGTCTCCATCATTCCCAGTATAACAGACGGTGGAAAAAGGCATTAAAATAATAAATTGTCCACTGAAAAAGCTGTAAATCCAGACTGTGCTATGAATTTAGCACTGCAGAACCGCCTTAATGAGCCATGGGCTGCCACCTACTGACATGCTGTTCAGCAGGAGACTGAAAGCAAGACAGCATTAATGTTAGAAAGAGTACAGGATTCACTGACAAGCTGCAGAGGTATGAAGAAAGAGGTGAGGAGGGAAATCATTAGTCTGCTCATGTTTGGAGTAGGAAATAACAGCTGCAGCTCAGGGAGGTGGTGTTGTCATACTGTAACTGCTTAAACATCACATAACTTTGTGGTAAGATTTTTTTTCTTGGGATTTATTTGCCACTGCCCTTCACCCTGCAAAATGAGCATATTTGGTCAGTGCAGTCACACCAGAGAGGTGGGTACTGCGAAGAATGGAGGCAGAAAGGCCTTCATTTGACCCAGTACAACTCAAAGGAGTTTGAGCCTGAGTCAATCAGCTCAGAAGCAAAAGAAAGACAACTACTTCTGGGTTTCAGACAAGTCTCAAGATTGTTGGGATTTGATGTAACACTGCTGAGATCTTCAAATTATCAATACTATAACTATCTGAGCCATTGAGATGCAAAACCAATTACTGAAGAAATTGCAAACTAAGTGGAAAATCAGAGATTTATATATTACTAAGGGTATTATTATTTAACATTACCAATATAATTATCTTAATAAAATATCAGCTATATAGTATAAAATACAATTTTGCTATTAAGAAGCATTTAGATTTTAATACTTAGATATTAAGAGAAATGCAAAATTCTGTTGTTGAATGGGAGGTGTAATTCCCCCCTCTGGGAAAATTTAGCTTCTGCAAGAAAGAACCAAATCTTTAAACAGCACAGAAAAGAGATTTAAAATTAAAGAAAAGGCAAATTATTTTTCCCTTCCACTTTGTGTCTGTCATTATGAAAGGTACCAATGAAACTATATTTCCCAAAACATTTTCACAGTGTGTGCAGGGAAGGATTAGATCATTATCTCTGGACTCTGGAGTGAGACTTACGTTGCATAATTTCAGACACTTGCATTGTCTTTTTATACATTTTCTGCTAGATAGAAGACTTCCTGAGCACCTTTGGAATTCACAAAATGGGGTTCACCTCTTCTGCTTTAAATGTCTACCTGAGGATGAGGTGGGTTGTGTTCCTTGCTGCTGGTAGTGAAGGGAACTGACAGAGCAAGTTCAGAGAAGCCCACCCCATCTTTCATCTGGACACTGGGAGATCAGACACAGCTGGAAATAGCAGAAGGACGTTTCCAAAATCCCCTACCACTGCCTCTTGCCCTTGATTTAGAAAAGATATCAGAAGTGGAGAAAAGAAGAGTCAGCTTCTCTAACCATATCTCTACATGGTCTCTGGGAAGCAGCTGTGAGAGCATCTGCCAGCACAAGGTGCCAATTTCTGCCCAAAGCTTTGCAGACAGCTCCTTGGGGTGGTGGGGATTGATCTCACAGTCTGCTCTCATCATGGGGTGCCCCTTGCTTGCACCCAGGCAGCACTGGCCATCTCTCAAACACTGTGCAGACTATTTCTCCTTTCAGTTCTTGCCTTTTCTGTTGTCAGAAATATAAAAAAGCTGAAATGGGTGATAGTTCTTGTGAGGACGACACACAATCACTGAGATCCCGGATGAAAAAAGCAATTACTTCCCAGGTGAGAACATTTCAATGACAGGCTGCCTTAGGAAGAGAGAACAGGATCTGAGTGGGGGATTCAGTTTGTCTGGATGACAATATGCTTCAGGAACTTGCAAATTTAAATGAAAAACTAATGAAAATTTAGGTTTAACTTTTCCCCTATAACTGACCTCAACATCTCACAGCTGATCGATAATTTGCTTTGACATCTGAGTTGCAAAAAAGAAGAGAGAAAAAGGGAAAATCATGGCAATATGCCACCTAATTATAGCTACAACACAAAATCACTACTTCAGCTGTATCTGACAAACATCAGGGAAGCTTTAAATCTAGCTATGCATGAAATTTCTAACAGATTTACCACGTGTGAAAATTGTCTGGAAAACATTGAAAAGGATAAATTCTACACTTATTGTGTTCTAATTAAATAGACAATGAGGCACCATATCTGGATTTTTTTTTGAGCCTCAGATACTTGCATATCTCATTATAATAATTAACAATACCACTGCAAGTGAAAATCAGTTTTGTGGGAGCTGATGCCCAAGTTGTCATGAAAGAGAATAGTGAGGAGAATTGCTTTCTACTTGGAGAAAATCAAGCTGTGAGATTTCAAAAATAATTATCATGACTGTGAAAAATCTGCTTGGCAGCTCATTTCATTTGCATCTCAGGGTTGCCATTCTTTCTTTTCAATGATTTCTTGCTAGGTCTAAATACAGACCTCCAGTCTGAAGTTAATTCCCCACTTCAACTTCTAAACTTACTTTTGAAGAGAAGAATTATGTTTGGTGACTTCTATGATACTTGGCGTTTAACTGCACTTCATTTTCACTCCTGGATGTAGACTTCAAAGTGCCAGAGAGCTATTAATCCATCCTCCAGTGTTTGCCATTTATTTCTACTCTAAGTTCTTATTCTGCTGTGGTTGGCATCAGAAAATGCAGGCTAACCTTAGCAGGGACACCAGGAGTGTGTCCAAGGACTTCGCACTCTGGGGTCTTGCTTTTGTGACTGTGCAAATGCTTACTTTAACTCTCCTTAGTAGTCTGAATGTATGAATCAGGGTATATTAATTAAAAGAGGGAAATGAGGAACCCTTATAAACAGTTTCAAATGTTAAGCTTTGTTGTAAAGAATCCCTTGATGATTTACAATGTAGAAACAGTGCTCTTTTGATCACATAGGGCTGGCCTAGTTTGGTTTTAATGCACTGCTATGGGAAGTGTCAAGGATAGCACTGTAAGGAAAACTGGAATGAGCAGTGCTTATTATGGGCTCCTGTTAGCACTCTGTACTTGAAATAGAACTGAACTATGCTCTAGTAAATTGTGTCTGTGCACTGACCCCTGGAAAATTAAAAAAGAACCTAAAACCACAGATGGTTATAATCTAAAAATGAATGGGCTTGAATGAAGAAGTTGCTGATACTTTTTTAATCTATTTGAAAATATAATATTCTGTGAAATGCATGACATTATGCAATTTTTTTCCCCCTTGCTGCCTATTTTGCCTGCAAAGGGTACCTTTTAAAAGGTAATTCTTGAGGCCAAGTTTCTTCTGAAACATGCTGTAAACCTGTGCACAACTAGGATCATGGGAAAACATGGCAAAAGGAAGCCCAGGCAGATGGAGAAGGATTCCTGGATGCAGCAGGAATTCTGCCTAAATTTGAAAAGGCATATGAAAATTTTACACATATTTCTGCAGGTATTGTATAATGAAAAATTTGAGAGTAACAGTGAAAATCTCTTTTGTTTATATGAGGCTTGTTACATCTGTTGACCAGATTAGGTCCATTCGATTTTGTTTATATTTGCATGGATTTATGCTGTATACTTTGAGGGGCTTCTTAAAGGGATGTGACATTACTCCTGCTATCTCTGCTTTGGTGGAAGTTCTCTCCATAAGTGCTAATGTGGGAAAATGCTCACTTTTTCCATGTCTAACTAGAAGAACTGGGAAGATAAAACTCTGAACCCTCAGGCCTGAAGGTAAAATATCCTGCATATTAGGCAAGTGCTCAAAAAGATGGGGCAGTGACACAAAGAGAGGGATCAGCGCTTTTTGCCCCTTTTTTTGCTCTTGCACTGTTACTGATGGACAGCTGTCATGGGAAGTCTATGGTTTTCTCTCCTCAGCTGAGGGGTCTGAATTCCTCCAGGCTACTCTAGGGCTGTCTTGCATCAAGTATGTGGATGGTGACAGCTTCTGGTTTGAAGCAGACCAGGTTAAATGCCACAGAGAACAAAATTTTCTTGAGCAAGCTCTTTTTATTCCGAGAGCACATCCTAATCACTCGTTAGTGGACATTTGAAGGAGGAGGCAATTCCTGGTGCTCAAACCACCTGAAAACTGTTTTCCTTGCTTACAGATCTGACAGCTCTCCTCTCCTGCAGCTATACTTATTGATTAACTGAGACTAGCCCAATATTTAGCAAAACAACCTGGGAGGCAATTTTTAATAAAAAAAACTTTGCAAAATAAGCTTTACTGTATTATAAAGCTGCATGTCGCAACTTGAATGTTACTATTGGCAAACCAACAACAAAACCCGCATGATAATTTGTACATTCTGTTCTTACTGTCAGGAAAGGAATTTTGTTCTCAAAGTGTTATATACTAATATTTCTTCTCATCACAGGCTAGACAAAAGTGGAAGAAAGGCACTGCCATTTCTTTTCCTGGACATTGGAGAAAGCTCTGTGCACTTCTGCACTTCAGTGCAAAGCATGTTTTCGGGCATTTTTTGCCTAGTTGCATGATGTTGACTGATTCCTCAAAGACTGACTCTCCATTTGTGGGAAGCAGTGCTATCTTTGTCACTCCATTCCTCCCGCTGTAGCTGTGGCTCACCTTTAGAGTGAATCAAATTTAGATTTTTTTCAGCCCATGCTAATCACCAGATTTGGTCATGGAATTCTCTCCCTTCAGTAAGTTGGGGAAAACTTTAAAATGATGGATAAGCTACTGAAATGTGTATGTGCAAGAAACACATTTCTGATTTCAGCTGTTTTGAACGTGTCTTTTATCAGCAAAAATGAAATGACATTTCTATGACTGATTACAATAATTAGTGATAATTTCACAAAAAAAATTTGCAACCCCGTAAAAATTGGAACCAGAAATAGATTTTTTTATATATGATTTTCGAAATAATTGTGCATCTTAGGGAAAATCAAAAAGGCTTTTCATATACTGCTGAAAAAAAAGTTGAAAGACCCTCTTTGAACTTTTGAACTTTTTAGCACAAGGCTTTTATTTTCCTTACAAGACTGTAGACCTTGTGTGAACACTAAGTATCTGCTCATTACTTTTGTTTCCCCTGGTCTGCTGCATCCGGGTGGATACTGCCACCCCCACTTCTGCTGCCTCAGCTGCTGTTCTGAGCATGGAGTGCTGCTGAGCCCTAGGCCAGCTCTCAGCACAGCTGTCTGCACTGGCATTTTCCTCACTGGATGGCTCCCAAGGGACTTTCTCAGATCCTTCAGCTCTGCTCCTCAGCTTCTGGCGTCTGGAGTTTAAGCATTTGCATTTTGCATGCTGTCTTCAAATCCTTACATAAATGGGACAAACAGATATACAGTTTGGTCCTGAGTTAGTGTCTGAAATGCTTTTAGCTATAAACCCTTAGGCTGGTGAAAGGAGAGTTTATCAGGGAAGAGATTAAGTTTAAACCCAACGTTTCCATGTTGATAACAGCATTATTATTGTCATCAAGCACATGCACTGCCTATCTCACTAGTAAATAGCTCTGGTGTATCACTCAGCTTCAAGGTCTGTTTAAAGGATTTTTTGTTGGGCTCTTGTTAGCTTTGGATTGACCTTGTTTTGTACCCCTTAAGTTTTTGTTTGTCTGAGGAACAAGTTTTAGAGAAATTTTATAATAATTTACAAAGGCAAAACTAAATCTACTCAGGTTGTCTTGCCATGGGGCACAAATGCTACGACTAAAAGTTAATGTACAGTTTTTAAGTAGATGCATTTCAGCAGGTTAATATTTAATACTTGATTTATTTTACTTATATGTGGCTGTTGCAAGGGGAAGAGCTTCAGTGTTCTTGGCTGAAACTTCATTGCAAGCAGATACTTACACATTCTTTTATACTTTCTCTTAGCTTCTGCAGTTCACCTGATCCATTTGCTCATGGTGCTTCTTGGAGGCCAGCCAAGGTCCTGGGGCATGGAGCTGGGCTTGTGTCCAATGTGTTTGGATGATTTGTGGGTGCCCATGCAAAGAATATCTGCAAAACCTTTCTTTTTTCACAGTATACAGTCTGACATCTTCAAGGGTTTTCATCATGTCCTCTTCTTTGGCTTCCAACAGTGGTGCTCCTGCGACTTCTCAACAGTGTCTCTGTCCTTCATTCTCATCACAGGTGACACTCTTTCTTAGTTCGACCAGCAACATCTCTGCTGTTTAAGAACAATTCTGCATGTATCTGTGTCTCTTATGCCAAGCTGAAGGTTGAAAAGCTCTACAAAGCTGTTGTTCTTTGGGTAGTTCTGCAGATTGTGCCTGGTCAATGTCACGCGAAAAGTCTTCCTTTCACTTTTCAGTGTGATGGACAAACAATTGTCCGTGCACCTTGTGGTCAAAGCACAGTCATCTTCATCAGACACACAGTGGTCCTAACAAGTTGAACATGCTTCAGCATTTGTGAATAATGAAGTTGTTTTTAATATAATATCTGAGTGGTGTTTTGGTGTTCCTGAACATAGAGGACCAGCGCACTAATATATTTACTTTAAACAAATGAATGAAAGTCTTTGCAGCCCATCTTCCTACTTCTGTGTCAGTCTTTGTTGGTCTACAAGTATTTCAGTATTAAATTTCTATCAACCTCTCTATTGGTCTCAGAATTACACAAAGTGGGGATTATTTTAGGACCTGACTTAAGGTATCTGCTATAGGCACCCAAATAAAAATCAACATAGACAGAGTTTAGATGCTGCTTCTCTGTGCAGACAGCATAGATTTCTAGCTCAGGATCCTTGAGTTAGATAGTGCTGTGACAGGATAGGACTGTGCCTTTGTATGCTCTGAAATTCCCTAGTGGCTAAATATGTTCAACTATACATTACTACCTACTGACTGTAAATCTGGTGAACAGTTTTCAATCATGAAAAGAGTGAAATATCTTGAATATTTGTTTAAAAGAAAATCTGCAATTAGCCTGGAAGATTGTTGAAATTTGCTTGGCAAAATATCAGTGACAGTCTTTGGTGGCCAGTATTACAAATATCACTGTAGTCATATAGAATCATAAATTTCAGTAGAACTGAAACTATATGTGCCAAATGATTTTTCTTCAATACATGGGACTTCAGATAGTTTGAAAAATGGACTGAAATTTCTCTTGGTTGCACAACAACATCGATCCTCATAAGATGGAAAACCTCTCAAATCTCATTTTAAAAGTCTAGTGTGTTGCCACAAAATGAATTGCTTCATATGAACATCTTACTTCTATGATTAATGGTAAAACTGAAGGGTTTGTTTTTTTTTTTTTTTAGATACAGGAAAATATTAGCTTTATCCAAAAGGGAACACCAAAAGGACAAATGGCATGTTCATCAGGCAAGACAATTTGACAGAGAAGAATTTAGTGGTGGCCAAAGATTAGAGTTTTGCACATTCTGGCTTTTTCTTTGGTTGTTTCTCTTTAAGTGCTATTTCTATAACTGTGATAATGTCAACAGGTGTAGAATAAAAAATGTTGCAGGAAAATGGGATTTGCATTTATGTGTGTCTGATAGCTTCATGACTTGGTATAAGTTGGGAGTGGGTTCAGGCAGAGTTTGACATGTAAGCTTTATAATGCCAGTTTCTCAGCAGTCCCCTTGCCTCATAGGAACACCTCACTCAAGAACAGACAGCTCCATGCTCATGGCTCTCCCTGAGCAGCTCCCTTGCTCCTTGACTCTCTCTTAGCCAAGCCATACTCCTTCAGATTTTGATACCCTTCCCTTGGGCCTGTAGCAGTGTCCCAGGCTCACCACTGATGACTTCAGGCCCTACCTGAGGCATGCAGAAGTAGCTATAGTGCAGCTCATGGTTGCCATTTGGGATTCTCTGGGGTACCTGAGACACCTGCCTGGCCCAGGCAGATATACCATTAAAATTAGGAGAGGCTGTGCTCTTCCAAAGGGGCAGGTGCAGGCTGGATGGATACTCTGTGCCATCCAAAATAGTGTTGGCTACCAGTGCTCATGCAACTAAATCACACTCTCAGAGCCCCTCTGTAGTCAAGGAGGAGCAGTAATAATTTCTAGAGGATTGTTCAAGATACTAGGTACGTTAAATCATGCTGCTATTTTTTTTTTCTGTTGACTGCAGAAGACTCTTCAGATGATAATGCTCCCAATGTTAAGCATCCCAGTTTGATTAGATCTGGGTTTGTACATCTCGTGTTCCAGATGACACGGTAACTGTGCAGAAAAGCATATGCTGATTCTAATTAGTTTCTGATTAGACCTAGGCAAAGTGTTTTTCTCTGAATAACATATTTACAAAAAAGCCCCTACTGTTTCAAGGTGGCTGATAATAATTTGTGATATTTGTCTCAGTTTTGCCGAAAGACTGGGTTATATAAAAATGACAGCATGCTGCGAGGAAAAGTCAGAGGATCTTTGATCTTTTTTGAAATGGTTGTTCCCACATTTGTCTTCAGGGTGAAGTTCTTATAATGACAAGAGAAAAAGGGGACAAATACTACATTGCCAGAAGAAGAGAAATTTGCTGCCTCTTCTTCCTCAGATCACTGTGGTTTGCCTGCTGATAGTAATTCAATGTCTTATCCTCTTTATTTTTCAAATTCTGATTGGAAGCCTGTTAGTCCTTAAAAATGGTGGGTTGGCTGGTAGACTAAGGCTGTGTTACATCATGCCACTTACCTTTGCTTCTCTTTGCTGATGGATTGTTTTTATTCATTCTCTGTCTCAGAGCAAATGCCAGCTTGCTGGAGGCAGGGCTGGCCTCTCTGTTCTGAGGCTACACCCTCCCTCAGGCTGTTGCATTCAAAGGCTCACCTTCTTCTCCTGCTTAAAATCCTTCTGGTCTTTCCCAGTGATGTGGGGTGAACACACATGTCCTCTGACAACGTTGCCTCAGCCTCTTCTGCTGACTCTTATCTTGGCTTTGTAAATATAAGCCAAGAACGAACTGGGTTAGGAAGGGGACTGGGGCTTAAGTTTCCCTCTTACTGACTCATCCTCATTCTGCTTGGAATGTTTCAGAATATTACACAAAACAGAGAGGCATCAAGGGGAGGGATTACAACACCATCAAGGAGCAGCCCACAGCTCGGTTGTTATGAACCTCTTCTGGAGCAGGGACATCCCTTAGGTGGGTCCCACACATCCATAATGTGCATGCTGTAACTGTCAGACTGCTGCCCACGACCTGTGCTGCCTCCTTCAGCAGGCTTGTGAGATTAGCCTTTTGTTTCCATTGCCTTTCCCCCTTTATTTTTTTCCCCTCTGGAGAGCAAATGTCAGGATGACAGTACATTTTTCAGGGGCATTGTTTTTCTGGGTTGTTTTGACAAGGATTGGCGCATAGCACAGCTCCATCCCTGTGAATGTGTCTGTGTTACATAATGAGAACTCCAACTCATCACAGAAAAGGCAAGGGAAACCTGAGATAACTCAGCCTAAGCAGCCAGGACTTCTAAGGCTTTTTTAAACAAGTAATTTTCTCCATCAGCTAAAAAAGAAATAAACAAGTCAAAGTGGGAAAAACTGTTCCCCTCAGTGCTGCTCCTATCGAACTGCAAGACGAATGTCTAAGGAGGGAGGGCCAAAAGCTCTTCCTCCATCTTCACTGGATGCATTGGCAAAGAATAGAAAAAAACAGTTGCAATGACATTAGAATATAGTAATAAGGAATTAGTAAGACATCTTGGAAATTCAGTTCATTTCAGGTCATGAGTAAATTGCCTTTTAAAGGTTTTCTGTGTATCAGCCAGGATTTCTGTAGAAGAGATGTTTAATTTATTTACCTGCAGTAATCAATTAGATAATTTACAGAAATTATCAGCCATTAATTGGTCATGGAGCGAATAAATCTGGTCTCTATGAATCAGTTTATCTGTGACCTGTTTTAAGATACCTGATAGGATTTAGATGCAGAATTAATTAATTATTTAATTAACAGGGCAAATGTTGTCACTCTGAATGAGGTTCTAGCTCACTCGTCTTACAAATCACAGCTGTAAGAGTTCATCTCTTTGGCCATGCATTACTACACATTATATTCTTCATCTGAAAGACTGCTCTCTTAAAAAAAAAAAAAAAAAGTATAAAATAGTCTATTTGATACCCATCGACCTGATTGCTTATTTCTATACTGCTGAACTCATTTCCTCTGAGGTAATTGAGTCAATTGGTTTCTCATTATTTAGCAGATCCAGCTTTGGCATTTTAATTTTAGATATTCAATAATTTCAATCTGTCAGCTTCTAACTTTGATGTACACATCCCTTTATTACTGCACTTTAACAATTTCCGTATTATTAATTTTGATGCAGTTGATTGTTAATCACTAAGAAACACCTATTACTTGTGAATTGCTCTTGTTTTTGAATTACCTGTATTATGTTTTTATTGTTAATGCGTATACATAACCTGAAATGGAAAATAGGTGTACAGACTTTTATATATAAAATTATGGACAGTAAAACTCAATTTGTTGGAAAGTTGAAAACCTCTTTGGGGGTTTTTATAGCTAAACAATAATCAGATATTTAAATGTCTATATTAAAATGATATTTACAAAACTATATGTTACTGTTAACACATGTATTCAACAACTAGGAGAGGGACATATACTTTAAGGGGAATGAAATAAGATGTAGAATATTTGATGCATAATTTCAGACATAATTTGATAAGCATATGAAAGAAGTTGATGTGAGAAAGAGAGAGGAGTTTGAAGAGAAAATCACTGATACCATACAGTTTCCTCATTTTTCAAAATACTCTACTTTTCTTAAGGAAGTTGTTCTGCCTCTCTTTTTCCTTTCCATTTCATTGCGGAAACTTCCAGCAGCTGTTCAAAAAGTCCTTTGCTTGCAGCAGGTCTAGGATGCCATCTTTGACACTTTAACCCACTTTTTTTCAAGGTTATGGCTGGGATAAAACAACACTGAAAAGATAACTTTCAAGGCAACCTTGAGCTACTGCCAGCTTGCTAACTTGGGTTCTGAAGATCTCCTTTAGCTGGAGTTATAAGGTGTTGGTGGACTCTGATTGGGAGCTGTTACATGGTGACCCATGATAGAAATATATTTTTCTTTAAACACTTTCATCAGGCTGTTTCCTCTGCTTGTGGTGTTATTAGCCAAAATGTGGTTTGGTCATATCCTGATTGCACAGTGATTGATGGGCATGTACAAACTAATGCTCCTTTACCATGGTGTACTGGAAAAGGAAAACTCTTCTTGTGTTCCAGCAAGCAGCATATTTGTGACTGCAGTCTCCTGGAGGCTGAGCTTTTTCCTGGCCTGACATGATCCTGGGATGAAGGGTGTTACAGCAGGCATTGCCTACTGGGGTTCTGTTTACATGGCTGGCCTTTGTTGCTGAATCACAAGCATTTATTGACTTTATCTGACAAACTGATGCTCATGCTTTACCTTTCTGAATGCTAAGATGCTGCTTGTGAATTTAATGCAGGGCGTGAATCTGCTGCTGGTGCCAGAAATGTGGTGAAAAACACCACTGCAGCATGAAAAACTAGAAAATCGAGGAGGTAGTGACAACAGGCCAGACACAAGTCAAGGCAGCTTCTGGGAAAGGTCACACTCTTGTGTCATGTGCACACAAGAGGGGAAAAAACCTTGGGCTAATGAACTTGCATAAATTAACTTTTGGCACTCCCTTTCCTCTTGGGAGTCTAGACACAGTAACACTAGCAAAATGCAGACAGATGCTTCAGTTCATAGTCCCTTCATTAAATTAGAAAATGCCTCCAAACAAAAAAAAAAAAACAAGCAAAAACATGAAAAAAAAGGTGAATAGCAAAAAAGGCTACTTGGAGTGGGTAAAAAGGGAATGACTGCTGAGGAACCCTTTCCTCTGTCTCACTTCTTCATGTGTTGGAAATTTCATCCCAGCAAGCCACACTTTCTTGTCTAAGGCTTTGCTTTGATGTCACACCCACAAAGACAAGCTCTATGGGCAATAACCTGATAGCAGAGCTCCAGATAAGAGAACTCCCTGACAAAATTTCCTCCACTGTCATTCTCCAGAATTAACAACATTATGTGATGATCAGACCTTTCCCAGATTCTTCTCAGAGCAATTTCTGCTCTTGCAAAATGCCTCTTATTTTCCATCTCTCTGATCCAGGTAAAGCAGTTGTTACCTACCCTGGTTTTCTGCAGCTGTCACCTGCAGCAAGTAGTACCTAGGCAGCAGTACTACTAGTGGTACCAGTAAGCAGGACCAGTAGTAGCAAATACCTAGGATGGAGGTAAGTCATGAACTTCACATCTACAAAACAACTCCTAGAGCTTGGAAGCTCTGAAGTGTTTGCACTAATTCCAGAAACCAACCAGTCCATTGCTCTATGCATTCTTGGTTTTGTTGGTGAGCATAAAATGCTACAATTAGCAGGCACTTCCAAAGTGGTTTTTTCCTACCTTGTTCCTATGTTAAGGAACAAGGCAAATTAGAAGTTAAATTTGGCTTTGTGTATTGTGCATTAATAAATTAATTCTCACCTAGTCCCAGTGGAAGAGAAAGCACTCAGTTTGCTAATGTGTTTGCAGTATTAGACAGCCCTCAAAATGAGATACTGTATTTAAAAGTGACCTAAAAGCCACTTAAAGAAAATTTCACATGGTACAAAAACTCTGATGAAGTGTTTATAAATATTTATGTATTAACATGAAATTCAGCACTAATTTTAGCACTGTGGTAACAACAAAGAGGGCAGGATACTTTTATGGTTGTTCTGAACTTTAGTTTGTGTGAACATGTGGGAGGCATCACTGAGCTCCAGGTTTTCCACTGTCCTTGGAGGGCAGTATATGTAAAGCTGATATTTGTGACCTTGTAAACTACTCCATATTGACAGACTGTGTCACTGGCAAATTGTAACCCATGACCTAAGATGAAATATCTTCCCAAATTCCTGTTCTCTCTGTGCCTTGCATAGTTTCAAGAACACTGCCTGGGAGAAGGTAAGAACAACAAATCACAACATGCAGAGTAACCTAAATTCAGCATCAGTAAGGGACTGGGTGTGTGTGTAATGCAGAGACATCTTTGGATGGGTTCCTCAGGTCAACTTCCTTTACAGGCCAGAGGGAGGAACATATATCTCCAGTCTAAACAAGGAAGAAACCAGCACCTCCCATCCTTGATATGAAGTTAAGTGTGGAATGGACAAACCATATCTGAAAATACACCCTCTAACCAGGCACTTGGGATGACTAACTTAGATGTAGATTGTAGACATTAGAAACATCAGGTAAGGGTGAATCTCTCTGTGTCTGAATCCTCATTTTTCAGAGAAAGTATATTATGGTAACATTTATTGCTCTAGGTGCTTTTGATCAGTCCCAAAAGTTATTTGTTTCTGGCCCTGTATTTTCTGCTGAGGTAAGCATACATGTAGCTTTACTGTTCTGAGTCTACTTTAAATAGATAAATGTTGCACCATCCCAGTGTTGTCCCTTACTGCATTCAAATTTGTCATTTTCCTTGAGGAGAGAACTGAGCATACAGTGTAGATTTTCATTTCATGACACTTCTAGATGTGTGTATCAGCAAAAACATGTTTTATAGAGCATACTTTATGCAGAGTTGAAGGTCATGAAATATGTGATGATTTAGCATTTCAATGGAAACCGTATACCATGTTTGCTGTCTTTATGCTGCTGAAGGAGAAAAAGATAGATTAGTTTACCTACCTTACTGTTTTTCAGGTACACAAATGCTATACTGATTACTGCTTTGCTAAGCTGGATATGCATTTCTACATCTTTAGAGAGAAAAAAAATGTCTGAAGATTACTGAGACTTCTTAGCTTCTCAACTCAAGTGAAATGTGGGTTTGTGGAAAGTACAGGAATATTATTAGAGGAGGCAATATACAATCCTATCAGAAGGTTTAGACTCTTCTCCAACAAAGGCATGCATTTTTCGTAACAATACAGAAATCTCTTTGTAAGGAAAACAGAGTGGTTTCAAAACAATTCAGATGCATTTCTCAAGCAATGGTAGAAAGATCATATGGCTGAGTCAATTTTTGTTGCATACAGGATATCAGGACATTTTCAGCTAATAGGAAATAATTTTGTTTCATGCTGTTTGTCACCAGTCCCATGAAATCTGTCAGTCTCAGTGTCTCATATTTTCCAGCATCAATTATGTGAGGACTCCAAAGCTCAAGTGTCCAGTATTTCCCAGAAGGAAGAAATTTGATGACAAAATGAAGAGATCCATCATATTCCTATGCACCTCACTCTGGTTCCTGCATTATCCTGCACTTAAACTGTGGCCTTGAACTCCTGGCAGCATTATGAAGCAATGTTCATCAGTTCTTTGCTCCGGGCAGCACTTGTTTTGCCAACTTGAATCACCTCAAAGTTAAGTGTCTGAATTCTTTTTCCAGTTAATGAAGAGAAATCACCACTTTCACAGTGTGATTCATCTCTCCTGATTTAGACAACTTGGTTTGTGCTTTCACTCCAACCCCCTGTTTCTATGGGATCTCTGGCTAAGTAAAAGTCATCAATGTACTCACCTGTATGGGTGGCTTCTCTTTAGCCTTTCATAAAGAATATATGTTCGCAACAAAAATAAAAGAGAAATAGAGAAATTCTTTTGCTTCAGTGAGATTAAAAAGATTATCCTTTCCAATGGTGGGGAAAAAGATGTATGAGAATCAGTATGTGAGAGAAAGATAGAAGATGGGTAAAATCAAGGAAAAGTGACTCTTTCCAAACATATTAGGCAGCAAACTTACTCTGGATATGCTTTCATTTAATTTAATGGTAAAATTTCTGCCTACTTCGAGGTATGGGATAAAGCCAGACAGCACTGCAAATGAACACATACCCATTAGGAAATTAATGATCACTGTGATACAAATATTTGGAAGGCTGAAAAATTAGGTCAGATTTAAACATCAAAATTTAACTTCACTAAATTAATTGCTTAACATCATACTTCTCAATAATGGCTAAATCTTACAGGATATTAATCATCACTGTTTTGTACACAAACCTGTTAGTCCTTAAAACTTATCCCAAATTAGCTGCGAGTATGTAATATCAAGTGGCTGATGCTATGTCTAAAAGAATGCACACAACAAATGTTGGTTTTTATCCCAGGGGTTCATGCATCAAGTTCCAGATCTCATGGGTATGAAAGCCAAGAGATGAGGTAGGACTGTTCTTTGGAAGTAGCTCATTTGAAACACTTTTTGATGAGGTTAGGGCACTGTGGTGCTGAGCTTGTAGCCACGAGATGCACAGTGAAGCTAAATTAAGTTTCTCATTCCTTTTAACTTCTGACCACTGTGAACAGTACAGACAGATACAGTCCATAGGAGCTGTGTTTGTGCCAAAGGCAATGCTTGTAATGTATCTGAGAATGTAAACCTTGGACAGTTCTGACCTCTAAATTCTCTAAATTCCAATGAACAGTAGCCATAGTACTATTTTATTTCATGATGCATTTATCAGTGAATATATTGAACTTTATCCCGCTTTGATTTTATAGAGTTAACAGTTGATGAAATCAGGATAGCACAGTGCAGGCAGTATTGCTGAAACTTGTGTAATGATTAGCTTGACAACATATCCTTAAAGTGAACGAAAGAAATTTACCCCAAATTTTTTTCTTTCTTCATGCATCCATGAGAGGATGAAGTAATAAGTAAATAATTATTCTGTGAAACAAAGCTTTAAATTAATTCTATACTTTCTCTCTATATCTTCTGAGAGGTCTCTGAAAAACTTTCTTGAAGCTCAGGGATAGTTTACATGTTCAAACTTTGGGTGCTAAAACTTTAGGTACTCAGTCTAGCTTAAGAAGTAGTCTCCCTCTTAGTCTAAATATAGACTCTCTTTAGAGAGGGAGTCTAGGGAGTGATTGAAAGCAGAAATATAATTTTGAGGGCTCTGAGGCTGCATACAGAAATGCACCTGTCTTGCAGTATCTTGCCATGGCTTGTTTCCTCAGCAGGAGGGACACTCAGCATGAGCAAAAGCAAAGCCTGTGGCAGTCAGCAATGCAGGTATTGCTCCGACTGACTGGGGCTCTGGAGAGAAGCTGGATGAGTTTCAAAGTGGTGATAATTTTATTATATTGTAAATTTAAGAATTTTATCCCCTTTCGTATAAAGGGAACTTAGAAAAAACAGGCTTATTTGAAATACTGAGTGCCCAAAAGCATGTGGTGGGAAAGCTCTCCACCATGTTCATTTTTGGTCAATGATTTTCCACAATGAAAAGCCAAATGTTTGTACCATGTCTGTTTTGCTAGTATCTGATGTTTCATGTGTCCCTATACATGTTTTAAAAGGAGTGACAATATTTATTGAGTGAAACTGCAGCCTTTGCAATCACCTTTCCTTTTGTTCTTGTAGAAAACTAGATGGGTACATCAAAAGATCCACCTCTGTCTTGTGGAATATTTTGGGGGATGATATAAACTGCCACAGTTACTGTGAGACAGAGGTATAGCAGATGAAGGTTTTAGTTTCATCAGTTACAAAGTCTTCTCTCTCATACCAGTAGGAGATCAAGATTCAATCTGGAATGTTTTTTCTACATTAACACTGCTATTCAATTTTCCTTTTCTTGGCACAAATTCATATACTAATAGTACACTAAAAGTTAGTCTTTAGCCCTTTTACATTTCAATTGAAAGTGAATATGTTTTCACAAAATTATTATCAAGTTAAAAGATTTAGTTCTAGAACTTTCTCTAAGTTTCATAAATGTCAGCTTCACTACTAGTTAAGGAGGTCATGTTCAGAGAAGTACAGGAAAGAGGAAGGTTTATGGGAAAGGCAACCTTTCCCATAAACAACTGAGTCATACGCAAACATCTTCCGATCTCTCCTGATATGACATCAGCAAATTTCAATGCATGGAAGAAGACACACAAGTGGAAGAGTGCCAGAACATGCAAGAGAGAAAGGAAAGTTTCTGCTAGACTGGGAATTATAAGAATCTGAAATGTTTAAATGTAGTAGGTCAGCAGTGTGCTGATTCACACACATACAGTTTGTCCTCTAGTCTAGGGTGCGGGAATGTGGCAATTGGCGATTTTGCTTGTTTTGAAATGCCACTACAACATAAAAAACCAGTTATTTCCTTTCCTAACAATTAAAAATCATAAAAATGCTACTCACAATTCAGAGTTTCACTCAGAAACATCTGGTGGGTTCTTGTATGACAGCAGGCTCTGGAGGCATCCCCTGCCCTTTGTGCTGTGAGGCTGTGGCCAGCCCCTCACACTGAAGTCCCCTGGGGCTTTCCTCTCCATCCTGTCGCAGAGTTCCAGCTCAAATGCCTGGTGTGATCCCTCTGAATGGGATGGAGAAGGGCACAGAGCCCCCAGGAGCCACAGGATGGTTGGTGGGGGTAGCTGTCCAGCAGCCTACCCTGGCTCTGCCCAGAGCTAGTACCAGCTTCCATCCATCCTTGCAGGAAGGTCGAGGTAGCCTTCCTTTCAGAAAAAAACTTTCACTCTGAGAAGAACGAGTGGCAGACTTCTCCCTTTCAGTAGTTGATATTTTTGTTTTGTTTTGTTCAATTTTTTTTGTTTTAGACCCAACAGCAGAAATTTTAACTCTGTTATCTACATTGCATAAATTGATGTATCTATTTGTTGCTATTTGAGAATTCAACTTATATTTACATGTGTAAATGCCTGTTTATACATGAGCAGCATATTTTTAAAAATTACTAGTGATTTTCAGGTTGACAATGTACCATCTTAGTGCCAGTAGTTGAGTGGTAAAAGTTTTTAGTGGCAGAAGAACACTGGATTTAGACTTGAATAATTTATGGGAATGATTTTGATGCTTTTTTTTACTTCTATAGTTTTTTTCATGGGTTTGTTTTTACACTATCCATAGGCAAAAAGAGACATGAAGGAAGTACTAGAGTAGAAAAAGACCACAATTAACATTGGACCAACTATTGAAAAATAGGAATAAAAAATGGTTGCTTTATTAAATAAGAAATGCAGACTAGACATGATGATTCCTGTGATGGACACAGAATTTTAAAGATACTTCTTAAAAGCAAATTTCCAGAGCTGTGGAAAAGTGATTTGAAGAATGTAAGACACAAGTAATATGAATTTCAAAGAATGACTTTGAAATTCTTCAGTTGGAAATAAAAAATGAGCTCATTGTGTCAAAACATAAAGGCAATACTCCAGATGAATGACCAGCAGAAAAATCCCCCAGCTTTTCAAGTGTAACAACTTTTTCTTGACTACATGGGTAAAATTAGAAGATTCTATGGAAAGTGTTAAAATTGTGGTCAGAAAACATAAACATAACTCCCATTTTCATCTGAAGGACAAAGATATTTTACTCTTGCAATACATAAATTATTCCAATCAATCATTTTTAAAAAATAAATAAAATAGCAAAAAAATAGAAATTAATTAAATAATTTTGGAATTACCTTTGTTCATAGTTCAAGAATGGTGTACTTGAACCATTCTATATCTTCAAGCTGTTATAGATTAAAATATTTTTCATTGCATTAAAAACAATGTGTTTGAACACTTTACATTACATTGAGCTTGGTATGAAATCTGTGGTGAATTTGTAATAGTTAGGTAACTAATTTGGGAGATTATTTTAAAGTATTATTTGGACTTGTTTCAAGGTTACAGTGTGAAAAGCTAAACTGGTTTTTAAACAACTCAGTACAATGAACTTGACTTAAAAATGTTCTGTAAGTTTCAAAAGAACTATATATAGCATTGTGAGAGTACTGCAGCACAATTCAGGATGATTTATTAGGATCACCAGTTCTAAGGCTTATGGGCAGAAAGATAAAAACTTCAGTACTGACACCTTGAAAGCCTTGTGACACAGAGACAATTAGCCCTGTAGAAGTTATAAAAAGAAGAGTGGGTCAGGAAAATGCTTTGACAAGAATGCTGCCCAGTCATTTCTTTTTGGAAAAGGGAATATGGGCTTTATGAGCTTTGAAAATGAATGTGCTGGCACCTCCTAAGAAAAAGAAAAACACTGTTTCCTTTATCTTAAGTTTATGTGCTATAGCCTTACTAACTATAGTGGAAGGAAAGGGGACACTTGTAGAAGGAAGTGTAAACAGTTGAACACTACCAGCAGTGTCATTGTCTCTTTTTTTCTTGAAGTCAGAGAGAATGTTTTGGCAAAGGTGAAAAACTGTGCCCACGGTTGCTGTGAATAAAAGACCCTGGGAATTCCAGCACAGCTCTGTGTGGGAAATGTACAGTCAGCTGCATGGGGAGTGTGGTAGAGAAGAAAAAAACCCAGTGTTGTAAGAAAGCCATAGTATTTGATTGAGAATAAGTGATGACAAATTTTCTAACAATTGATGAAACAGAAATTTCTTATTGAAAACAAGACCTGTTGGAATTCTCTACCTGGATATCATATATATAAAAAAACAACCAATCAACCAACCAACCAAACAAAAAAAAATCAAAAAGTTTTCATTTTTACATCTTCTCCATCTTGGGTACTGATTCATTTGATTTCCATTAAAAAAAAAAACAAAACAAACCACAGCAACAAACCCCCAAAATACAACAGTTGTGATAGAAAAAATATGGTGATGTATTCTACATATGACTTGGAATAAGTTTAAAGAAAAAAGAAACTGTGCTCTGTAAAATTATTATAAGGCAAGTTAGCAAAAGGAAAGTAGGAAGAATTCCTTTATAGAGAGGTATTTTTAGCATCACTATTCATACTCTACATACTATTAAGAATATGATAGAAATTATAGTATGTACCTGTGAAAGATGATTTTGCTATCTCAGGGCAAAAGTTTATGTTTTTAAATGTAAGTGGTCTGATTTTCAGGTACCTTTAGTATGTGCATGGTGCACCAAATTTCATGGTATGTGTTGAATTTCTGCTCAAAGAAACAAAAGGAAGAAGTGGATGCTCAGTATCAGTTAAAAACCAGGCCACTCCTTCAATCAGGCTTATGTATTTATGTGGGCCCTTGATTTCACAGATTCAGGTTTCAAAAACTTGAGTTTTCTACAGATTTATAAAGCAAATTCTTCATCTAGAGAAGAAGTTATTTCTGTGCTCTTCAGTGCTTATTGTTACTGTCCTAAGGGAAAGCAGTGCCAGCTGATCCTCTAAGCAGATAAGATTGTGATAAGCTGCAACAGTTTAGTAAAGTCTTTCTCACTCATTTTATAACATACAATAAAGTATGTTTATATTTTACTTTTTTGTTCTTGGGAATTTCCTTACACAGTTCATAGGATAGTTTTATTGGATTGTCACTGGTCAAGGACCATCAATAAATGTGGCAGAAGGGAACGGAATGACTTCTGTTAATTGAACATAAGCAAGCTTTCTAGGTACATTGATGTGATAAGGATGCCTTTAAGATGAGGATGTGTCCTTTTTTTGTATAACAAATGCATTTTAGGGAGATTAAGAATGAAAGATGTCTGTCTTGCATATGATCAGTTACAGGTGATCTTGAAAAAGCTCAGAGCTCGGTGTCTTTGATGATAGGCCTTTGGACTCAGACCCATTCCAGCACATCATATTTCTTTTCATGTAATATGGTTAGGCTAAACTTCAAATCTTCAAGTCTTCAAAGAAAAAAAAGTTTAAATTAAATTTGTTTAATGCAAAAGTGCCTTGTCATTTTAACAACCTTAATTTTGAACATGTATTTTGAAACAGATAGAGGTTCAGCTTCTTAATATTTCTTAATATGCTCCCAGCTCCACACTTGTGCAGACATTTAGGAGTGATTATTGATATAAGCTCTCCACCTCCTATCCCTTAGGCTTTGCACCAATAACATTGCAGCAGTAGCAATTGCATGCATTTGTAGCTGAACTAGGAGTTTGGCTGGGTGCAGTGGGGAATGAGAACAGTATTTCTGACAGGTGAGGAATGGAGAGACAAAGTTCCCTTGCAAGTGTCTCTATGAGACAATCAGCATCCTCTGGGAGTTCTGCATTGAGTCCTGACACTTGCTGTGCTGTCAAGTTAACCAGGTAGAAAATACCTTGAGTGTCAATATATGTCTGTTTTAGACACTAACAGTTCAGGGATACTGGGGGACTGGAGTCTCACTGAATGTGCAGGGGGTGCAAAGCCTGACTACTTGTACCTATAAGAAATACTTGTCCTTATAGGTACTACTTGTACCTATAAGGACAGAGTAGGTGCTGTTTAGGTCCCCATTTCTGATTTATCCAACACAGAATTAAACATATAAAAGTTTATTTGGGGGTCTTTAAATCTCATTGTAGACAAAAAAAAAAAAAAAAAAAAACCAAAAAAAAAACCCCCAAAACAAAACAAAACAAAAAAGCTCTGTAGCAAAAGACATTAAAATATTGATATAGAATAAAATAAATTAATAACATGAAATAAAATATTTACAGTATGACTATGTCTTCTATTACAACTTCCTTGCTCTGAAAGCACTGTCAGCTGTGTCTAGCAGAGTTTCTGTGTTTCAGGCTCATAGTAGAGGGTAAATCGAAGGCATGGAGCCTCTATATTTCAAATACCCCTAGTTTAATTGTGTAATACCTACAACTATTCAGGTAATCACAAGTGGGGGAACCCTTTCCATTGGAATTCTGACACCAGTACTGCAGCAGAAGGCTGCCTACCAAAAACTTGTCTCATTGCAGACAAATAAGACTGAGTGTGAAACTTCCTAAATCTCACACAGGGGTCACAGCAGAAGCAAAGAGTCCTGCATAACCCAAAAGCTGCTAAACTGAAATAAAACTTAATTGTGCACTTTTTCTTGAAAGTTAAGAAAAAAGAATGGTGGTTCAGGAAGGTTACCACTGTCTTATGTGCTGAAATCCCTTGGGTTGTACAGGCAGTGGGAGCACAAGGGACCATCCCAAATACTTCAGATTCTGATAAAAGATTTCTGCCTTTATCATGCTTCAGGTTGTGTCTCCATGCTTTTCTACAGAAAAATTCAGTAAATGAGCCTCACCTGAGGTACTTGCAGTAGATGAATCCATATGACTTCCTCTCCTACAGCTTTTGTGTTCAGGGATAGTAATTAGGGGCAGTGAGATAACAATCATCTCTCTCTCCCTCTAATCACTAAGTCCACTGGATTTCCTCCAGTGTGTCCTTCTCTTTCTTGCAGTGGTGGCACCACAGAATATAGTATTTATATTGAAAATATAGTACTATTATATACTATAATATATACTATAGTAATATATACTATATAGAATATAGTATTTATATAGAAAATGCAGTTTTGAAAGTACCAAAAAAGTCCTTCCTTAGATCTGTTGTCTGCACTTTTACAGCCAGGATACTGATGGTCTTTGCTGCAGCTGCTGATGCTTTTTTCACTTGTCTGTCAGGCCCCTGAAGTCCATTGCTGCAGAGCTGCTTCCTAAATGGGTGCCCTGTAGCCTGTACTATCACATGGAGTTCTTGCCATTTGAGATGCAGGACTGCTTTTTTTTGTCATAGAATTCCTTCAGTTGGAATGGACACATAAGGGTCACAAAATCCAACTCCCTGCTCCTCACAGGACTGCCTAAAACTAACCCATTTGACTAAGAGCATTGCCCAGACTCTCCTCAAACTCTGACAGGCTTGGTGCCATGACCACTTCCCTGGGGAGCCTGTTCCAGTGGCCAGTCACCCTCTCAGAGAAGAACCTTTTCCTGTTGTCCAATCTGGACTTCCCCTGCTTCATCCCATTTCCTTGTGTCCTGTCACTGGTCAGCAGAGAGATCAGCACCTGCCCTCCACTGCCCCCCTTGAGGAAGCTGTTGGCTGTGATGAGGTCCCCCCTCAGCCTTCTCTTCACCAAGCTGAATGAGCCAAGTGGCCTCAGCCACTTCTCACAATTCTTGCTGTCAAGGCCTTTCACCAAACTGAGCACAGGACTCAAGGTGGGGCTGCACTGTGCAGTGCAGAGTGGAACAAGCACCTCTCTTGGCAGGCTGGTGATTCTGTGCCTGATGCACCTCCAGGGGCATTGGACTGTTTTGGCTGCCAGGGAACTGCTGACTCATACTCAACTTGCTGTCAACCCAAACCTCCAGATGTCTTTCCACAGGGCTGCTCTCCAGCCTGTGATTCCCCTATTTGTACATGTAACCAAGATTATACCCATCCCAGGTGTAGAATCTGCCACTTGCTCTTGTTAAATTTCACGTTTGCTCTTTATCCAGAGACTATCCAGATCTCTCAGTAAGGACTCTCTACCCTCAAGGGAGGTCACACCCACTCCCAATTTAGTATCATCAGCAAATTTACCTAATTTGCATTCTAGTCCTGTCTCCAGATAATTTATAAAAATATTAAAAATTTTGCTGACAGCCTTTTTCTCCAGCTTGTCTAGGATCTCTCTGAATAGCAATATATTTGGTATCATCTGCAAAGTTGCAGAGAGTATACTGCTGCCCACAATGTTAATGGAGACAGTAGACAGTGTTGGCCCCAGCATTCATCCCTGGTGATGTCACTATTAACTCGCTACCAGCTGAAATTTGCACCACTGATGAGAACTCCTTGAGGCCAGCAGGGCAACCAACTTCCCACTCACATTATTGTTCACTCATCCAGCCCATGTCTTACCAATCTGGTGGTACAGAGACTGTGAACACTGTGTCAATGGCCTTGATTAAGTCAAAGTGTGTGGCATAATACTGCCCTTTCCCTTGTAACAGTGCCAGTCATCTCACCACTGAAAAAAGTCAGGTTGATCAGGCATGATATGACCTTGGTAAATTAATGTTGATTGTTTGCAGTCACGTTATCTTTTATATGACTGGAGAAGGCTCCTAAACACATTTAGTCCATGCTCCCAGGGCCTGAGGTAAGGCTGACTAGCCTGTAGCTCTTGGACTCTTATCAGTGAAAACTGAAACAAGAAAGGAATTGAGGACTTCACATTTCTCCTTGTTACCTCTCTGTCCTGGTTTTAACTGAACTGGGATAGAGATCATTTTATTCCTACTAGCTGGTACAGTGTTGGTTTTTATTGTATCCAACAGTATAAGAATAATGTTGACAATACACTGATGTTTTGGTATTTGCTCAGTAGTGCTTACACCAAATCAAGGGCTTTTCAGTTTCCCATACTCTGATAGTGAGAGGATGAGCAAGAAGCTGGGAGGAAGCATAGCTAGAACAGCTGATCCAAACTGGCAAAGGGGATATTCCTTACAAAAGAATGTCATTATTGATATATTAAGTGAGGGGAGATAGTCAGGAGCTGCTGGTGGATGGGGTGGGCATCAGTCAGTGGTTGGTGAGCAGCTGTGTTGTGCATCTCTCATTTCTGTTGTTTCTCTTGGGTTTTATTCTTCCCTCTCTCTTTTGTTGTCTCACTTTTCAATCTTCTTCTTCTTCTTCTCCTCCTCCTCCTTCTTCTCCTTCTTCATCTCCTTCTAGCCTTATTATTGTATTTTACTTTATTTCAATTACTAAACTGTTCTTATCTCAACTTACAGGCCTTGCCTTTTTTCCCTGATTCTCCTCCGTATCCCACCGGGGATTGAGTGGGGTAAGTGACTACATGGTGCATAGTTTCTGCAGTTAAAACATGACAATCTCAATCTCCTTAGACATCCTTTTGTTGCCTCTGTCCTCATAGAAACCTTTCTTGCTGAATTTTTTTCTTTCTTTTTTCCCCCCTAAAAATATGCCATCTAGATTTTCCACATAATGACCAGATCCTGAATTTCTTTTGTCCCATGTGCTATTCGTGGAGGAGAAACACCATGAAAAAACACAACCATATAGCTGATTTGCTATAGGATACAGTGAATCCCACCTGAGAGTGGGATTCTCTCAACACAGCTCCATGGGTGCTGAACAATTACCACAGCAGGATCTCTGCAGTCTGCCTGCCTTAATTCTGTCTTCAACACAAGAGGCACAAACTGGGAGGAATGGCCTTCATTACAATGAACTAACTAGTACAAAACAGGAGTGAGAATTCATACCAGCTGTGTGAGAATCCTATAAAGGTCTTTATTTTTATGCTAGGGGCTACAGTGAAAACATTCCTTTACTTTATAAAATCCTGCAATATAAACAACAAGAAAATACTGGAAATAAAAATTGTATCTGATGCAGGTATTCTTTTTGCAAAGCTGTCCTTCAAATAGTAACCTTTTGGTCAGGGTTTATTGGGTAATAAATTCCAAGTACTATATTTACAGAGATACGTAGACAGCCAGCATTATGTTTTGCAGTTTCTGTAGCTCCATCTGCGTTGGTCTCGTAGGGTGGTGCACACTCCATGCCATGTGGTGCCCAGTGACTCATGGCACTGTGCCTCAAGGCTCACCCTACCCAGGGTGTGCTTCTCTCACCCACTGTGGCTTGGGCTTAGCTTTGTGGATCTGATGGGACCGTGTGGTTTTAGGACATTGTCATCATCTTCTTTGTATGATTGTTCATTTCTTTGTGTCTGAAACAATGCAAATGGCTGTGTTGAAGCCTATTAGGGTAGTCATTGCATAGTATGCAGTGGAATACCTGTGTTTCACAGGAACATGGGAAGCCATAGGGGAAAATATCTCTACAAGCTGCCTGACAGTGAATAGCTAGGTAGGAAACTGGTATGAAAATATAATTTCTTAACATTAAATAATTTTTTTTTCTTTTGAAATCAAACTTTGCTTTAGCAAACAATAATTATGATTAGATCCTTTGCTTCTTCACCTGGCTTCAACTCAAGCTTCCTTTAAAATGTGGTTTTATGGTATCCTTTTATAGCTCTTACTAGTGACCATGGTTTTCAAACATCATCAGACGCTTAATGTTTAACATGCTTTCTGATGTCCTTAACCTCAGAGTTCACCAGATTATATATTCGTTTCCTACAAAGGGGATAAAAAAAGGAAAGTTTCATGGATGATGTTAACAGTATATTCTATATTTACAGATGTTTACATTAAGCTGTGATCTGTCAATACTTAGGAAATAATATAGGTGTTTTCCCACTACTGCTAGAGTATAATTCTTTTAAAAATGTTATTTCTTTTAGAAATTGGAAAAATGTTCCATGAAAGTACTGCCTTATCCTCTACTCATTTTGAAGCCACAAAGGACTTCAGGGTTGCTGAAGACAGCAAACTTTTCTCTATACATAAAACTGGGAAAAGTGGCTGTACAAAAACATACTGATACTAATGACATTTTGACTTGGTCATGATCTGGAAATGGCTGCATGAAAGAAGTTTCTTCTTTTCATTTGTAAGCTGCACAAGGATTGTTTTTAAAGTAGATATAGTTATCTCTGATATTGTAATTGTGTAAAGTGCCCCTAAAGAACTGTTGCCCCTAACAACCCTTTGGTTTGGTTTTTTTTTAACTCCTTTTGAGAGTATTTTGTTGTAAGATACTTTAAAATATACATATATTTCTAATATAAAGAAAAGAATACCACTAGTGCTGACTTGATGCCTTTCTTTTAGGGAGGCAGAATGGTAGAGCAAACATTCACTCCAGATCCATGGGAATCTCTCATGGGGACTTCTGCCAAGCAATGGGAACAGATAATTTAGGTTCTGTTTTATTTTCAGTTTCTTTACAGGAAGCTGAAACCATCAAAGTACATTGTTGACAGAAAAGGACTTCTGGAAGACGCTTGTCTTTGATCTCCTGCCATACTGTGCTATGGAAGTTATCAAGTGCTCTCAGAATTGCTAGAGCAAATTTTGCCCTCTGAATGCTCTTATCCATCAGAGCTGTGTCCCATATCTCTAACAGCTGTCACAGTTTTCTCACAGAGTTATCTCCATCTGAAGGAGAGCAGGTGTTATTTCTAGCACTCCTTCGTGGCCTGGCATCAGCAGTCTCTCACTGTCACCGCAGGACCATGGCAATGCTCCAAGCTGCACATTTCCCACAAACACTGGATGGTGAGGATCTAGAGATTAACAATAGGGCCCACACCTAATTTTCTGATATAAAACTACAGCACTCAGGAGGTTTATCTCATCTACCTATATTATTTTTCCTCCAGTCTCATTGGAGTAATATGAGTTCAAATTGTCACATTTCCAAGGACAGGGTGTCTTGTTTTTGCTTGTTTTCGGCATACACTCTGGCCTCATGAAAATCATAATCTTAGCTAAGTGAAAGAAAAAAAAAAATCTTCCTTTTCAACACCTCTTTCAAGTATGGGAAACAGATGGCTCTCTCCAAGCTTCATGGCTGTTACCATTTGATGTGAAGTACCTCCAGTGTTTGAATTTGACACATGCAAGGGCACCGCTCTCTGCTTTAACACATCTTACATATCTTGAAGATATTTAGGGATGCTAAAAGGCATCCTTTCAGAACAGTTCCTTAGGCTATGGTAGCTTTATGATGTAGTTAGTATAAATGAAAAAAATGTCCTGTGATTATTATGGAGAATACTGTGCTTCACACCAGTTATACATCTGTATTGTCTGGCTGCCCATTCCTGACAAGTGAAATGTCAAAAAGGAAGAACCATCTCTATTTCACCTCTCTGACTCAATTGAATAGATCAGAACTCCATCCATGTTCATGATCCCTTTCTGCTAGACAGATCAAAAGCATGCAGGGGGACATAATTTTTCTCTGGATAGCTCTAGACAGCTTCAGATAACTTAGCCTGCCTATCTAAAGTTCACATTTACCCATTTTTACTGAATCACATAGAAGATAATTAGGCTAAAAGAAAAAAACTTGGAGGATTAGAAAAAAAATGTGTTGGATTCATGAACCTAAGAAACTCCACAGGTTTTTGTTTGTTTGTTTGTTTGTTTGTTTTTATGAATTTGCTATTTCTTTACTACCACCTTGTTCTCCAAACTGTGTGTTACTAATTTTGGGGGTTCTTAATGAATGAGAGACATTCATTAGAGTTCTTCAGCTGTGTAAATAATACTTTCTATACCTAATTTTTTTCAACAATGAAATTTGGTTTTTTTTTTTTTAACTTACAAAATAATATTTTAAAAAGTGAAAGTTAAGTAGTAAAGTTTCATCAGTTTTAAGTTAATGTAATATAGTAAAATTTCCTCAACTAGTTTCAAGGAAACTTATGCTACTGGTTTTCCACACAGGAGTCAATTAGAGCCTTAATGTTATCTTAAATTGTAACATTCAGTACCCTAAGTCATAAAAAGATTGAGTATGGATCACTCATAAACACAATACATAAATTACAGTTCCCCAGCTGTGACGTACTGTTACACACATAACCTCAGTAAAAAAGGCAGAATATTTATAAGTTATCACTGCATTTTGTGCTGCAGAAAAAAAAAAAAAACCATGAAGCACTATGTGGAATGTTTGCTATTTATTCCTTTTCCTCCACTGATTTAATGAAACTGAAAGAAATACTACAGGAAAAAATTATTTCACTTATTGTGCAAAAGACGAATGGCAGCAGTAGTACCATCCCCTCTTTCAGCTATATTTTGAAGTAGAGTACAATAACATCCAATTACATAACTTTGAGGAGGCTGATATCTGTGCCTGAGAGACTTATTTCTAATTTCAATAATTTTGGGTATGTTAATTTCTCCACTGATTTGAAGCTTACTGTCTTATGCTAACCTGCCACTTCCTTCACGGCTCCAGAAACTGTTGCTGTGAATCTCTCTGCTGCCTTCCTCTCCCTCTGTGTCACATGTGGAGTTTAGGCAGTGACCTTGGCATGCTCATGTCCCTGAACCCTGTCGTTTGTTTGTTGGGTGTAGTCCTAAATAACTTGCAGGTTGTCTCAAAACCACTTGACTAAGCAGTAAACTGAACCCAGCTCCTAAACTGTCCTTCAAACCATTTTCCTAACGTCTATTTGTCTGTGCATAAAATATTGTGGATGATGTTGCCACATCAGCTGCTTTGTAAAGAATTATGGCTTTGGAACAGGGATGACTGCTTAAATATCAAATGGGGATCTTATGTGTTATTTGAAATACATGTTTCTAATTGAAATACTGTGCATTAGGTAACTGCAATGGCCCACCTAAACAAATAATTGGTATCTGAAGCTTCCTGTAATTGGACAGTCTACTGATAGCAAGGATTATAACTGATGATATGGACAATGCAATAAAACACAAGGAAAGGTAATGAAATCCTGTACCTTGTCTTAACAGATTTATTTGCTTACTTTCTTTTGATGTCTTCAGCAAGACTAGAAGCCCAAACTGCCCAACCTACTGTTTGTACTTTGTGATATCACCCAAATATGTCATGCCTTTTGAACTGAGAATACTGCACAAGAATACTGCCCCAACCCTAAAAAATGTCACTGATATTGTGGAGAAAAGCCATTTTGAGATGATGCTTTCCTAGCCTATTTTGAAGAATGCAGTGGTTAAATAAAAGTGACTAGAAGTGAAGCACATAACAAGGTATCACATTTCAAATCAGTTTCTTTTACAGCCTGTAGCACAGTCATCAACCTGTAATCTGCCTTCTAAATTCAATAATTTTGTTGAGAGAAGGTGGGGAAGTGAAATTTAATTTTCAAACCTGATAAATAACAGAGGAATAGCTCATCATGGGAACATATACTTTCCAGACCAAAAGTGCCCAAACAAATCTGGTTTCTCTCAGAAAACATACCTTCTCAGCCTTTAAATCCATGTCTCCTCTCTTGTATCTCCTTCATTTAAATCAGTGCAAAGTAAAACAAAAAAAAAAAAAAAAAATTTATTTGTATTATCTGAAAAGGATGGCTGTTAGGAGAGAAAAGTGCTCCTTTAGAAATCAGAGGGTTGAAGTGCTTGAATTTAAGCTCACATGTTGAACGATGTACAGTTTAAAATTTGAGGGTAAATGAGGCTGGCATTCTAGAAAAATCAATATAGATCAATTTACCTCCCATTATTTTCTTATTGCTGTTCCAGAGAAGGACACCTGGGTTACTAAAACAGCAAATAGTACTGGAGGTTCATTGCATATCACAGTAAAAATTAAGTGATGATGTAAGAAAGAGAGAGCTTCTGGCCTCAGCCATGTCAATGCTAGGGGAAGGATTTACTAAAAAGGAATTTAATCCCACCACCCTCTTAGCCCTTAATAATTTGAATTTGTTCTTGTGATGGAGAACACCTGTACAATGCCCAACTTAGCACTGCAGTGTGACCTCATTCAATCTTTAGTAACTCCCATCAATCATTAATTGAGATATCAGGAAAAGGTATATCACTGTAAAATCCAGTTCTCTTTATTTGGCGATTCATTTGAAATTCTAATTAGACACTTCCCTCCCCTCCCCTCCCCACTTCCTCCTCCCCAGATTAGCAGATAATAGAAGTAACAAGTCAATTAGACAGGATCTCTTTCTACAAGCCTTCATTACAGTTCCCTTTCTCCCTGGACTATCTGGGTCCTTAGGAACTTGGTTTAAGAAAACCAGTTTCCTCAAGACTAAAACTCTGAGTATATGTTACATGCCAGAAGTAGGAAAATTTTACCTACCCCATGAGAATTTTCATTGATATTGAATAGACACATGTATTTTATGTGAGTGTGTGCCTATATATCTGACTATTATGTATACACATATGGCAATATCTAATTAACATGAACAAAAAAAAAATCTTCTTTATAAAAGATGTTAAGTCATATAAAGGTGTGATATTTGTATCAAGAGCCAAGTTAGGAAGGACTTTTGCCATTTAAATTGCCAAGTTAAATACAGCACAATTGAAGCAAACGTGTCCCTCCAGGCATTCATAAGCTTACACTTGGGAGCTCTTGGAAGTTAACTTAGCACCAATTGTATCTTATTTAACTTGGCTGTTTAGAGGGCTAACCCTTTAGCAACTTGGCTCATACTGACTGTATCACACCTTTACATGACTGACCTTCCCCTCTCAACTTTCCCTCTTTTAGTGCACGCTGAGTGTTTTTGATCAGATCTGATTTGTGCTATTTTGGCCAATTAACATGAAAGATGAAAACAAAATCTCTGAAGGACAGGTCTGCAAACATAAAACGTAATTGGATGGAAATGTACCTGTTCCCATTTTTTTTGCCTTAGCTCAACATGAGACCATTAAGTGCCAGCTGCCTGGTTTTGCCTGTTGTTTGTGCCACCCTACAAGTAAATTTCCCCAAAGCCTGGGAGTTGAATCTTTTGTGCAGAGCTCATGCATTGCTCTAAAAGAAGCAGGTACCTGCTCTGAGAGGCAATCAGGTTTGGGTGCAATTGCAGAAGAAAATGGAGAGGGCAGCTGGTGTGCCACTGAAGGCTACTGCAGTAGATCAGGGCATGCATGCAGTAGGGCTAGATGGTAGTGTTAAAAGTGCACAAAGGCTTACATCTTGATTCTTTTGGTAAATAAAAGCCTGAAAGGCACTAAATTAGAGTATTGGATTCCTGTGGAAATGTATCAATTGTGAAGTATCAGTATCAGCAAAGAGAGAATTCAGCAAAAAAAGGAATTTATTTTTGACATTAAAATGCTGTTGCCATACAGGACATGGGAAACCGAACTTATTCAGATTGAAGATCATGCATAATTAAAGACACTCCCAGGAAACTTCTGTAATTTGAGTCAGCAAAACCAGAAGAAATGGTAATAGAATCTGATGGAAATATTGTGTTGCAATCTTTGTAGAATATTACATAAGATAATTAAACACTTAGAAGTCACAATAATGCCTGCAGTATAAGCATTTAGATTAGATACAAAGACAAATGACTTCTCTGAGATGTGTACGTCATCACATACATGGTGTCGTGCCATCTTCCAATCTGGCATGACATTCCAGCCTAATAAAATCTCTCCATTCAAGGTGATGCATGGACAGAGGCAGGGGGAGCAAACAAAGAGGGGTCAAACAGCCCCCAAGAACTGGGGTGCATAAAGATGTATTTATTGGTGGTAGGAGAAGGGAAATGAGTACGTCATCCATCTTCTTGGTGATAGTAACTGTGTAATACACAGATTGAACATCACTCTTCATACTGCTCTGAGAATTGGTCCCACATCAGCAAATTTAATATTATATCTCCAGGGTATGGTTCTGTATACAGCTAAGCCTAAGGAACTGGTGTCTTGCACAAGAGGAATGAGGAGAACCTTTCCCAGTACCTGGGATGTATCTGCTCTTCAGGAGTCAATGGTGGACTTGGCACTGCTGGGTTCATAGTTGGACTTGATCTTAGAGGTCTTTTCCAACCTAAATGATTCTGTGATTCTGTGACTCTTGACCATGTGGGATGATCATCCCATGGGCTGTGTGAACCAGCAGGGTGACACCTTGCAGTGCAGGCAAAGCTAGTGGTGGAAACAGCTTTTGTTCACATCCACCATGGCAGACTGGCCAAGGACATGTTCATGAGGCTGACTGAATATCTGTTTCCTCTTAGGTTGTTTGGGTTGGTATTTCATTGAGTTGTGTAAATAAAGATGCTTTAGTAGAAGCAGATGCATCTTGACAATACACTATCAGCATACTATACACCTATGTCATTCAGAGCTAAAAATTAAACCAATTTGTGCCTGGATTTGTACTCCACCTTGCTATCTCATATCTCTAGTACCAGTTTTCAAGAACAAGATATGCAAAGAAGCAATAACTTTTTTCACACATTTTGCTGTAGATAATATTTATAGTCCTCTATTCTTTCTATTTGAACACACTGTGCTGGCACATCCTGCTGGGCAGTGAAACCATCTGATCTCAGGAACTCATCATGCAAAATGAAACTCGAACTCACTTTTCCCACTCCTCTCATATGTCATGTTAAATGGTGATAATTTCTGATTTCTGTGTAAATATTTCACATGATTTCAAAAGTTTAGCTTCAGGATATAGAAGGAAAAATAGGATACAAGACAAAATAATGTAAGCTAGTTGGAAGGAAGGAAAAACAAATGCAGCAATATAGAAATTTGTTTCCCAATTGAAATAGCAAGTGACAGGTCTGAGATGACCTATGAGTTTAACTCCACAGTTACCTGCTTTTTAAAGACTATTGAGGTTGTTTAGTTTGGTGGTATAGGATACAATGTGGAATTCACATCAAAATTTCTGCAGCCAGAATCTACTCTTGTTCTGAAAAGAAAGTAAGCTTTAGTTTAGTGTTTCAAGAGATGGAGTACTCACTATTACTTAGGCCAAAATTTCAAGGGATTGATTAAACTGCAATAAAGGATTTCAATTATCTGTATTGAGATCTAAAATTAGTCTAAAATCTGAATTCACAAATTCCAATCATCTGTGCAAAATCTTTTTCCACATAAAAGTCAGATCAACCTCCACAAGGTTAATACCAGAGTTAGGGAGGAAAGAGAAAACCAAATTGTGCAGTCTACTACTTAATGAGTGGACAGTAAAATGGTGCTAAAATATTTTATATTTCCTTAGGCTGCTTTCTAAGCTTTTTGCTAAGAATAAACAGATTATATTTGCTACAGTACACTGTTTTTCTGTGGAAGCTCAGTCTGTGTCACAAATTCAGTGAAACAGTGCACTATATGAAACTGCTTAACATGGATCTCACTTTTTCTGATATAAACGAACCAGACAAATTAAAATGGGCTGAGCAGATAGGGCCTGTACTGCAGCCAGTAAAACTAAATTCTGCTTGAAAGTTACAGAGAAAAACAGACTGAACTCCATCAGTCAGTTTAAAAGAACAAAATTAGACAGATCTTTATATATTTACCAGGGTACAGGTTGAAGGGGGAAATATGTTGTTTTCTTTTGATTCTTCTCCATTTAGCAGTTGTCCATTGCTCACTTTCTAATCCAAAGTGCATCTTTTAAATGAGCTCTTGTCTCATATCTCTTGAAATTTATCTGATAAGAAAAGACATTTTTATCTCTGAGGTTGTAAAGATGAGACTCACTGTGGCACACCCTACTTGATTCAGCATGTAGTTAAAGACATAAGGAATATTAAACTTGGAGCTGTTACTTCATCATCTGTTTTGATCTCTAAATTTTGAAGGTACATTTTCATAGAGAAAAAGAGGAATATTGAAAAATGTTAATTCTTTGGCAGTTCTTGGTGTCAATGTGAAAGGTTTCACATGCTGTTTTTGTCTAAAAACTGTTCTTGCTAATTCTGAGCCCTCATCTCAGTTTTATGTCAAAAGCTTCCAGCTTGGTTGGATTGCAGTGTTGCAATCAACATTTCTGGATTTCCTTGTGTTATGTACATTCTTTTTCCATCTGCTCAGACTTTACTTCCATCAGTAGTTAATCTAGTTGCTCAGCCTCTCACACTTCTACTGATATCTGTTATCCTCATTTCTTTTCTCTCCTTATATTGTCCTCTATGCTTACACCTACTCATTTATTCACATGTGCATTTCTGGAATAAATAAATCTTTTTTTATTCACCTCCCTGCTAGTGATCTGGCCAACCTGCATGAAATATGACAGAGGTGTTCTCTGCACCTCTCTGGCTGTGTTGAGATTTATCCTTTGTTGTTTAGTGCCACGCAATACATGCCATTATCCATCAATTGCTGACAAAGAGCTGGTGTGTACAACAGTGCCTTTCTGGATGGAAGATTTATCTCCTGAGGAAACCAGAGCTATCTGTGATGGATCTGGCACATGCTTAGGCACATCTCAGATGGAGGCCCAGGTACCTTCACACAGCCAGGAGGAAGATTGTCTCACAATATATGTGTATACACCTTTAAAGCAGAGGATAGTACCTGATTCAAGCCCATAGTGCAGGGGCTGGCCTTTGCCAATACTGGCAAGTACTGCAAAAACAACTAGCAGTGGGCATGGACTACAACCCTGTGTGCAGACTTTCTTCCTGGCCACCTTGTCATTTAGCAACATTCCCTTGTGCACAGGATAATCTCCTCCCACAGACTGGAGTGTGTAAGGAGTTGAGGCCCCATGGCTGACACGGGTTGCTGGTGACACACATAGCTCTGGGATGCAGCTGTGTTGGCCATTCTCCTACAAGCCACCAGCTGAGCTGTGCTCATGGCTCCTTTCTCTCTGGCTGAAGAAGTTCTGTGGGGCTCCAGAGGCAGGGGGTGTTTGTCCTGTCTCTCAGGTATCTTGCACCTGTTACTGCACCGTCAGAGTCATTGCTCTCTTCTAAGGGGATAAAACATAGGCCTCAACAAATGCCTCCATATCAAATTTTGTGAATAAATAAAAATCCACATAGGCTGCTAGCTCAGCCTGGTGGAGAGCCTGGGGGCAGTACCATACAGTGCCCTGCACATTCCCCTGGGTGCTTACACACTGTTCTCTGTGCTCTTGCATCACTTTCTGGAATGTGAGCAGTTGTACTACCTCTAGGGAAAGTTTCCATGCTGCTAGGAACACAGGACTTCTGCTTTGAGAATTCACAGTCCTCAGAGAAGGCACACAGTGGAAACCAGTTGAGATCAGAACCACAAGGATGTCTTAGCTCAAGGGCTCTGTGCTAAGGGTGCTGATATATGCTGAGCACAAGTGTAACAAAAAAAAAAAAAAAAAAGTGGTTGAGCTTTCTTTAGGAAGTTGAGCAATGTGATTTAAACATCCTTAGAAGGAAGAGGAAATGGAACTCTGTCCTTCTACCCCCCTACTCTTCCAATGCAAAGGTGATTTGGCTGATGTACACTGAGAGAAGGAGGACAAGGAAGTAGGAAATGGGTCATCAACAACAAGTGCAAAAAACCCAGCAGAAACACCCTGTTGCTCTGGGACTCAAGTAAGTTTGCTAAGAACATGCCTGAGACTGAGACCCCGAGGAGCAACTGGTGGCAAATTCCTCATTTCCAGGTCCTTGCTGGGCTTTGGGGTAAACTTGTTTCTGACCTGAATGATGTTACAAGCACTTTCAGAGTCTGCATGCTTGTATTACTTAACTGTCTGAGGAACTCCTAGATGAAACCGTGTATGTCTCTGGAATTCAGGTACCTTTTCTGAAGAGTTTAATATTCAGTGCAACAAAAAGTTTTGCCCTTCTGCAATGATATTTATGTATTAATGTATTTACTCACAGCACTAATCTTCCAACTCCACTGTCAAGAGTGTCCTTTCTTACAATGTTGTCCTGGTTTTGTCGGGGAAAGAGTTAATTTTCTTTCTAGGAGCTGGTACAGTGCTGTATTTCAGATTTAGTGTAACATTGTTAACACACAGAGGTTTCAGTTGTTGCTAAGTAGTGCTTACCCTGGGTCAAGGACTTTGCAGTTTCCTGTGCTCTGCCAGTGAGGAGATGCACAAGAAGCTGGGAGGGAGCATGGCTGATATGGCTGGCCCAAAGCAGCCAAATGAATATTTCATACAATAGAATGTCACACTCAGTATATGAACCAGGGAGAGCTGGCTAGGAGGGAATGTTCACTGCTCAGGGATGATCTGGGCATCAGCCAGTGGGTGGTGAGCAATCATGTGGTGCATCATTTGTTTTGCTTGAGTTTTATCCACCTCTCTCTCTCTCTCCCATTTTCATTACAATAACAGTAAACATAAAATAATAATAATGATTATTAGCATTATTATTTATATGCTTTATTTCAATTATTAAACTGTTCTTAGATCAAGATTTTTACCTTTCTCTGATTCTCTGCCCACCCCTGCCCCATCCCACCAAGAGGGGGAAAGTGAGCAAGGAGCTGCATGGAACTTAGTTGCTGGCTGGAGTGAACTTACAGCACATGCAGGAGTAAATATCAATGTAGACAAATGAGTCACAGATTTTTTAAAAAACCTGCCTAAAGACAGCACATCATCTCTGAACCTGCCCTATAGTTCTCTGCAGTTAAACATAAATAGCTCATGCAATACAATTAGCCTTCATAACACAGTAAAAAAGTAGATATTCTCCTTTGAAAACTTAATTCCAGGGATCATTTTCATTCCCTCTCATAGCCATTAATTTATTTAACAATAAAAATATGAAATGTTCAAAGTGCAGTGTAAATGGCACCATGACTAAACTGTAAAAAACCACAACCCAACACTATATCAAAGATATAGTCTTTTTTTGGGATGAACATGTTCATTTCTGTGTATAAATGGAGGCTCTTTTCCACAGAAGCAGAAATTTCTCTAACTGAAATATCTACTTAGGTGAAGCTTAATTTATCATTAACAACATGAGTCAGAGCTGCCAGAAGTCTACAAGGAAACAATAGGGGAAAATACATGGTCTTTACTCTGAATTCTCTGGCCCCTCTAAAGCCATATAATCTTGAGTGTTTAAAAACAAAAAAATGGGTTTGGGCATGTTTTGTTACATCTACATCAGTAAATAAGCCGAGAGGAGGGCATGGGCTTGAGGGCTGTCTCATGACTGTTTGCACCCTTCCTGGCACAGCTTCAGCTCTTGTGACCTGGCACTCTTGAGTGGCGCCAGGCTAGGGCTGATGGAGGGGAATGTTCCCAGAAGGGAGCCAGAAATGTGTTTTTCCTGCTCGTGGGGTAAGAGAGCAGAGCTTTGTGCATGTGAATGAGATGGTGTTGCTTGGCTTCGGGGTCAGAGACTGCTCCCCAGTTTATTTACTAGAAAAGGGGTAGCCTAAACTTTCATCTCTACTGTCAGGTTAGCTTGGATTTGTGCCTGAGCCCAGCCTGTTCTCTTGTTCATACAAGCCTGAGTAGTGGCTTGCTGTCTGGCTCTGGTCTGTAGGGAAACAAGTGGAGAAAAGTAAGCACAGAGCGTGTGGCGGCTTTATCCTGCTCCAGTGCCCACATGGATGGTACAAGTACAGCTGGTATAGCCCAGCTGGCTGGAGCACAAGGGCTGAAATACTGCTCTCTGCTCACCATTGCCTGAACACAGATTCCTCTCCCAGCCATCCCCGATTCTGCACCTTCCAACTCATGCAGCTGAACCCTCTACACATTTTGTAGCATCACCGTGTTCCTGGGTGACTGCAAAGACCTCGAGGAGGATATGTTCTCTTCAATTGCAAACTAGTCTGACCATATTCCAGTGGATATCCAATTATCCTTTGTAATTTTGATATTGTAAACAGTCTGGCTGTTTTATGTTTTCCGACTGTGGTAGGTTTTCATTTGTGTATGTAATGATTTCTGTGGAAGATTTCTGAAAAATACAACAGAACAGGTGAAAGGATACAGAATAGACAGAAAGTAATCAATGTGATGACTGATTCCTCTATAGATAGTGAGGTATGTCTTCACAAAATAATTTTACCTGAATTTTCTCCTGTCCCCCCATCACTACATTGCTCATTTAGGTATAGACTGTTTTATCCTTCTACTTAGATGTTATTTCCCTTTCAACAGGCAAAATATTTGAAAGCAGCTTGTGTTTTTGCTTGGATATAATGTTTGCACATTGGAGATGTCTGCACAAACACAAGCACCTCAGATCTTCAGTTGACTTGGCAATGACACAGGGAGGTGCTTTAGAAGAGGGTGTAAGAGGTATGGGCACATATCTGTGCAGCTTCCAGCAAATGATTATTAAAGACTATCCTATGCTCTTTACCTTGAGCATCATATTAAATTGCTAGCAATGAATTTGTGGTCAGTCTTTTTTTCACCTTTTACTTAAGCCCATTTTTTAGATATTGTGCATTAATTTTATCTTTCTTTTAGCAATCATTGGCTAACTTAAACCTGAAATATGTGTTCTTCTAGGCAAGCTGTATGTTTTGTCTGTTTCCTCAGTAGGTGCACTTTTATGGAAAATTGTTCCATACTAGCTGTGGTTTATTTTATGAGTTCAGGGTATATTTTTAAAGAAAAAGCCTTTTGTGGAAAGAATTTGTGCTTTACCTACAGCAGATTTACTACTGACATTAGAAACACATCACCAGCACAACCTGTAACCCTGACATTTTCATTAATCCCCTGCAGTTAATTCCACTTGTGGGGAATTAATTGTACCATCAAATTATTTAATCAGGGCCTTACCATCTCAATATGACCTCCTCACTTCTAGTTTGAATTCAGATGGGGGAAAGCACATTTAAGAACTGTGATGAAATCTCCCAAATGAGTAATACTTGAACTCATTGCAGAAGAAGGAGACAGAAGGTCTGCAGTCATGTTTGAAAGAATGTATCAAATTACCTTAATGATACCTGATCAGCAGACCTAATCAGTATATCTGCAGCAATTAAGTTACAACTATAAGATATGAAGCAATGTTAAATTTGTGTGAGTAGAAACACTGGGTGTGTAATTGCTAATATTTCTCTTAGCCAGGAACAATAGCAGTGTATTAGAAACTGTGCATGAGCCTTGTGTGCTTTAAGGGAAATTAACTGGGTTCTGCTTGCCTGGAACAGAAACCTTTTCATAACAATATCTAGGATATGTAGTAAGCAGGAAGTGAACCACTTAAAGCAGCTGATCCACTCCCTGCTGCGGTCAAGAGGTTTCTTCAGCGCTGAGCTTTCCCTTCCCTTTCTTTGGAGTTTTCAAGTATTTGCTGTGATTTCTCAACTGGTAGTTAGTAAGGCAGAAGTTCATTCTCCATGGCTGAATCCCCAAATAATTGAAATCCAAAAGATGATGGATGTCCTTTATTTCAATTTAATATTTCTAAAGCTTCATGTTCTCCTAAATCCCACTTACTACTACTAATACTACTAAGGTAGTAGGCTGATTTATGATCTTCTGAGAGGAACTGGTAATTGATTGAATCATTTTACATTAAGTCCATTATGAGCAAGTAGATATATCACTAACAATTTTTTGTATGCTCTTTGTTTACGTAGACATAGTTTAGAATGTCCTCACTGAATTTTATTTCTAGACCTTTCCAAGTTCTGTGTAATTCTAGGGGGAGATGCAAGGCTGGGAGAAATCTCTTAAGGAGATATACTTTTGGTCAGTTCTTAGAGGCAGCTGAAAGTAGCACTTTAGTTGTTTGTTTTTCTAAATTCTGAAATATTTTACAATATATCACAAGGGTCTTCTTATGGCCTTACAATTATACCATGTGAAGTGCTGACCTTTCATCTGACTGTGGAAGAATTCATATACATCACGGGAAACCCTGCAAATAAGGATGAATTACAAGTCACAAGGAGGATTAGGCTGATTAAACAAGTGTGTGGTGCCCTTTTAAATGCTGTAGGACCATGGTAGGTGCAGGCAGGACACTGGACTTACAGAATACTTGTGACTTCCTGGGCTGGCAGTGGAAATCCAGGCAGGACAGCCCAGGGTATCTCACATCGCACTAGGCCCTGTGTTCAGGCAACTGAATTTTGTGTCTGCTTCTGCACAATGTCTTCGTCCCCTTCCAGAATTCTCCCTGTCCTAAATCAGATGTCTGAAGAGTGTGATGGCTTGCTCTCCAGAGACACCTATCTTTTTCTACTGACAGTACTGACTGCTTCTTTCTAGGGAAGGAGGAAAGGTTGATACTGGAAACTTACTTGTAGATGGCTAAATTTAATGGAAATTAAAGGGAGAGGGTGATATAATTCTACAGCACATATCTACTCATGAAAACAAATTAGGACTTCTTCAGAACCTTCAATTATCCATATTCTGCAATTCCAGTTTGAAGATTGGCAGATATCCCAGCAAGTAAAAGTTATTTTTACATTTGATATTTTAAGTTAATTTCATGTTCAGTTTAACTGAGATGTTTTGGAGCAGAATTAGTATTTCTTATGAGATAGAGACAAAAATTTACTTGTACTGTGCCTCAGTTCTGGCTTGAAAGATCCAGTCAGGCCTGGTTGGTTACCATTTGGTTATGGAACTGTTAGACTGTATTTGCTTTAATTCTGGATGTAAACAAGCACAGTTAATTTGTGGAGAACAGATTCTGGTTAGACACCAAGAAGTGAAGGTCTGTACCCTGGGAACTCGGGAATACTGGTCATTCTTTTAGATTTGCATTGTGTACAGTATGCTAATTGGATGGACTACAAAAAAAATAAGCTAATTTCTCTTTTCTGTGGCTGACAAAAATTATACTGACTGGCAGATATTATAAAAGCAGGTTTTGAACATCAAAACCTTATTAGTTTGTGTGGCAGTTTCAGTTCAGCTGGGCAGAAACGCCAATTAAGTGTGGTGGTTTTGGTTCGCCAGTCCGAGTTTCCCGGCCGATGCAGCAATTAATGTAGTGGGTCTAGTGCTGGCCGAACACCAGTGCACCCACTAGAATTACTTACTCATTTTCTGCTGTGAGATAAGGATTAGGATGAAAGCAAAGCAGGCTCAAAACTTTGAAGGGTATAAAAAACTTCATTAACAGAGCTAAAAGAAAAATAATAAGAAATCAGAATAAACCTTCAGAACACTTCTCCTGCCCCCAACTCCTCTTTCTTTTCCCACTGACAATGTAAAGAGACAAAATTTGGTATTTTCAGACAGTTTAGAATTTCTAAAACAATCTTTCTTCACTTCACTCAAGGAGAGGACTCTCTCCTGCGTGTCATGGAGACTTTTCCACAGTTCTTTCATGGTTTTAATTTTCATGAATAGCAGCTGCCCAGAAATCTGCAATTGTGAAGTCCCTCCCATGGTTTGGTAGTCTTCCCACAACTATCACCATGGGTCATTTCAGCTTATTGGGGTGCAATTTTAAGGATGAGCTGTTCTAGTATAGAAACAAATCTTCTCTTCTTTTATCTCTGGGAACAGAGGTTTTCTTCTTCTGTCCCTGGGGCGAGGTTTCTCATCTCTCTCATCTCTCTCTCTCTGTTCAAGCTTCTCATTGGATCACAGCTACTTTCACATCTGCTTGTTTCAATATGGGTGTTGCTCTGCCATGGGCTGCGTGGCACAGCAGGGCCTGGCCCAGCCAGTGTCCAGTTCCCTGTTCAAAGGCTGGAAGCAAGAGAGGTTTTCCCAGGACTTGTTTTTTTTTAAATGTGATTTCACAGAGGTGTATTCAGCTCTCTTAAGTGATTTAACAGGGAATAAATATTCAGAACTAGCCAGCTTATTGGCTCCTTTAGGTCTGAAGGAAGCTACCAAGGTCCTTACAGGGAATCACTTCTGTAGCTCATGGATTTTTTCCTTAACTGAAAACTAAACTACATTAAACATTGACAGTTTGAAACAATAAACTCATTTAATGTAAATGGCAAATCAATTTGCTTGTTAATTCTACCCAAATTAGACTTCTTTTGACCAACACAGCACACTACATGACTGAACCAGTTCTTCTACCTGTCTTTAAGTCAGATGAGAAATTAGTTATATAGAAGTTATATAATAGAAGGTTAGAATCACCATACAGTCTTTCATTTTGTCTAGTTTCTATTTTCTCAACTACAAAGCCTATCTTCCAGGTCAAAGGAGAAAGACTGAGCATCTCAGGATGCTCAGGGACCTTATGCAGAAACAGAAAGAAATATAAAAAGAGGTAATAATTTGAACTTTCTTTTTTTCTGTCTGAGACTAAAAATTTAGATATTTGGTCTAAGTCAGGCCATATACATCTACTTTACAGAGATGGACAATTCTGAGACAGTGGGCACGATTGACTGTGTTGTTGTGTCTCCTTCTCTTTGCTGACTAGGGAATGCATCTTTATATCTGGATTTATGGCTAAAGATTGGCTTGGCAAGTGTGATTTTAGCATCTTTGTAGGCCTTATACTACAGACCTTGGGATGAGTGAGGCACTAATTCAACTGTCATTTCAGCTTTTAGGGCATCTGTCCTTAGACATGCTTCATCTCATTTTGACAGCAACAGCTTGAGAACCAGCACTGCAGCAAACTCATGGACTACCCAGGCGCTCTGGACATGAATGACTATCTAAAAGTAAACTTGCAGTGGTAGCCTAGAACCTGTACAACTTCTTAGGAGTGGAAAATTCCTGATTGCCAGTATGTGTAAGAGTTAATTAAAATGGGCATTTATTACCCTGAACAATGCTGCATGATCCTTTTAAGTTGCATAAGCTGCAATGTCCCATCCACAGGTTGTTTCCATGCATAGAAGATTGCTTAAAAAGCAGTGGTGACTCAGTGATACTTCCTTTCATTGAAAGGCTTTTCATACTCTGGAATGTGAGGAGGTGACACTGAGCAGGTTAAACAAGCTGATCTAAGCAGTCCAGGGTTTTTCTTTTGACAATATCAGTATTTTGATGATAACTGCAAGGTTGGAGGCCACCAGACCCCTGCAACAGCTCATATCCCAGCATTTATAGGTCTATATATACCCAAACATCTTTTTGGACATCTCTGGGGAGAGGACACATCTCCCCCAGTGATTCCTTACACTACCGTGAGATAGCCCATCCCAGCTCCACAAGTGATCTGCTACTGGCATTGTCCAGACTTCACTTCTACAGCTGGAGATTTAGAAGAAAACATTCAAGATCAGGTAGGATGGGGCTCTGAGCAACCTGATCTAGCTGAAGATGTCCCTGCTCATTGCAGGAAGGTTGGACTACATGACATTTCCAGGTCCCTTCCAACCCAAACCATTCTATAGTTCTAGGATTATTAAACATATCCATTCGACCCATGAGATGTTTTTGCTACATCTCAAAGCTATAAACTCTGTCTGTTCAGTCTCAATTCTTTTCACCTTAAATTACTCCAGTGGGCAAAATTATAAACAGTTTCTTACTTTATTTCAATGTTTATACAGTTGTGTTAAATACACACACAGACACACACACAGAGTATAAGTAAGGCAAGGTATTATTCAATACATTTTTAAGATCTGCTTGAAATATAAACAGAAGCATTGGAAGCATGGGGGAAGAGTAGCAGCTTTGTGTGTAGGAAAGACATGATCCTAACTAAGTTCCACTGTCCATTTTTTGATGGATGCAGGAGCAAGACAATAACCATTTTAGTACAGATGTCACAAATAACAGCTTATCCTTTTCTTGATGAATGCATTATTTCACAATTTTTGATTTCTCAATAACAGTCTTTGCCACATTGTTTTTTTTAATCTTTGTTCTATAAAACACAGAATACCTTGTTGTGTACTAACACCCACTCAGTGTTGAACTCCCCCTTGGAAGTTATGATCATTCTGATCTCCCTGCCAAAAGTAAAGCAGCTTCAAGCCTCACAGAACTCAGGAACATTTTGAGACCCTTTCCCTAACATATGGTAGACAACAACAATTTATTATTTGTTTAGTACTGGGCATGTTTCTGCAGCAGTGGAAAGCTACACGTTGGGAACTTAAATTCCACAATTTAGTTGTGTTTGTAAAAATCCTGCCACATTAATTCACCATATCTTGGAAGACCCACTTAAATATGACAGAAAGGTATATTGTTTCCATTTTCTGATAGCTGGTTCACTCTTGAATTTTTTGGTCAGCCAACCTCTCACTCATTTACCTGAAGTTCTCTGGATATTTTCATTACATAACAACGACAGGACCAATATTCCTGAGTGTTTCCTTAAAAAAATTACAGCTGCAAGGAGTTTGCTGTACTGTTTCTCTTACAATTGTACTTATTTTCTCCACAAAATTAGGAGAGATTTCCACATGAACTCTTGAATTTTCAGAAACAAACAATATATATTGTATATGTACATCCAATTATTTCTATTCGTGGTTGACATAAATAAAATCTTAAAATAGTCAGCTATACCAAAGTCTACATGTCATAGACATCTGGCAGGTTCAAATTTATTTAGCTCATAAAATAACAAAAATATGTAACTCTCTTCAAGCACTGCTGTCTCATGTTAAGATTGGTGGAAGAAGTCCTGGATGAATCAGGGACATTTTTTGTTCCATTTTCAAAATGCCTTCCTTTCAGTGCAGAAGCTGATAATTTCTTAAACTTCCAGAACCTCTGCTTGCTCCTTTGTATGGAGCTGTCACTGCTGCCACTAAAATTGCTCAAGGCTTAAGGCTTCACCTTTGTCACTCTGTTCCTGTTTCCAGCACCTAAAAGACCCAGACTGAATATGTAAGACTGCTACATTCTAATACTTCCTATTACTTTGGGAAAAATAATGGAGTCATAAGGTGCTTTGCACTTGCTAAATTATAGCTTTAGAATAAATTAATGCTTCAAGCAATTAATACAGTGCTTTGGTCTGCCCAGACTGACCTAAATGAAACTTTTATTTCATTATTGGCTTGGTCCAATTTCATGCTTGATTCATATTCAGCCTTACCAGATCTTCCATATCAACTCCCGTTCCTGCTCAGACATTTTCACAAGATTTCTTTTTTGTTTTGTGTGGGGTTGAGACTAGCAGATGGATTTGCAGGATCACAGGCTGGAGTTGGTATTGCAGATATCTGCTTCTTTTTAGAAATAGCCCACCTTTTTTCTGCTTTTTGTTAAATAATCCATAATAATAAAATGTAGAATAATCCATAATTTAGGGAATTAGCCTCAAAACCAGATTCTACGATTGTGGCAAAACCCATGTTAAAAATCAAAGTAGATATTTCTTAAGTTAATCATTTAAAGTCTCTCCGTACAATGTCAGCAGAACTTCTTCTTTTGTTCAATATTTCCATGGAAAAACAGCATGTGAAAAAAAAAAAAGTTTTAAATAAACCATATATTCTTTATCTTCACAGCTGTTGGGAGCAGATGTAATTGTCTATTTCATCTCATCTGATACAAATCCTCCATTTATTTTAGGACTTGATTTTGAATCCTCTTTTTGTGCTGTTTTCTCAACATCTGTCTTTGTTTTGACACGGTGTCTTCTATAAAGACGGTAGCCTGAGGATCAATATATAGGCAATATTAAATAAAAGAATTATAAAAGTTGCTTGAAAAAGATACTGTAGTAACATCTATCCATGCAACATGTTGAAATAATACTAAAACATTTCAACACCTCCAGACAGTTTCTTTAAATCTATCTTTTGATTTTGAAATCCATTTGATTATTTTTATCCCTTCTTGTTTTCTCAATAGACATGAAAAGTTAAACTGGTACTAATAATGATAATTATAGTGCTATAATAAAAAATAACTATACTTTACCTCCTAAAATTAGTAGTGCAAACAACAGCTGGAAAATGCTGTAGATGAGTGGGAAAGTAAACATCAGTTCTAGTTGTTCAGGAGTGAAAGAGAGCTGTACTATAGTGGAACATAGCTGAGTGTTTTGCATGCCTGTTTCCAGAGACACTGTACGACACCTAAAGGGAATAATGCAAAGACAGTTGGGAAATAGCATCCAGTGGGTCCTTACGCTTTTTACTAATCTGGATAAGCAAAAAATGTAATGGATAACTAAGAAAATTGTTTCCTTCAGCTGACATAGTAAGCAACACACTCCACCTGTGGCTGGTACCATCAATTATTGGCAGTTCAGCAGCTGTAGAAGACTGTGAACCACCTTCAAAGCACATATGTGGCACTCACTGTCTCCCTCTCTTGCAATGATGTTCTAAATTGTAGACTGCTGCATTTACATGAGAGGTTTTACTGCAGTTCCTAACCAATTACAAGTCAGGTCTGTTTCCCTTGTTTGAAGTGCAAGACATTGGCACACAAAGGGAAACCATATGAAGGGTTGGAAGAAATGCTATAGTCAGAATCTGTAAATAAATGCGCACAAGAAAAGTTTTGTCTGCACATGTTTAGGAAGCATTCTCAGCATTGATTAATCAGTAAATAAAATCTTTTTACATGGTTGAATAAAGGCTATGCATTACCTGTTCCAAGACAGACCAGCTAGACGAGCCAGAAAGAATCCTAAAGTATAGCCAGCCGCTGGAAATATGGTGCCAATGATCCATAATTTTGGTGTGATAACCCAGGAGCCTTTGTAGAGTATTCCCCCAACCACAGCAATGAGCACGATGAGCACTGCTCCCACAATGGAACCTACCTGTGAAATGAAAGAAGAGGGTCTGAATCAGAATCACAGAATACTGCACAACTTAAGGAAGTTTAATGGCAACAAACATGGTGTCAAACATGCCTGAGTCACTGAAATGTCTTGTTAGACACAAAACCTAATGTTTACAGCAACACAATTCACAGCAGGCAGAGAGATGAGATAGCTGCCATTTTAACAAACAGGAGATGTATGATGTACTTCAAGATGTAACTACAGCTCTAGATCAAGACACAGCTGTAATAGGTATCTACAGCAGATATCTGTAAAACTAGTCTTTTGAAGCCTTGACTATAATTGTACTTAAGGCTGGAGATGAAAAATAATTTCACAGGTGTCATATGAGTGAGGAATGGTGCACACATTAGAAAAATTTCCCCAGAGTTGTTGAGAAACTGACAGCCTAGTAGGTAGAATACTGCATTTTCCTCCCCCCGCCTCGGTGAATCACACACTGAGGCTTAGTACAGTGTGGGTTAATTAGACACTAGATTGCTAGTGAGCTAGTGCTAGGAAATTATTTGCCAAGGGCAGGGGTAAATCTTTAATGAGGCTAAAAATTAATGCTTGAAAACTTGTTGTGAGCTTGTATAGCCCTTCTACATAGACCTAAGCATTGCAGTTGATCTTATTTCCTGTGACTGAATGTACAGAGATCTTTATCACTGCTTGCATAAAAAAGTTATAACTCACTCTCTTTTTAATACCCAAGTGGAACGTCTGTCATTATAGCCTACGTTGCCAGGGATCTCAGAGACAGACTTCTTAGTCTAAGCTTAGGAGAATCTATTCCTCAGCTAAAACATGTATTGCCATTGAAGTAGTTTCATCAGTCTTTGGCTGAAGCACTTTTAAGAGCACTGAGTGAACAAATACTTTTGTTTGGCTGAGCTATTAACCACAGGCACTTAGGAAGAAGAAACATGGTCTGGCCATGACAAGCTCTTCTTTCACCTGGCGCACTGTCTTTGTCCTCTTGTCTGAATTTCTCACTATATAGGCCTTCATCTGACAGCTATGGCTCAATCTTCACTTGATGCTTCATTGTCCTACACAAAGCAAACTCTCAAGGCTGTGGGTTGCTCACCCACTCAGTAAGAAGGAATGAAATGGGGCTTTGCTGAGAGATCAAGTAGAGTTTCTTTACATGTGAGTGCAAGTCCATGCTTTTCCCTCAAATGATTAAATAAAAATAGTAAGATGTTAATGCATTTAAAAATGCAACATGATAAGCTAGCTGTTTAAAGAAAATGGATTGACTTAGAGAGACCTTACTTGTGCTCTATGCTGTCTGAGCCAATAGCAAAGAAGTGGTAACAAATATAGGTAGAAAAACAAGTGACTGGACTAGTTTTCTTTAAGAAAATTTAGATAATATATTTGTTAACTGAGAATGGTTAGAAAAGACCAAGAATTCTCAGCACATCTGAAAATTTCCTTAAACTAAAACCAAATGTACAGAATGATTAATTTGCTGTTACCCTAGATGTGGCTGAATTGTTATTATTATTTTGACGAGAGCAGTTTTTTGCCAAAATCCCCATATTTTTGATGTATCTGAAAAAATCTTGCAAAGATAGCTGTATTTTGTGAATAGTTTCTAAACTATTCACACTCAAAAATTGGCTCACAAAAAATCAGGAAACTATCTTAAAAGAAGAAAGGCATTTTGATCCAGAATGATTTTATTTTTTTATTGTTTTACTGAGAAAAACTGCTTTCCATTGACCTGAATGATTTTCCTTCCAATTTCAGTTTACATTATATACTGAACTCAATTACTAACACAGTTGCAGCCAAAGACAAAAGTAGGTTCTTTAGCTAATGATGGTTTCTAATAATGCATGCAACTCATGCATGTTTGTGCAGGGGAAAAGCAATACATTTCCACGGCATCTCATTTGTTTTCTGCTGAAAACTTTCCAGGTCTTATGAAGTCAGATACTAATACTATGAATAGCAATGTACTGCTTCAGTGGTCCCACTGATTCCATAATTTGTCCATAATTGCTTATACTTCAGCCTTATATATCCTACCTTAAGTATTATTTTCGCTTTACTAGGCCATTTGTGGTTGACAAATATTCCAAACGAAACAGGAACTACAAGAGCTACCAGAGAAAGTCCTGTAAAAAAAGAAAAGAGAAGTTAAGCCCCTGAAAGGTGCAGGAGCTCACAACAGGGCAGACACCATGTTGAGTGACTGTGGGTCTGGAGCAGCCCTTCAGGGGATGCTCCTGGTGTGCACAGCCCGGAGCACGCACGCACACTCTACCCACACCTGCCCATTTGCTTTTCTGTAGACTCTGTTATCTTTGGCAGCCTGTCGAAGTAATTGCCATTCTGCTGAGCTATATGTTCATTCACCTGCATCAGAAAGGCAGGCAGAAATCTGAGTGTGCTAATCATCACTATCCTGTGATGTGAGTAGCTATATTAAATGTTCATTTTGTCTGCAGGTGTTTCGCTACTGTACCCTATCAGCAACCGGTTTGGTTTAGAGCTTCTTTTGTTATGGCCTTCCCCCTCCAGTATTTATTTTGAAAGCACAAGCAATGTATTGGATTTTTGTTTTTCCCCAAGGACAATGGGAAGTGAAGTTGAAGAATGTGAAAGTGATTCTGCTGGCTTTTAAGATTAGCACAACATGGAACTGCACTTGATAAGCACTAGGGCCACAGCTCTGCGAAGCACTGGAGCATGTATTTCTAAATACTTACACTATTTTCTCTTTGTAGCTGGATGAGATTTTTGACAGGAAGTCAAATGAAGCCACTCCTGGCAGTGTAGATTGCAGCTTTTCAAAGAGACTCAGCAGCTTTAATCACTTGCTTAATTATCCACGTGTGCCTAAGTATTTTGCCAGATTATTGCCTCAGCATTTAGCACTTTGCAGGATTGTGTCTTAAAGCTGTTATAAACACTTTCATCCAGGAGAAGTAGCTACTCCTATATGAATTATCCTATATTCTTATCCCACAACCACATAGGTCTCAAAGCCATTTGGAAAGAAAAACATGCACAATCTTGTCATAGTTATCTGTACAATATTTATAACAGCTTCAAGTCTTTCTTTGGCAGAGCTGTGGATGATGTGAAGTGAATTTTGGTGCCTAATGCCCATGGTGGTTATTAAGAAGTAGAAAGGGGAATATTTTTAAAAATCTGAGCTAATTTCTTCCTGACTGCAGGATGATGGTGTATCCTGAATGGAGGATAGACAGGAGGGAAAGTGCTGTTTCACTGGACTCACCAATGCTGTTATAGGGGAGTACAATTGCATCAGCATCAGTCCACATTTTGGTGTAAATAAAGAGACAAAGTGGCATCATCCCCATTGCAAGCAGCGTGGAGCAAGTTGTCATGCTGATGCTGCAAAGAAATTGGTTACAGTGACAGTTCATCTCATGCTAGCCCATAGTCTTTCTCATTTTCTTATTACCATTTCACACCTTGTAAAAGGTTGTGCAAGAAATGTTGCTGGCTACAGACAATTTATCAGGTTACAGGAAAGCTAAATGAAAGGAATGACTTCTGCTGAAAAGAAAAGAACATGAAAAAACAAGGGGTTCTGCAGCCACAGAACTATAACTTTTGGTACAAAGGAGACAGTCAGACAGGTGGCCAGCAGAAAGGTCTGTTGGCAAATCTGTCTCCATGCTGCCTGTCTGGCTGGTTTCAGAGAGGACAGCAAGCAGGGAACAGGGGCAGAGATGGACATCAAAAGGAGCTTTCCATTATACCAGCAGTTCTAGAGTGTTGAAATTTCACTCTGGACTCAATAGCATAGAAGTCTATTTAATTGTCTACAATATGTGATATAATAAAATTCCCTTTTCTGGCTTGTTTTGCTCTAGGCCAAAAAGTAGGCACTAAGAATTGCTCAGTGTGGCTTAGCATAAGTATTATTGCTGCATTTCACAAAGATATTTCTGTTTTCTGTTGTATAAAAAGATGCATTCTACTACAGGAGTGAAGAAATAGGAAAAGGCAAGACATCTTTTTAGAGGAGGAAACTCCTTAATTTAAGGAGTTGGAATTGGAATACAATGGATAAAACTATGCATACAAATCTCATTTTTCTGGTATAAATTTTGAGAGAGGGTTCTAGTTAAGAGATTTTGGAAGCTTTCTTCTGAGTCTCACTTCAGATTTCTCTTTATTGTTGCTTGTCCTCAGAAAATGGACTACTGATCCTGGCCCACAAACGGAGCAGATCCAGAGAAATCTAGAAATATTAATGCAGAAACCACAGGAATATCTGCATTCATTTTGGTTTCAGTCACTCTCCGCTTTAGAGTCATTGAACAGGATTTTACAGGAGCCTCTTGCAAGAGTTCCTATAGAAGTCTCCTATAGAGAAAAGGAGTTACAGGCTACAATTAAGGTTTGACTAAGTCCCAAATGGAAAGAAACCCCGCATGTTTCCTACCTCTGTATTTCCTGTATCTTTACACTGTCTCTGAATGTACCTCCTTGTCCAAAGTCTGGCTGTCCTCTCACCCCAGCCCCTGTTTCCACGAAAGCAGTTTTTTTGTGAACTATCAAAAGATATCTCTATGGGAAAGCATTAGAGGATATCAGCTAGGTTTGATTTACTAAGAAAGATATGAAACATCATACTTCACCTGACTATGGTTATAATGCTAATTATAAAACTAATTCCTTCTCTAACTTGTGGTCTATTTGCACAAAGAGGTTTTGAAGCAGAAGTATAGACAATGACCATGGGTTGTAATGTATAATCATAAAATACTATAGTTAAAACCAAAACATTATCTGATATGATGGGCAGGTTTCCGTAATACTGTGGTGGCTCCAGAAACCATCCACACAACTTCTAATATTATTCTTCTATTGAGAAGAGAAGATGCTTGCCTTGACAATCTGATGTACCTCCTGCATCCTGTGGTCCCTAGATCTTTGTTGCAAAGGTACTGACCAAAAGCCTTTGACCTAAGGTAGAGGTCTTTACCTGAAGAATAACCTTTTGAAGGCATTTTCTATTAACTTCACCCTTTGTCAGCATCATGGAATAGAAATCCTCTTCATGTTTATAGCATTATAAATTTAGATTTTTACCACTGATTTTATTGGAGCAACTCTAAACATACAGAACTGACCCAGCATAGTTTAGCTCAGTTTATTCTTTCAGGGAGAGATTAGAATAAAATTTCAGCCTTGTATTCAAGATCTTCTCATCCGTGATTTCTTAGACCTGTATTAATTGAAATTAGGAGTATTACTGTTCTTAATATCATAGATTTTCCTTTACAATGAGGAAGTCAAGGATTAGCAGAGCTAACCTCATTTATAATTTGAAAGCTGTTTTTACATTAACACCTGTATGTGACAGAAAAATTCAACATTTTCAAAGGATGGAAAAAATGTACTAAAGCTACAAATATCAACATTCTTAGACTATTTACTCTAGCTCCACATCTTTCTTACTCCTACTATTTTTTCCATTGCTAGTTAAGACTAGCATATGATAAATTGGATGAATGCTCCAATTTATTTTTCTCTGTAGGAAAGAGAGAAATGATCTTGTTTATTTTAGACCAAAGTAATCAGGACATAAAAATAAAAAGACGACTTATTTTGGAGGCTCTTAGAGTTGATGAACCCTCCATGGAGTTTGTGGGGTTCACTTCTTCTGTGTGTTTGATGTCCTAGGCCATGTCAGGTGCCTTACACATCTGTTTCTGAGTTCTTATCACTTTGTCATTAAGACCATCACACTGCTACAAAGGAGGGTTTTCATTGCCCCTGATATGCAGGGCTGCCTTAAGTAGTGGTTTCTAGCCTTCAAAATATTCCCTCAGTTTGAAGACTTTGCATAAGGTTCCAGGAGCAGAAAGAATTATCACAAATATTCATTAGAACTAGTATTCATTGAGAAAATAAATACCTGTCTTTTTATTGTATAGAATACAACAGGAGGGAAAATATTTTTCCACAGGAGCCCTTTTTCAAGAAACTTTACTTCAAGAAAAGTTGCATAGCCACTATTTTGTACAGAGGATTCTGGTCCCAAAATCCTATGGTTTTTTTAATATTTTTACTACTTAAGATCTTGGGAGGAAGAAAAGTAATTTTAACTTGAGCAAAGTTTTCATAATGTGTATTATTTTAATTGTCTTCATAGATGATATTTGCTCCAGGATCTGAAGTTTAACAACAAAGATATTTTCTAATGTACACTACTCTCTTATGCTCTCTTCCTCATGAATTCCCAATGAATCAAGGATATTTGCTATTCTGCTTATATTTACTGCAATTACAGTAACTAACCATCTTTACAAGGAGAAACCACCATGCATGTACCAGGGAGCTAAGAAAAAACATCAGACAGATAAGACAGTCCTTTTCAATATAAAATTTACAGTCTAAAGAGGCACATGAGAACGGCTGCTCTTACCTTAGGTCCATGTCTCCATCCACCCAGTAGGCGATGACATTCGAGGCTGTGCCCCCTGGACAGCATCCCATGATCATCACCACGACAGCTTGAATAGGGAGGACGTTAAAGGCCAAAGAGAGCAAGAAGGCTGTGAGAGGCATAATTCCAAACTGGCAAAGGAAACCCACAAATATACCCCAGGGTCTTTTTATGTGGCCCAAGAAATTCTTAATTTCCACATTGCAGCCCATGGAGAACATCACCAAAGCCAGCATAATTGTTAGAACAGTACTTAAAATTACGCTCAAAGTTTGATTAAAAGAATCTTGTGGCAGTACACAAGAGGTGCCATCACAAATAGTAGCATTTGCTGGACAAGCTGTGGAGTTTTCTGCCAAAGAACCAGCATTAAATTGCTGGGAAAGAAAGTTTGTCTGCATTTTGAAATACACAACTGCTCACTACATCCACAGTAAACTTTCAAGCCGACGGTTGCTTGTCGGTGACTTCTTTTAAATGATCCAGGAAGCAATAAAGTGCAATAAATGCCAGAAAACTCTTACTACTCTTGAAGGGTTTGGCTCAGTGCTGATTCATATAGTTATAAAAGTTGCATTTGTTTGGTACAGCGACCATTAATCATTTATTCATATGGTAATGAGGGATCCCACATCAAGAGACTAGCTGTGTTAATAGTGTTAATATTTAAGGGTGTAAAGGGGGCTTGTAGTGCTGCTAAGCCCATGAAATGAGAATGAAAGGAGGAGGAGAAAGTTTAGACTTCATTCTTTGAGTTTCTTGCATGCCTTTAGGAGACCTGGTCATGCATGCAATGCTGCTGGCAGTACAGGGGTCTGTGTGGTGAGTAACCAATACACAAGAAACCATGAGCAGAAGTCCTGAGATATGATTTGAATCTGTAACTCTTGCTAATGGATGCAACATTCAGCACAACACACAGGCTCATTTGAATGACATGGAATCTTTGTTTCTGGCAGCATGGGGATTCAGCATCCTCCTGACACCTTCTGTCAGGTGCAGCTGGGTGAGGTCACATTTTGATCCAGCTTGGAATGGAAGCGGTGGACAGTGAGAGGATGAAAGTGGGGTGACAAGAGAGGAGCAGGAAGGAGATATATTCTCTGAGTCAAGTGTAGGGAGCAGAGAGCAGGGCAGTGAGGCTGGCAGACAATTGTGAACTCATGGCAGCCAGCAAGTTGACCACGTCCCCTTCCCTGCCATGGCGCGCTCAGCATCCACACCAGGGATGACAGTGCAGGTCACCATTTTTTTACCAGGTGCAGCACAAAGGTTAGGAGACAGGTTTCTTGTGCCTGGCTTTGGTATGGCTTGGTGTGCTCCATCATCCCCATGGCTCAAAAGCAGTCTCAAATTTTGAAAAGCTTTTAAAGATATACCCCTTGGGTTTCCGTGAAAATCTGGAAATTTGGATGGTTTTCAGAGGAAGAATCTTAATGTTTCTTCTTTGCCTGCACCCAAGCTTTGTGGCAGAAGTATCTTCAAGTGTAGATCTTACACTAAAATCAAGTCTGACATGTAAAGTGCAATTGATGCCTCCCCAATAATCTTTATTTTTCAACACAGAAATATTTTTTACTAGGGTAACATACTAAGTCATAATTATCTTCAGCAAGCAAGACTCTCACTGGAAGTCTCAGCACTTTGTGCCTAACATCAATGTGTGAAATGATAGGAATGATAGGAGTTGTTTTTTTTACACTTTAAATCTCAAATCATGTAGGGGGAGCTGAATGCATTAGAAAAGATTTCCCAGCCTGCTCAGATGGCACCTGTTTCTTTACAAAGGGGTCAGCTAAATGGCTGAATCTCCTAAGTCACTGTTGGGTGCCTGATGGGATAATGTCAGAGTAGCTTTATCCGCCCAGGCAGCTGGCAACTCCTACCCAGTGATTAGTGTCACATCTGTGTGACTAGGATATGTCTAACAGAACAACAAGTAAGGTAATAAGGAGCAGATGAAAGGAAAAGAAAGCCACAAGATCTCAGTTTGGCAGAAAAACTTATTCTCCTTTTTATGCTTGCTTTCAAACGGAATGTTTTAAGAAATTTTACTTTTCAATCCAAATCTTTTAAAGGGCTAGTAAGGTTTTTAAAGCCATATTAATAATGCTGTATTAATATTTTCTATAAAACCTCTATCAGAGTCTTGATTTGCACTTGAACTTGCTTCTTGTTGAAATTAAAATTTTTTACAAGTGTCTTGAAATCTCCAGCAAACCTTGGGGCTGGGGGCAACTTTCCTAGTTCTATAAATGTCTGGTATGCTGTGGAAACCCAGAGTGAGTAGTTTGGGAGAGGAGGTGAGGCTTAGACTGGCTGTTTCTCAGCAGAACCTCATGCAGGGTCTTGCTTTTACCTCCTCTGTCTCCTTTCAGACCCTTTGTCTGGGTGCTGCAGGGGTGCTTGATGCTGTATTCCCAGAGACAGTACAGATGAAATGTCCCTGGTTTGGGTCTCCAACCTCTCTTAAGGGACTAGACAGTGCAGCTGTCATTTTGGAGTTTGATTTCTGGGAACAGTGTCTAGGGGAGACCTCAATGCTCAGGTTTTGTGCTTAGCTAAGGACAAACAGCACATCAGCTACTCACCCGTGTGGTCTTGTGGAGCTGCAAGTTGTGTAAAATTAACCTGTATTTAACTGCTGGCTTTGCCTTTGTTTTTTCCCTCTATTTAAAAAGGGATGATTGTGAGTCATTATTTCAGCACCTAGCTGTATAAAGCCTTAGATCACAAAAGTGCTGTCTGGAAACAGAAGAGACCCCTTCTGAGTTAAACTTATTATTGGGCTGACATTGCCACAATATAGCACAGATGGGAATATCTGTATCAAGAATTCCTCATGTGTTAGGGAACTAAAACCTTATCCAAGACATTGAAATATTTACAGGCACAGTTAAAAAACTTGGCATGTTGCAGGAGGTACAGTATTATTGAGTAGGCAGGTGGGTCTCTCAGGAGTGCTGGATTTCAAACATTCCTCTAAGTCTGTTTTGCTTTTTAAAATGTGCTTCTGGGATTTAATCCATTTGCATGGATTAAATGCAGGCTAGCGGGAGACATCCTCAAGGAAAGCAGCAATTCAGAGATGGTTTTCAGAGATACTTAGCTGTATGCCTCCTGTTTCACTGCCTGTTTTCCACTCAAGTTATGGTGCTTAACTGGTAAGATGGACTATGTACTGCTCTGTGAACCTACTGGGCATCTTTTGCCTGTGCATGTTGCACGTGTTAGTCAGGGTGATTTTAAGCATTTGCCATTGACATTCACAGAAGGAAGGAACAGTGCAGTGAACTTGGTGGAATTTTGGTGATGATTAACATACCCAGACTGATTCTTGACACTGTCAGCATACATCAAAAATGAGAAAAATCAATGCTCAAATAGAGAAATACCAAGCTAAATGTATATTTACATCACAAACAACAATACTCTGATGTGTCTTCTTGAATTTTTGCAGTGATGAGGCTACCAGCTTATTCAAGTGAGTTTAGTGTCACTTCAGCAAGCAAATCCAGGTAGGCAGAACTTGTAAGGATCTGTTCCTGTGCTGACAATTAGGTAATTGATTTATCCATTAACTCAGGCAGTTATAAAACAACAATAGCAGTAAGTGCATACAGAACCCTGCATTGGGAGAGGCTATTTAACTGTTTGTGTTTTATGGCTGTCTGGTGCCTATTCCTGTGATGTTTCTCTTAATGAGACTTATGAATCTTCTCTGTCTGCTTAATTCAGACTCTGAGATGCTTCTTAGTATATTTATGTCTTGGCTAGAAGAATCTTTTCTTTCAGATAATGGATTATCTAAAGTCAATTACCTGCTTTTTACCACTGTCCTAGGGTGACTTTATGATGCTCGTCTGTTCTGTTTATGCTGGATATATGATATGACAAGATATGACATGATATGATATGAGATATATAAACTATTTCTCCCAAAATTGCCCTCAACCAGGACAACTGCCATCTTTAAAAGAGAGACAGCAGCTGTACCTAGTATTGCTGACCTTGTTTATAACTTTAAACTTTAGTATATAGTTCCAGCTACAGATGGAAGATTTTTTCATTTGTTAAAAGTTTACTACACTGGAAGCTTATAGAAGGCATTAAGAAAAGAAAACCTCCATGCGATAGCAGGAGAGAAAGTGATGACATTAAAATATGTCTAACTTGGGATAGCTTCCTATCAAAGTCTTCTGCAAAGCTAACTTACAGAATCTTTACATTTACATTTTTACATTTCACTGACTGGTGCAGATGTCTAGACTCTGCCTGTTAGACTCTTGAGCTGAGTTTCAAAAGAAACATTGGGGGCACAGGTATTGAACTCAGCTGGAAAAAAAAGCCTGATGGTTACATACTTGGATTACAGGCAAATTTAGCTGGCTGGTGTACTGATTCTGAGAGATGCACCTCACAATCATGGCTGGATTCCTGCACAGAATAAATGATTAGCTGGAGGGATTGGGTTCTGCTACGATTTGTCAGAACTCTAATTATTGTGCAAGGATAAATCCATAGTGCTTTTGCATTTCCTGACACAATTCAGGCTTCCCAATCCAAACCATGTTTTAGTGTACTGTCTTAAGTGGCCAAATGTAAGAATTTTAGCAGAACATAACAAAAGTGAATAGTTACTACACAAATGCACAGAAGAGAATGCAAAGGCTTTAGGCTTTGCTGTTTTCTGATAGATGTATGAGGGGAAATTTCACATGTTCAGCAAGGACTATCTGCTGTGAGACAAACAGCAACAGACTGCCAAAAGCATAAGGTAGTCTTTTGACTGCCAAACTGTAAGAGTGACTTCTGACATTGATTAAAAAAAAGTTAGATAATTTCATAACAAATCAAAGAAATGAGTCATGCTACCAGGTATAAAAGTGTAAGTTTTCAAATGATTCTATTGGATTGGAATCCCTTAATAAAAACATGTTTCCATGTTCCTCACCAAGGACTGCCTTTGGTCTTTGAGGGCTAACACAACAGAAATATTTCAGTACCTATCCTTTTAAAGTTGTAATTTTAATTAGTAGTAAGGCTTAATTGGGATAAGTGGTCAAAAAATATGGATGTATAAATTCTAGATCAAAGGTCTGATTGATTTTAATTCTACAAGGTTAAAGAAAAATAAAATTATTACAGGAATTTTATTTTCTTGGAACCAAAATTGGCTCTGTTAATTTTCATCAGAAGGGAAAACCACTTATACTGTTTCTATACTGTTTCTTCTTTGGTTTTGCATTGGTTTATGACATTTAACTCCTGACAAGTAGTAGGAAACCAGTGTTTTACCTGCAGTCCCAATGGCCTTTCCCACCATTTTCCAACTCTGGAACCTGGCTGCACCTTTTAAAATTTTCATTTAGATAATTGATAAATTAATTTGATATTTTTTCTTTGACTGAAATGGTAATTATAAAATCATCTAATGGTTCTCTGTTGTTTTCAGAGATAAAGATAGAGCAGAGAAACCAGAGAATTACAGTAGAATACAATTCATAATAAGTGGACAATGTTCATGAATTAATTCACCTGCTAGTGGATGGGACATGGCTTATCATGGAATAAAGCATGACAGGAGCACATCAGTAGGTCAAAGCATTTGGTGCTGAGGACTTGAAAATTTCCCTACATGTATTCTGGGTATGTTACTTCAGCATGGTTTAGTCTTCCCTCATTTAGGTGTCCCTAACATGTGTACTTTGAAATGGTGTCAAAGATCAGTCATGGGTATAAACTCCTACATCCCTGGTGGTGGCTCACATCTGCAAATGTGCAGTGGCCTTTTGGCTTAGTTATAAACCATTAAACAGAACCAGTTAGTGCACCCCAAAACCTGTCTGCTAAACAACCTGGCACATAGTAAAGGGGAACAGTTTGGGGATTTATTTCAACATTGCTCTAGTGCTCCGGACCAAAACTACAAAGGGGATGCAGCCTTAGGTTATCCATGTCATCTGCACTGGGCTGGTTGGTGGGCCATTGGCTGTGGGAGTTTTGTTTCTTTCAGGCACATGGTTGGGGGGGATATCCTAGGGGCATAAAATAAAAATTAAAAATACAGTTAGATACCTGCATTTAAACAGCTGAGTCCCAGCCTGGATAGCTGTGCTGAAGAAGGTGAATTGTGCCTGATGTTCCTGATGTTCTCTGCTGAGAATAAGTTAAGGCTCATGTGAACAGCTCTGAATCAGACAGCTACACTGGGAATGTTGAGGGCCAGGTTTTATAGAGCACATCCTTTAATGAACACAAACCAAGGAATTTGTGGAGATGAAGTGTTACTGAGTTCCTGCTTTTAGTTTGCCTAGGAATGTGAAAAGGAACAGAAAGTCAAGCAGCTAGAATTGTTTCAGGTAAGCAGCACTTCTGGGAGTGAGAAAAAGATGTAAAGGGGAAGAAATGCAAAAGTAAAGTTGTGTGGGTTTTTTGGGTTTTGGTTTAGATTTTTAAATTTGTTTTTAGTTTTGTTTCTTTGTTTTGCTCTTTTTCGCTCGATTATTTAACAGCTGGTTTGCTTTGAATTCAGGCTTTCTTAATGAACACAAACAGATTCATTAAGTGACAAGGTTAGGCCCCCTTCTCAAAACTGGGCTGATCTCTGTGAACACAACACAGGCAGTTCCTTAGCATTTCTTTTTCTTACTTACAGCAGAGATTTGAACTAAGAACTTCCACAAACTATATTGGGAGCTGCTGGTCTCAGACTGTCTTTAGGTGAGCACCTTCAGACATCTGAGCTGGAACCCATATACACTATCTCTTTCTTTGGCACCCTAATTACAAGGTACTATTTTCACATTCTGCAGATTCACAGAAAGTTTTGAGTCGTGTAGGAGTACAATTTTCTCTTTAATATAAAAGAAGAATCTCTTCATTAAAACTGTCTGGGGTCTGCCTGAAGTAAAAGCCAGCAAGATTTAACTAATGATGACTCTAAAGCTTTCTGATTGCATATATTGAGGTGTGGTGAGGTGTGAAGGAGGGGAATCAGATAATGGCAGCTGTTACAAGTTTAAGATCCCACTTCTGCTAGATGCTGTGCAGGGCCATGGTGAATACTGCTTCCCACCACTTCTGGGTTTATTTCTTTTTTTCGTAACACTTCTCATCTTCCTTCAACATATGGAATATGCCAGCACTATAGGCACTTCAGAAATAAAAGTAAATAAAAACACAAAAACACAAAAGAATACCCTTTACATATATAAATTGTATACAATGAGACACTAGTTCTGAAAAGCCAGTCTAAAACTATTGTCCTCTTCTCAGGGAAGAAATGTTATCTGCATGTCCATCTTCTTGGCAGAATTTTAATTTGCTTAGGACATCCCTCTTTATTACAGTGGGTTATACTTATAAAAACACCATAAGGTTTCTATTCTAAAATTTAAAATTTTAAATTTTTGGCTTTGATAACATAAATTTCAGCGTCTTGTTTGGCTGTTTGCTTTCAGGATACCTTTTATCACCAGGAGACACCACTTTAGGGTTATTTGAGATTTAACTTGATATGTATAAGGTGAAACACAATGATAAATCATTCAAGAGAGCTGTATAGGTGCAACTTTATCTGGGAGCTCCTGGGTTCTTAGGACTTGGGAAATTTGGGCTACCTCCCTGCACAGCAGAAACTTAAGTGACACAGTTTTGAAAATTCAGACAGATGTCTCTCTGGTTGTAGGAGCTGAAAGTACTAAGGATGAAAGTGCCCTGGTTCTTGTGTATTGCAGAGCTGAGGGTGACTGGACAGGTACAGCCTCTCTGTGAGTGACTGTGTCATAGAATTGCTCACAGAAGAGTGAAGTTTGGAAAAGACCTCTAATAAAATCAAGTCCAGCTGTGCAATGGGATTGTGTGAATGAGAGTATAATTCTTAACTGATGCTTGGAGCTATACAAATAGAATAGATGGTAGATGAAACTGAAGTTTCATTATTTAATAGAACCTGAGTAACATTTTGGGTTTTCAGTAAGCCCTTTGAGTTAACAGCTTAGGGTTGACAACACTGAACCTGTGGCCTTTGGGAGCTAGGAGAATCCACTCTTAGATGCTTGGTGTCCTCATGCAACATCCTTTAAAATGGGTGATCTCACAAAAGCAATGCAGCAGGGTGGGAGTTGTGCACAGCAATTGGTCACAAATGCCAGGGGATAGGTCTGTGACCTGCACCTGCTCCCCTTCACACTCCTCCTGAAATACAAGAAATAGAATAGGATCTGGAGCCCAAGTTCTTTTCCCCTGAAGCCTATTTGTTCATGACCTCTCTCTATCCTAGTCAACACTTGATTATGTCACATTATTTCTGTGGGCTGGCTCACATTATTTCTGAGTGCTGGCCTGGAGCAACCTGCTGGCTGTGCTCAGAGAATTTTGCAGATGGTTTGCCTGGGACCTGGTTGATGCACGCTCAGGCCCCTCTGGGCAGAAACAGCAATTTTACATCTGCTGCCCCTTCAGCTCACATCAGTTTTTAACCAGTGGGTGAAAAAAAAAAGCAGAGATGCCCGACACACTTTCTGCATGCTCCTGCACCTTGGCTGTGCTTTCTGCCTGTTGGTAATGTCAGGAGCTGGGGCACAGTGAGGCGTAAATGACAGCTCAGAGAAAGCCTGAGGATCTCACCTGGAGTCAGGCTCCTGCAGCAGCAACCTGTTAGTACAGGACTCATAGCTCAACTTGAAGCTTGCTAGTGCAGATATCTGCTCTGAAAATGCTTGTCAGAATTATTCCCATCAGTTCTGTTCTGAAATTATCTCCATGAAAATATAATCTGCGTCTGGTTGCTTCCATTTTGGACACAGCTGAATGTCTCCTATTTGGAGATAAAAATAATAAATCAAAATAATGTAATAAATCAAAAAGGTGTATTGATTTCATCCTTACAAGAAAAGTTATTTATATATGAATATATAAAAATAAACACATATAAATCACTACATATATACATTTGTACATTTGTATATAAAGTATATGCAACAAGAAAAAATATTAAATATAGGTGTGGAGGTGGTTTGGCATTTCTGGTGAGAGAGAACCTGTGCTTTCTGAGAATTTCCATGTAAATGTAGTGACTCCTCTAAAAACTTTCCTAGCCTCCTTCTGTAAATGACAACATACTTAAGCAATTAGTTTTTTTTCTGCTGCTGGAATAAGTTTAGGCAGTATCAGATTTTTGTACATCAAGATCTTCAGTAGATATTCTGTGATCAGTCAAAAACCTGGTGACCTACTGTCAAGTAGCATTAACTAGGGAAAAAAACCTCACATCATTTTTAATACATTATCAGAAATGAGGACATGTAATCTATGAAGTTTGTTTCAGTGTTCTTAGTGATTCTTTTGTGACTCAGTTGGCAAATTTCATTGTATGATTATTTACATACGTACTATTCCGGTCCAAAATTTTTGAAACACCTTTGAAGTTCCAGCTTTAAAAAGTGCTTTTAAAAGGTCCAGGTATTAACTGGAGGAACTTGTTTTCCTTGCCTTCTGACCCCTGGACACTTAGACTACACTTTACTGGTTTTGAACTCTCATTTTTGAGGATTGGAAATGAGAATTAGAATTCTCATGCATGGAAAAAAACATCAGGTTGGGACTTCAATGAAATCAATAAGTTGGTGACAAAACCCAGTTATCTGTTCACACGGTTATCTCCAAAAACCTTTCAAATGAGTTTTAAACAAGAGTGCATGGGCACAAAATACTAATGTGGATGTGGTTTTTGCAACAGTCAGGAATATAAAATTGATGAGTGGGACTCATTACAAAAAAATAGGACGGCGCCATACCAATGTATTAAAATTTAAAAAATTTATTTACCCTCTTTTAAAGTAGTTCATTTACTTTATAGCAAATAAAAAAGTTATGGTCCAAAAGTTTTCATATGCATCTCTAAATGTTTGGGTTCATCTTTCCCACAGTTTTTTTTTCCTTTTTTTGACCAATGTGACCTGGAGGTATCTTGAAGTAGAAATCCAAATACTGAAAAAAAAGAGGACTTAAGAGAACAAAGTAGATCCTTGGAGACTTAGTAATACCATTAGTGGACAAGATGAAATAAAAAAGCAAGTCCAATTTAAGCACACAGCCCGCTGAAATCCATTTACATTATAAAATATTTCTCAGAAGTACATATTTTTTTAAATAGGAAAAAAACCCTCTACAGTAAATGAAAGCAAAAAGTCTAAATTTTTTAGGTCACTCAAGAATATAGTCAGGGAAAAAAAAAAGAAAACTTCAGGTTTAGTACCAGCATCTGAACCAATGCCTTTTATTTTTTCTCTCTTGAGAACAGCTGCTATTTCTGTAGCTTTTATGTGCAGGAAAACCTCTGTCAGATGGCCACTTTATGCATCTAACATGTGTGTGGTCCCTGGAGGAGATGTCCTGCCCTGGTCCCTCTGTAGGGACAGAGGTACAAGGCCAGGCATGGGTGATGCTTTCTGAGGGAAGTACATTCCGCAGGGATGATGGGGGACTAGACTGTGCTCTGACCAAGACAATAATGAACTCACTAAAGTAACTCACAAATCTCACAGCTCAAAGCTTTCTTTGGCTGAGTTTCTGCATGTGCTATTTGTTAGCTACGCATTGACCTTGAGATTCATATACACTAAGCATGTGGGGGAGATAGACCTTTATCTCTTTAACTTGCTTTATCTTTGGGATCTAACTCCTTTGATCACTAGCAAGAATGAAGAATACTTCTCATTAGTTTTATAGATTTCTAGAAAGAAAAGTTTTAAAAGCAGTCTCTGAAGTAAGAGGTAGATAATGTTTATACATGCTTCAGGGACAAAATGTTTCTGTCTGAATGAGAGCACCTATGTTCAGTTAAGCCTGGATATGACAGAGACCATGACATGCCAAATAAGAGACTTGCTAGCAACAGCATTATGTGGAAATTGAAGAATATTTATTTAATTGAAAGATAAAATACTCTTTAGTAAGGAAGCCTCCTTTCTTCACATCCAGCATGTCATCAGCAGTTCTTAGACAATATTAATTGTCTCCTGATTCTGTGACGGAGTGAATGAGTAGTCTGAAGGTCTTCTTTTGTTTTCAGAGCTGCTTGCACTTGTGTTATCAGCACTGAACACACCTGAACAAATGGGGCTCACTGAGATGTTTGATAGGCAGAACTTTCCAGGAATCCAATGGTCCTACTGTTGCCCTCTGTGACTGCCCTTGGTGGGACAATAATGACAAAGACACACAGACAATGATTAATGCCTCATCCCCTGAGCTTTTTTTCCCTCTAAAGTTCCCAGTTGTCTCTAGCCTGGGATATTTTTGCACAGTGAAGAGAGTGGGGACAAGATAGGAAAGAATTACTTTACATCTGAATGAGAAGTTTCCCCTTTCTGGCTCCCAAAAATGAGACCCTCCCTGAGTAGCTGCAGCTCCACACACATTTTACAACTTGCTGGCCAGGCAGCTCTCTGAGCTGAGAAGGCTGGCTGTTTTCCTCTACAGGCTTTTCAGTTCATTACTGCAAACAACATAAGGTGGACAGTTTAAGCCTTGGGTTTTGTCAGTTTAATGAGAAAACTGGTAAGCCATCTTGTCCTTTAGCTTATTTTTTTAAATTTTTTTGTTTACTCTTTTTGCATGGGAGGGGTATCTCTGGTACTAGCAACAATGTGCTGTAAGCACAGTGGGTAAGATCCAGCTGGAGCTGAGGGGTTACCAATGAAAACATGTTGGTGAAGTTGAACTGACCAGGAGAAGGTAATTACAGAAGGGTTTTCTCAAGAGATGTGGAAGCTTTCCTTTTTAGGCTTGATGAGAAGCATAAAGAGTAAGCAAGATAAATAAGTTGATAATGCATAGGATTTCCTTTTCTAAATGCTTTTTACCTTACACAAGTAACAGCAAAATTTTTTTAAAATAAAAGAATCTGATTCAGTTAGTTATTTCTTCTGGCTTGAGACTGCCTTTTTCAGCGTAGACACTTTAGTACAAACAGCCAGTTCATACCACATCCATTGGTTCTTCAGCAGTTCAATTTAAATTGGTAGGTCTATCCATGCTGTCATTATTCAGGAATATGTCTCCAGGGAGAGTAATTTTTACCTCAGGTTAAAGAATGGAGTATACAGAAAAACTGCCTATTAGCTTGTCATTATCCATACTTTCTGATGCTTAGTGCTTGCTCATGTTTTACTCAGACCCTTGAAGCCTCTTTGTTTTTCTGATTTCTGCATTAACACTAGATCTTTTTACAAAGTTCAGATTTGCAGCTCTATTACTTTTTCCAAACTGCTGTTAAACTTTCAGAACTGTGATGGCCTTGTGCCTTCAACCTAGCCTGATTACCATACAAGAAATTAAAGAAATAGACTTTAACTTCCTCAGAAAGTTACATGGAGCGTATGGAAGGGCAATAACTGAGGAGAGCTGTTAATGATCCGCTACCCTGTTCAGCTCAATCCACGGGTGTGCTCAGCCTCTGCCTGTGTGAGAAACTACTTAGACCAAAGCTGTGCAAAGAACTTATATGGAGAGTGGAAATATTCACAAACTAGGGGAAGAAAATAAAAAGTATTTGTTAGTATATTGGCACAGTCAACCTTAGGAGTCTCAGACTTAATCTCCTAAATTGTAGGTAAGGATAAGTAAACAGCATTCCCATAGGTAATTATCCATTACCTATTTTGAAATTCGTCAATACAGTACTTAATTATTTCTAGGGCAGGGCAAGCTCACTTATTTAGCTTTCTAATATATATATATTATTATTGGCCCCTGTAATCACTGTAAGTGACACAAATGTCCTGACTAAATGATGTTTGAATTAAGCACCATGACGTCTGCAACAGCCCATCAAACCTAAAGGTGCAGCTGATTACCAGAATTAGTTTGACATTTAGTTTTCACATTGAGCAATACTGGGCAGTAAGAAATGGAAATGCAGTGATCAAACAACACAGTGAAAGAGACACTGTTCAATCTCAAGGCCTTCTGACTACCCCAGAAGGCTTAGACCTTGGGGGGGGGAGCATGTGGTGGGACTCTATATATTCAGATGAACACTTCTAAAGTGTAGAAGTTCCAGGTTTTAGTTTACCAACATCGAGTCCGTTGGTAAGATGTGTTGGCCAAATGTCCAAAGGTGTAACTTGCAGATTGTGTTGCAGTCTTTAATGACATGTTCAATAATATTTTGTTAAATCTGCATGGAGATTGTACATTTTCTGTGACTGGGATAACTAGGCTGGAAGTCTGGACCACTTGAATATATCACATTCATGTCTTGTGGTAATAGACATGTGACAGCAAAAGCAGCCAATTGGTCTTGTGATAAAATTTAGAAAGTTATCAGCTGTAGGAAGGAAGACATCCTAAGCAAATGCTTAGGCTGAAAAAGATAAACACTTTAGCACTTGTCATAAAAAGGTAATGGCAACATTATCTAGTAGTTTATCTTGTTCAAAGTAGCTTCTTTCAATCTCCAAAGCAGTTCACGGACCCAATGTCAGATTGAAACCACTGCTCTGTAGCAAAGTCATCTGTGTCTCAAAGCACTTCACCTCCTGAGAGAATCACAAATCCACATTTTTGTAATTGTGAATGATGATGTTCAGGAAACAGATTAATTCAAGATAACTACTTTACAAGGAAATGGAATTTGTAGAGGTAGAAAATGAAACAGGAAGCTTGGCTGAGGCTTTTTTCAACTTGTAAAATGTGGTCACCCGAGGCAGTGTGAAGGCGTTGTGTGACTGGTGTCACTGGGTTGTGGAGGAGGAGAAGGAGACTAAGAAGATCTTATCTGGAGGCTGTTTATAGCATCTTGTGTACTGACATAGCTAAGCTAGTAGCTCTTGGTTTTTGTGGTCTGTCCAAGTGGGTGTTTGCTCTTTTTACTTTTATTACTTTTGTCCCATTGATGTTATTTATGAACCTATCAGTCAGTTAGTTCTAAGCACCTAAAAATTATTTTTAAACCATGTGGAGTGCTGTTTTCTGTCTAGCTTCTAGTCTAGACACTTTCCTTTCCCATCTGGTACAACAAGAAGAGTGCCTGTTCACCAGAGACTTCTAAATCGTTGTGTCAAAATTTTAGCTCAGGAAAGGAAGAAATGAGTAAAAGTGAGTTTAACTGATCATGTTTTTTGGTTATTAAAATACCTAAACCCTTTTTCTTGTGAGAAAAGATGGTTTTCTGGAAAATTAGGGAGACTGACCTTCTGGAATGTCTCATCCCACTACTCCACCTCCCCTCCATTTCAGCAATGCATGAAAGTGACACCTCCCAAGGGCACAAACAAAAGTCCCCTCATCACCTGTGCTATACAGCTTTGCAGAAGCTAGTTGTTTTTTTTTTTGTGTGTCACTTATAATACCAAATCAACATTTTGTTATGAAGGTAAAACTGTAATACTGTCTTGAATCCAAATAAAAAATATCATTATCTTCTGACATTTTCCCATGCTATGTTAGTGCTCTCTACAGTTCTGTCCCTTTGTCTTAGATCCTGGTGAAATTTAAAGTGTTAGAGAAACATGCTTATTCTATGGACTCTGAGATGAAAGAGGGATTCCTGGAGAATGTGTTTCAATTTAATTTCTGGCATTAGTTTCTGCATACAATAATTTTGATTCCGAGTGCTATGAAAAAAGTTTCAGGGAAATTATTCAATCTGTTTTTCAATTTATGAACTCCATTATTTCTGTAACATTATGCTAATTTTGTAAATATTTGATTGTGGCCAAACCTGCATAGTGACAGGACACAGGACTTTTGTTATGGTGTGAATTAGTTACTGATTTTTTATCTTTCTTCTGTATGATAGATCAGGAGTGTCTAACTGTAAAAAAAAATTCATTGATATTTGCTGTTCTTACAGTTCTTATTACTGAAGAATTAACCTCATAGTCCTACACATTTACACTTGACTGCTCTCCTTATATAAAATGACTGAATTCAAGGGCTGAAGGACACATGAAAGGCAACTTAGTTCTATGGAAGGTAGAAGTTTTACTTTTTTGGTTTCTACTCTATTATCCAACAAAATGTTAAAAGACTGTCAAACAGCTGCCAGTCAGAAAAAATAAAGAATGCAACATTGCTCTCAGAGGTATCAATTATGGAATAGATAACCAGTAGGAAAAAAATTCCTTTTATTTGCAAGAGAAATCAAAAGCATAAAGCAACCTGGCAAATAACAATTTAGGTCTATTAACAATTATGTCTGGCTCCATGAAGTATCATAATTTTGGTAATGATGACAAAAAGGAAAACTAATGCAAGTTTATGTCAAATGCTCTCAAATGGCTGAATTGCTTTGTCCTTCTCAAAAACATAAGGCTAAGACCTTGCATGTGTATAAAATTTTGAAACAATCAATCACAGAAACAGCATCTGATTGCAGAAAACATGATTTCAAAATCGATTTGTCATACTCCTATATGGATTTAGTGCCTTCCTTGTTTTGACATTTCTCATTTGCTAAATGCAGGAGTGCTACTGTAATTTCTCTGTGTGGTGTTACAAATTAGAAGACTTGGATGCAAAACTTTCTTTGTTTTTGAATTTGTCTTGGTCATGGAATTATTTAGTTACTTTTTTTTCCCTTTCCTTATAGATTTCTTTCGTGATGCCTTAGAATTAGGCTGTCTGATTTCCTTGTCAAAATCATTTGTGACATCCCATCACAGAAAATCCTTGGGAATGGCTTTGGCAACATGATCAATTTTTAAGACCTGCTTGCAGAGAAGAAATAAATGGATGCTCCTTCTATTGTTAAATTTGACAAAGGAGAGAAGTGGATTTTGCTGCAGCTTTGTTCAGTTACTACACTTAAAGACATGCTGGTTTATGCCCCTTTTTTAAAGTACTTACTTGGTGAAAATTGCTTTATAACACAAATGTGTACCATGAACTGGATGCATGTTGTTTTGCACGAGATGTGTAGTATTGTCATAGACCAGTGGTTATCATGTTCCCAGAAAGATTTAGCTTTTATTTACTAATCAACACAGACATCTTCTATAAAAATTTGAAACTGTGAAAAATACTAATGTTGAAACTGTCTGTTTCATACAGCTTAAGTCTCTAAATTTTTCTAACATCGATGCTAGAAACTGAGACCTTTAAATTTTCCTTTTCTTCAAAAGCATGTGGACATTATTTGCTCCAACCGTTTTTGATATGAGTTAAAATACATATATTTCTGCCTAGAAAGTTGTTTAGTGCCTGTGGCATTGCAATGCCTATGAATTATATTGAGATAGTTTGTAATTTTACTTCCCCGCAGCCATGAGGTGTATCTGGCATTATTTCAGAGTTACCATTGGAGCTGCATTCTTGAGGAGGGCTTGCTAAAGACTGTTTACATTTGGCACAGAAATAACTTAAATCTCTGAATTTTTTTTCAAAACTTTCTGATTTTTTGTTTTGCTTCGACTTTTTTTAATTGAAGTTTTTATGCTGAGAAGTTGTTATTATTTTTGTTATTTATTGTAATTTAGAAATGCCCCAAATTAGCCCTCTTCTTTCCAGGTATCCTGTCAGGAATTTTGTGCTATCACTGTATGCTGATAAACGTTTTAAAACCCTCTCTCTGTGGAGGGGTGAGATAGGATTGAGAAACACTTCCACCTCTCAGTCTCTACTTCTGCTCTCATTCAGTTCAGTAGCAGAGAGGCTTTCAGGATTCCTTCCAGCAAACACAGGGGAGGGGTTCTGATGGAGCATATGCTTGGGAAATTAATAAGGATGGGTTAAGTTTTGATTTTGGTTAACTTTTGCTTAGCTGCCCAAATGAATCAGCTACATTTCTGAGTGAAGTAAAACTCCAAGCAGTCTGTTTTGTACTCCATCCCTGGCAGATGTATTCAGCCATCCACTTAATTGCTAGTGCATCTTCATTTATGTACCTCTATTGATTTTAATCTCCAATGATTTATACAGTACCATAAACAGGTAACAAGCCAAAGCAATGGCATTTCACTGGAGATGAAGATGCTATAAACTATTTTAATTTGTCCAAAATCTTCTTATGTGTACAAGGCTTCTCCTGCTGCAGTTGTGTGTTTAAAGTTTTTACTTATGACTCCTCAGCTAAACTTTCGTCCTTTTTGTCACTACAGATTTAAAGACTGTTTTCCTGTATTTTAAAAGTAAAATACATTTCCATTTGACTTTCAGCTACCTCATGGCCTGCTGCCAAAGTTTCCTGATATTTGTTTTTCTTCTAACTGCTTGTTATTGTTAAACTTGCTCTTGAATGTATGTAGAATTCATTTGTCCTGAATTCAGATATGGTGTGATTAGGACCTTGACATAGTTGTGAGTGATGAGCCATCATTAGCTTAACTCATAAACACAAAGAAAAATTAAGTCTTTTCAGAGTAAGATCCAGCTCACCTCTGTAGATCTTTAGCTCAAGATGAAACAAGTCCTAGAGAGTGCTTTTGCCTGAAAAAGGGTTTATTTGCTCCTGAGATCTCTCTGTAACAGAGTTAAGACAGAGAACTCTCTTGGAAAGCCACAGCTGCTGTCTCCTTGACTCTGCTGCCTGAATGTGCTGGACCAGGATTAGACCTGAACTCAAATGTTCCTGTGTATGTCTTTAGTCTCTAGCTCTCTTCAAATAGTTATTTAAAACAGCTTTAAAATAATGCCTGAAATTGTACTTATGCTTGAATATTAAAATAAGTAACACTGCAATCAAAACAAAGGAAATTAACATTGCAGGGATGAGTTGTCTGTCCTAGAGGTGTCTAAGCAGTCCATTAATACAATACTTTGTGTTTTGTGACTTTGTTGCAGAGTACTATGTAATCTAAAAGAAAAGTGCATATGAGAGAAGTCATCCTTGCTAAATGTATCCCATCTTATTTTAATTTTCCACTTCAAATCACAATTAATATGTATTATTCACACCTTTTCATTTCTATGGTTATAGCATATTAAAGTAGAACAGATGCTTTGTGCAGGCTGACCGAGGCACAGAAACAGACTATTGTTATTCATGTTTTCCAGCTCTCCTTCACTGTGAGCAAGAACAGTATAACAGAAGGGACTCTCCACTACTGAAAACAAAGTTAGCAATTTTAGGAGATGGTTCACAGTGAGGATTTAACCACTTCTTTTTGTAGTTACCTCATGCATCATATCAGATTGCTCATTCTAGGCAGTGGGAAGAGGAGACAGTGGATTCAGATGATAAGCCCCTAAGGAAAGGAAAGTCTCCTTCTAGATAACTTAGGCTAGAGGTCTGTGGCTTAGTTACTGGTGTTCTATTTGTAACTGCACTGATTATTGTTTACCAAAATGAGGCCTGGGATGAATGTGGGCCTAACTTGCACCCAAAAAAACCCTTTGTAATAGAATTTATTTGGGATAGAGTTCATAAATTTAACTTATCTTACTTATGTAAAAATCATTAAGAACTTAAAGAAATACAAGGTAATTCTTTAAACCAAGAATTATATGAATATATTTTTTTGGTGGAGAAAAGAATCAGCATCACTTTCGTCTGCAGCTGCTCTCTGGTTTTGTAGGCTAGTCCATATCACACACCAGTATCTGGGGAATGGCAAAGTTTGGCAAAAGAACTGATATGACTCGTACAAAATCAGCCTGTGGTCTTAGTTAGAGTTAGCTCTAGAATGAGTTAATTCATTTAAAGTATATGTGTGTGTGTATATATA
>VZRH01005647.1:95339-140219 GCA_013397555.1 Urocynchramus pylzowi | reverse complement strand
TTAATTGCACATTTAGAAAGCACCCTGATTGAACAATCCCAGCAGCTCGGGAGGATGTCCGTGCTGCTGGAGGGGCAGTGCAGAGGGAACAGGAGTGATTGAACTTGCCAGAAAAGTGAGGCTCAAGGGCTCAGCTCATGGCTGGGGTACCCATTTCCCTCCCAGAGCCCCTGAGGGTCGCACTGGAGAGTTCCAGGGGCTACGAATGAGCAAGCAGAATAATTAATTTCTGCCACGCAGAGATGTGGCTGGGAAAACTCAGGTTTTGAGAATGATTCCATGTTAATTGCACATTTAGGACTGATTGAACAGTCCAAGCGGGAGCCAAGCCCACGGGGTAAAAGCAGACCTGTCCCACAGCAGCAGCCGGGGCGAGGTGTCAAACCTGTGACTTCCAGGTGTGACCAGCCCATTACTGAGCCCTAAAGCCATCTCGGGCAGCACTTGGCATTGATGCTATCGGGGCCAACAGCAGCGGGGGGTGGTGGTACCCCGAGCTGTGAAGTCGCCCTGAAAGGAGCTCCAGCCCATCCCGGCGTGGCTGCTGGGAGGGGACTGCATTCCTCTGCTCCTTCCACCCAGGGGTGGAGCAGGGCTGTTGGCTTTCATCTGCCCTGGTGATAAGCAGGCAACATCAGGCGACTCTCCAACGACTTTCCCCTCTGGAAAAGAGGCCTTCGTATTTACCCTCTACCCAGAATGAGTAAACACATGACTGGGTAAACAGTAAAAAGAGATGCTGAGGGTTCTGTTAGTGCTGGTCAGGGTTATTTTTGCCCTGAACGGCATCAGAAAACCTCTTATGGCAGCCTAGACTTTTGCAAAGTGCTGCTCGCTTCCTTGGAGTTGGGGCATTGCCTCAACACTGCGATGCCTCCTGCTGTGCCACAGTTTAAAAATGAGATTTTGCACAGGCACGAGAAAAACAGAACAGAACCTCTCAAAAATGATCTGATTGCCAAAACTGGTCAAGATGTAAGACTGACGCAAACAGTAAAAAAATAGGAGCAAAATTTCCAAAAGTGATGTGGAAAAGGATAATGGGGCTGTCTAGAAGCAAAGGCTGTACCTCTGGTTGTAGCATGGCACTAGACAGGTGAGCAAAGGGCTCAGTGTGTGGAAAAGAGCTTTATTTAAGATCAACTGAAAATTTTAACCTGTTAACATGTGGGGTCAACTTTTTGATCGGTGTGGTTGTCCTGCCTGATACCCAGCAGGATATTTAGGACTTCTCACAAGTACTTTAATCCATTTCTAGAGGATCAGTTATATCTGATTCAAATAACATTTGGCTTCCCTCCCCACACTCCCCTAATTTTTTCCTTAATTTCTTATCTTTGGCGTTCTGTGACAACGCTGGCCTTTTAAAATAAGTGTTTATGGGTGGAAAACAGGGTGTAGGTGACCTTATTTTAGCAGAGCTCTAGATCACCGGGCACTATCAGGAGGTGAGGACTCAGCCCATCACTTTTAGCAGCTATTTTGTCTCTGTGTAGGCTGACTTCCAGTCAGACCCCTCATATAATCAGTACTGTTCGCTCCCAATTAAATGGTTAAATTAACTCATCATTAAGGAGACAGGAGGTGATAGAGACACGTTTCACTGCAATGAATACAGATTATGAGTATGTTCTGCACCTCCCATTGTTCTGGAGGCTGGGCTGGAAATACCTGCTCCAGAAACTTGGAAAATAACTGCTTTGAGAGTTTCCATTTTCAAAGGACCTGGAATCACATTTAAAATGTTTTCTCCCAGTCATACACAAACACGTAACTGTTTGGAGAGTAACAATTCGGATTGCTGGAAGAAGAGAATAAGGGCAAAACAGAAATATTCTGCAGAGTATTTAGCACTGAGGTATTTGTAGCACCTCATTTTTCATGGTGACTTTGGACACAGTTTTTACCTATCTCTGCAAAGGACAAAGATTTTCCTTTGCATTTGGATTGGCACACAGTGAATTGGCATTTTTGCAATGCACTTAATTTTTTCTTTTTCTTTTTTTTTCTTTCTTTTTCTTTTTTTTTTTCTTTTTCTTTTTCTTTTTCTTTTTCTTTTTCTTTTTCTTTTTCTTTTTCTTTTTCTTTTTCTTTTTCTTTTTCTTTTTCTTTTTCTTTTTCTTTTTCTTTTTCTTTTTCTTTTTCTTTTTCTTTTTCTTTTTCTTTTTCTTTTTCTTTTTCTTTTTCTTTTTCTTTTTCTTTTTCTTTTTCTTTTTCTTTTTCTTTTTCTTTTTCTTTTTCTTTTTCTTTTTCTTTTTCTTTTTCTTTTTCTTTTTCTTTTTCTTTTTCTTTTTCTTTTTCTTTTTCTTTTTCTTTTTCTTTTTCTTTTTCTTTTTCTTTTTCTTTTTCTTTTTCTTTTTCTTTTTCTTTTTCTTTTTCTTTTTCTTTTTCTTTTTCTTTTTCTTTTTCTTTTTCTTTTTCTTTTTCTTTTTCTTTTTCTTTTTCTTTTTCTTTTTCTTTTTCTTTTTCTTTTTCTTTTTCTTTTTCTTTTTCTTTTTCTTTTTCTTTTTCTTTTTCTTTTTCTTTTTCTTTTTCTTTTTCTTTTTCTTTTTCTTTTTCTTTTTCTTTTTCTTTTTCTTTTTCTTTTTCTTTTTCTTTTTCTTTTTCTTTTTCTTTTTCTTTTTCTTTTTCTTTTTCTTTTTCTTTTTCTTTTTCTTTTTCTTTTTCTTTTCCTTTTCCTTTTCCTTTTTCTTTTTTTCCTTTTTTTCATTTTCTTTCAGGTGGTATTAAATGGAAAGAAATTTGACTTTTTGATTATATTTTTTTATTTTTATTTTTTAGGTCCTGTGCAAAGAAGTGTGTAAAATGACTTAAAATACAGGACAGCTGCTTAACTTGGAGATCGTTGCACATATTGGGCAGTATGAGCCCAAGCATGAAGGAATGAGATCTTCCTGCCAAATGCTTGGCTGGCATTTTGTTAATTATATATGCTGTTTTATAGGCTTAATGCTCTTGCCATGGCAGTGCCCAGAGACCTTGGGGTACAGTTTCCTGCTAAATCTGTAGCCAAAGGTGCTGCCTTCTGTTATGGACCAGGGCAGAAGCTCTTTTGATTACCTGGATTAAGAATCTGATGCTGCTGACTAAGATTTTTCTTCCAGAATATTTTTTTTTCAACTGGATTAACTCTTGCAAATTGCCAGTGCAAGAGGAGAGTGGTTGTGAGCAAGGAATGTGGCGTGAAGTGTTTCGGTGTAGCAGCGATTTAAAGCAGTGAAATGCTGTCTGTAGGTGTGGCTGGGGAATTTGTGATACTCTGCTTCAGGGGCACTTGTAAGAGAAAAAAGGGATTTAAACAATAACATGTCAATGTGTGTGTTGGCCAGTTTTTCCAGGCAAGGAGAGTATTTTTCATTCACCTGTTTAGTTTCTGTGCCTTTTTTTGTTGCTTTGGGATATGAGTGCAGTAGGGGCAAGAATATGCATAAAGATTTTCAGTGTTGGGGCTAAGCACAGTCCTTGCTGCAAACAGGTCTGTCTTGGCTATGTGAGTTAACATAATTTTTTTTTGCTTTTTCAGGATATTAAATATTTAGTTTTGGTTAAAAACGGGACCATACTCCTGGTATTATAGCAGACTGTTCTGTTTTCGAGGTCTCTCAGGGTTTAAATAGCTTTTGAAGAAATAAATTCTATTTTTTTATTTTGTCAAGTCTTTTTCCCATAGTAAAATATGCTATTTTCCTCACATATAAGGCTTCCTCTCCCCCTTTAAATACATTGAAAAACAGACTTGTAGTCATTGATGCTGTATTCAGAACAGAAAAGTTTTAAATTCTTCACCAAAACCAGCACTATTGTCTGTTGGCAATATAGGACTCTGCTCTTGTCATAGTTTTTCATCCATCTGAGTGAACTTCTATGCAAAAGGATGGATTGATTCCCACAAGAAAACACAGTGATGGCCAGCTCTGAATTGCTGTGAGAGCTGAAAACTTTGTTCCTGTTTTCTTCTTCCAAAGATTGGAGGTGATGGCTGCAATCTGTAGAGGAGAACAGCCTGGGAGGGAACAAAGCAGATACAAGTTCCTCTAATTTCTTGGAAATAATGAAAGTTGTGAGTTACATGAAGTCTTAGTTTAATTTTCAGCGAGTCAGAGAATGGCTGGGTTGGAAGAAAAAATAAAACCATCCCTGAGCAGGGACACCTCCACCAGACCAGGTTTCTCAGAGCCCAGTCCAGCCTGTCCTTTGTATCTTTAAAATCTGCTTTATCTGTGCCTCTGATCTGCTGAGCTGGACATTTCCACTGGGCTGCTTGATTTTTGGGAACTGCTTCTTAAAACTATTTAAGGAATTTATTTTGGAGCCCTCCAGTTGCTGCCACCCCACTGGAGTTGCTTCAGCACCTCCAAATAAGAAAATGGACAAAGCACCTTTCCCTCAGTGTGTGATGGACAGGGCTGATTTGAACTCTTTTTATCTAGATTTGCTCTGAATTACCAGGAAATAGCAGCAAGGGGATACCTGAATGTAATTTCTCTGCTTTGATGAACTCAGCTTGCTCTGTGAAAATTTCAAAATCACAAAACAGATTTTCTTCAGGATTTTTTGAAGAATTGGCCTTTTTTTTTGTGCAAACCACATAATGGGAAATGCCAGCCTGCAGAAGTTAGATAAGTCACCAAGGCTACTTGTAAGAATAAAGGTAAATAATTTCAGACCCTACAGTATTACTGTGTTATGTTAAAGTAAAATAACACTTGGGCTGCAACGACAGAAAATTTATCTGGAAGATAGTTAAATCTTGAAATATTTTGAGCGTTCTTCCGAGAGTGACAGTGCTGTGGTGGTATTTTTCTAGATGAAATGGGCAAGTGATGAAGTTCCTCTAGCAAAGGCAAACTGATTTGTCACTCTGTTTCCTGGTTTTTACTCAGTGTAGTGGTGATATTCCAGCTGGGAACTTTTTCTGAAGCACACTGTGTTGTGTCAAAGGGTGTCTCAAGGCAACAGCACTGAGGAAACCACTTATTCATGGCTGGTTTAGGGTTAAAAGTAGCCAGGTTCTGAAATTTGTGTGTTGCTGCTCATTTTGGGACTATAATCTATATAATTACAGACAAATGTATTATTGGTTGGGGGAAATCTAACTGGAAATGAGACATCATCCAGCACATGTTTAGCTCTGGTAATTTATTTTATGAAATGAGAGAATTGTGAGGTTGCATTATCAGCTTCATGGATTCCATATTGTGTCATTTATTGATTAGGTGCCATTGCTAATTTGTCATTTTTTTAATAATTTTGTCCTAAAGCGTTACCGTTAGCCAAATTTGTCAAGTGGACTCATGTGACCAGACATGCTGTCACTTCAGACATTTAGAAACAGAGTTGATGCACAGAATAAAGGTGTAATAATTGTTAGAATACACATTGCATTTTTCCACAGGGGCAAAAAGAAGTCTCACTGAAACGGATCTGAGCCATTTTTGAAAAACTGCTTTTTAAAAGATAATCACATATTTACCAATAGCATAAAAATTATATTCTCAAAATCCATTTCAGGAGCAAGGATCACCTCTAAGTACTTAAACTCCTTTTTCTGTGTTCTGTGGGAAATACTGCGTGTATGGAGGTGAGAACTGCCCAAAAGTGCTGTTTATATTTGTTTATTGGTAGTACTGTTGGGATTCCTACAGCAGCAGAAGTTATCCAGGAACAATCACACTCTCATTTAACCTGACTCCTGAAAAACCCAACCCTGGTGGTGTGGTTTAACCCCAGCTGACCACTCAGCCCCACTGGTCAGTCTCTGTCCCCTGGTGGGATGGGGAGAGGATTGGAAGGGTGATGGTGAAACAACTCAGGGGTTGAGATAAAGACAGTTTAATAGCTAAAGCAGAAGTTGTGTATGCAAGCAAAGCAAAACAAGGAATTCATCCACTGCCTCCCATGGCAGGCAGGTGCTCCAGGAAGGCAGGGCTCCATCACTGTAACAGTGACTTGGGAAGACAAACCCAGAATGTCTCCCCTTTCTCCTTCTCCCCCAGCTTTCTGTGCTGAGGGTGATGCCATAAGGTCTGGGATATCCCTGGGGTCAGCTGGGATCAGCTGTCCTGGCTGTGTCCCCCCAGCTCCTCACTGGTGAGGGTGAGGAGCAGGACAGGCCCTGGCTGTGTGTAATCCCTGCTCAGGGATAACTCAAACATCCCTGGGTTATCAGCCCTGTTTCCAGCAAAAAACCAAACCCAGCCCCACAGCAGCTGCTGTGAAGGAAATCAACTCTACACCAACCAAAGCCAGCACACCCAGAGAATGAATCAGCTCCAAAACTTGCTGCTTTTAGCTTCAGATTTGTGCTGTGCCACACCACCAGGACCATCTTGCCTGTGCAAGATGCCTTGGAGGGGTTGCTGGGCTTCTTGAGGGCTCCAACTGTGCAGCACAAGCAGGTCATTACAGACAGGGAAGATGTCCTCCACTAACCCCAAGAGAAGGTTCAACAGAAGGCTTTTAGAAATATTATTTCCCACCATTTTCTCTACACTATACCCAGGGCAATGCTGATGTTAAACATCAGCATTGCCCTGGGTATAGTGTAGAGAAAATGGTGGGAAATATTTCTAAAATGCTGATGTTTAACAACAACACACAAATAATGGCAAGTCAGGGGGCTTGGAGAGCTTTTTCAGAGCCCTATTTCCTGCCATGTGCAGAAGATGTGAAGGTCTGTGTGCTGCCTGCTCACCTTGCCCAAGAGTTGTCCTTGATTTCTGTCTATTTACCTACTGAAAGGAGGAGGAGAAGTTAAGGCCTCTCTTGGGTACAAAACCCAAGACTATTTTGTGTAGCTGGAGCAGTGCTGATAATTTTACAGTTGGTTAACAACTAATGGCTTCATGGAGCCAAAGTGTAACAAATCTAAGAGGAGTTTTTTTCCTGGGAGTAATGCTTTCCTGAGAAGTTGCAATTGTGGATGTTATTATCATTTCCTAATAAGTAGAGGTTCTCAGATATTTGAGGTCTTGGTCCACTGCCATAAATCATCTCTGAGGGGTTGTCTTGTGGGGTAGGGTAGAGAGACATTGCCTCACTTGGTGCTGCCTTTTCTCTTCATCTTTCCCATTTTGCTACTGTTTGATTCTAATAATCAAAATCCAAACATTTAGAGCATTTATCGGCCTACAGTGATTTCAAGTGACAGCAAGTATGAACTCTGACCCACAGGAAAATCCCACTGTTCTCTTGCAGAAATGGTCAGCATGCTAATAAAATATTCTAGAGAGCAAAGAGCTCCTGCTGGCTCTTGGGGAGTACCCATGTAAACACTTCATTTGGTGGAGGATGCTGAATCTGAATTGGGATAGCTGAAAATTCTGCAGAGCAGGCACCACACCAGCCATGCAGGTTGAAGCTGACAAAGTAGATCTTTATTTTTGAAGAACTGCATTAGCAGATTCACAGTTTCAAAGTGGACTCAAACCAGAAGTGTTTGCACTGTCAGCCCAGAAGTGGTGCTGGAATAATTATTGTGCATTTAGCTCCTAGGCCTTCCAGAACAACCTTCCCATGGCCATTTATTAACCAGTGGCAAGAGAAATGTGTTTCCTGATGCTGGGATCAGAGTTAGGCTCTGGGCAGAGCTCAGAGCTCAGTTCCAGGCTGAGCTGTGATGATCTCACAGATGCCCTGCTGAGAGCCTGCCATCCTCTCTGCTCTGCTCATGGGGGTGTGCAGACTGTCTAAACTTGGTCTACCCAAACTTCTTGCAGTCTAACAACCTGGCTGGGCTGAGGGCTAGGTGTTTGCAGGGCTTGTGCCCACCTGAGCCACTGGGGCTGTGTGGAAGTGACCACACAACCTCCTGGCAGGGGTCAGCCAGCAGGACAGAGCTGCTCAGCTCTTACACAGCTGGAAATCCATCAATATCTGTGAGTGAGCTGCAGGTAAGGAGATCATCCAGGGGCTTGTGTAGCTGTGAGGCAGGACAGATGTTCAGTCCTTGTGTCTGAAGGCCTGAGGAATTGGCTTCTGCCCAGCAGCATCACCCAGTGCTGCTGTTGCTCCCCTCCCTGATGGCTCATTGTTACCTTGCATAACTCCAGCTCCTAAGGAAGGCTGGGAAGCTGACACAGTGAATAGATCATTACCTGTAATAATCAGCAATTTAGAAATTTGCCTCTAAGGAAAGTGTTTGGCTGTCTTGTTTGTTGGGGGGAAAAAAGACAAAGTGATAATTTCTGTAATTTGAAACCTCTTTTCATCTAGGGTAAGGGCACTTTCACTCTGAAATCACTGTCATTTAATTCTCACAGCATCTTTGTAATTTGTTATGGGTTTAATTGCTGTTTAGATGAAACATTGCAGAGCAGAAAAATCAAGTTCAGATTTTTTTCCCCTTTATTTTTCTTTTTGATTACTCACTGTAAAATGCAAATAGAAAATATGGAATGAATAGGAAACTTTGAAGCAAACCTGCTGAGATTATGTGGAACTTATTGCAAAGCAGCAAAGAGTCAACAGTAATAAATGATTATGTAAGGATTATTAAATCTTAATTTAGTATTCATACAGGCCACATTTGCAATTTTTTTTTCATCTAATTGGCCAGTGTTCTGTGACTGTGAGGCAAAAATGATGATCCAAACTCATAGCTGTTCTGATAAATGGAGATATCATTAGCAATATGAAGTAGGTGATCATGACTTCTCTCTTTTTCATAAATTACACTAAATAACCATAATGCTGCAATTTAGCGGTCCAAAGTTCATCCTATTCAGCAGGCCATCCATAGTCAACAGTTTAAAGAAAGGGGACCTGCTGAGAAAATGGTGGTCTAATCAGATGCCATAAAATCTGGCTGATCAGATGAGCCCCATTTTCTTTTTTTGTAAGGGGATCCTAATGAAGCAGAGCATTGAGGGGATTCACAACTTTTGTTCCTCCATTTGATTATTCAGGCTGGCTGCACCAAGTTCTAAACTAAGCAAGTGGGGTCTAATCCTCTGGGCTGTTTGCATACATGCTGTGTTTTACAGGAGACTTATTAAATCCCACTTTGCCAGCCCCCAAATTGTGTGTGACTTATCTCCAGTGCAAATGATCAAAACACCGAGAGATGCAGCAAATCAAACCCAGCAATCGAAGAGGAATCTGCTATTATTGTCTGCTCCCTGCCTGCTGGCTAATTTACCAAGCATGGCAAAAATGAAAAGTACTTCACACTGCAGGCTTCATGAATATCTAAAGTGGTGCAGAGGAGAGGGCACGCTCTCTGCATGCTTAGCCAAAGGTTAAACTTCCAAAGTTTGGGCCTGTTATAACTAAACCCTGCAATGTCATTTGAAGTAATAAAAGTTCAGCAGTGCACCCCTTTCTGTCCCGTTGTGGCCATGGCAGCTTTGATTTGGCTGCCTAAAATACACTCTTTCTTTAGAAAAATACATGGTGCTTTCACTTTTACTTGCATTTAAATGGGGAAATCCCTTCATTTTTTCCTTCCCTGTAGCTACTGTGTATTCTTGGTATCTTTGTGTGTTGCCCATGGCTGGGAACTGCTCCCTCACAGAAAATGTGGGGCTGGATGGCAGCAGCCTGCTGGAGAGCTCAGTGCAGTCAATTTTTTGTTGCAGTCTGAGCCTGCCAAGCCTGCTTTGAGAAGTGGTGAGCTCCTGCCCTCCCCACTAATGGAACCAAGCCACAGAGCCCCCACTTACTGTCACAGCGAGTCAGAAAATTGGAAAATTGCTGCAAGAAACCTCCCAGATGTGGTTCCTCATCCTCTTTTCAGAGTGTTGCTGCAAGACTTGGAGAGGACTGTTTGTGAGAAGAGCTAAACACAAACAAGCCCTGGTCTTGTTCTGTAAATGATGCAAAGGTGTAATGAGCCAAATATGCTCCTGGGAGGGGTGGCCTCTGCTGAGGAGGTTTTTTTCTGATTACAGATGCAGCAGGTTCCCTTTGCAGCCTTAGACAAGAAGGGGATTCCTGCAGGAATCTCAACTCCAGCACTGTGCTAAACAAAAGGAGAGCGAGTGTGCTGCCTGCCATGCTGCTGCTCCAAATAAATCCCCGCTGGGGATAACTGCCCAAGGAAAGCTCAAGCTGCTGTTTTAGTTGGGACCATTTTTCCTGTGCCTTGGCTTGGTTTGTCCCATTGAGGAAGCCTCTTTCTGTGCAGGACTATGAAATATCTCTGTGTTTATTGCTGCCTCCTGACACCTGTAAGCACTTTGGCATGTGAGCACATTAATTCACACTGAGCTCTCTGCCAAACTGAGCTCACTGCCTTGGACATTGCAAGTCCTTCAGAGCAGTCACTTTTCTGCACTTCCTTCAGCATTTCTTCCTGTTAAAAACCCTTGGAGAGCAGATTCTGTTCCTGCTTTCACCTTGTAACACGCTTTGCTTTAATTGTCTGCACCGGTTGTTGGGAAGTCAAAATTCTTGTCTCAGCTTTGCCTTCTTTAACCACTGTTCTAATGACTTTCATCAGAGTCTTTTCCACATCCTCCCCTGTAAGCAGTTGACCCCCTGCCCTTTCTCACCCCCTGCAAGCTCAGCTTGTCCCCAAGCTCTGCTATTGTCTTTGACAGGTCCTTGGCTATGCAATGCCCTCCCCACAGGGGCTGCAGAACCATCTCTGTGCTCACCTGTGCTGCACTGACGGCTCCAAAATTGCCACAAGAAAACGGTCCTGGAGGGAAACAATGGAATCACTGATGTTTACCTGCCTTGGTTTCCCCACAGCCTCACCTGGCTCTGCAGGGATCTGTGTTTTAGGGAAATCCACCTACATCTCTCTGGCTTTACTCAGGGTTCAGTGTTCTCCAGTACAAGATGCTCCCAGGCATAACTTTGCAGAGATCACCTCTGCCCTGCTTCACCAGCAGAGTTGTTCACAGGAGCACCTCCAGGTTAGCTTCAGGTTAACCAGGTCTGGGAGTATTTAAACCCTTCTAGGGAACCTGGTTTGTTCTGGCTGGAGCATCTTTGGAAGCAAACATGCAAGTGGTGCTGCTGTGCCTGGGGGGTGCTGACCTTTGGCAGATGGTGTTGTAGAGATGCTCGGGGGCAGGCTGATGAGCAGGAACCTTTTCCACAAAATTGTCATGTAGAGCATGATTTTCTGCCTGGATATGTTTACACCACAAAAAGAATATATATTTTTTTTAATTTTCCAGTACAGTTTGCCACTGCTGCATAAGTGATTGTGTTCTCATCACATAAATCATTATAATTTGTATGGCAAAATTCTACTTTTAAAATTGCCTCTGTAAAAGAAAGCACAGACTGCCAGTCTCTAGCACCAGAAGCTGTTTTCAACTCTGATATATACACACTGATTAGATCTGTAAACTTTCTGAGGGCTGTAGATATTGAGGTCATAAAAATAATTAATAATGTTGACTTATCTACTCTCTACCTGTGCAGGAGAAGAAAATCTTCAACAAATAACATTCTTAAAAAGCACTTAAGAGCTAGGCTGTGTGTATATAACAGAAAGAGAAACTCTTTGCTAATTCTCAGTAGTGTGATTTTTTGCAGGGAAGGAGAGGACCTAAGTGAAAGGGAAATTATCAACAACTGTATTTTGAGGGCAGCAGATTGCTCTGATCGATTCTATTAATTTTTTAGAACTCTAGCATAGCAGGGATTTGTTAGCTCACACAGAATGTGGTTGAAACATGCTCAGTACTTTGTGTGTGCCTGATTGCCAAAGCCCTGAGATTGGTGGCCTGCTAATCCCAGTGACACCACCCCTACACCAGAGCCAAGTGTTTTGGAAGAAATCACATCCTTTGCCACCCTTTCTCATCCCAAAAACGGTGAAATGGACCATTTGTGAGCAACTGAGTTGCTGCTCTTTCTCCTCTGTTGTACTCACAGACAGTGCTCAAAGGGAATTCTCATCACATTTCTCTGCAATGGTTGTGGTCACCTGAAATAGTTTCAAGCACCAGGATATCATAGATTATTTTGTAATTGCCAGGATCTCCAGGGCATTGGGATTTGTTCAGCCAACTGATTTATGTTACTGAAATGCAGCTGTTTAATGGTATTGAAATATTCCTAAATTTATCAAGTCACATTACATGTGCTGGGATGGAAAAGCTGGCATCATCCTCTGTTTGCTCAGCACATCTCCCCTTGAATAAATAAAATATCCAAACAGTTCCCAGTGTGAAATCAATGGTTGATTAATGACTTTCAGGCTCTGGTTACATCAGAGAGTGCTGGATTGCCTGATCTCCCTCCCACTCCTGCTCGATGCATGTTCAGCCCTTTGAAATATCAATGTTCTGTCTCTAATTTGAACAAAGCAGACCCAGAGCTGTGAGAGGGGATCAGGGGCTCCCCAGCTTTATCTCTGACCACCTGGAAGCTCCAGACAAGGTGGCCTGACTCTGTCCCAATGGTCAGGGTTAACCATTCCCCAGGCTCCCAACTGCCCTTTCCTCAGAAGTGTTTTAACCCGAGCAGCTGGACTGCCCTGGGACTCCCTGCCTGCTGTACATCAAACTTAACGAAAGGACATCATGATTTTTGAGCTTTTAAAAAATTTTCTTCGTAGGTCAGGTGCTGCTGTGCTGCTTGAGCATCCAGACAGGAGATTCTGCTCTTGAGAAGTTGGAAAGAACAGCCCAGGCTTTAAGATTATACTTTCAAGGTAAAATATTTTCCCTCCCCTGATGTTACATACTCGGTTTTTGTTTGTTTGTTTGTTTTTGTTTGGTTTTTTCTTTTTTTTCTTTTTTTTTTTTTGTTTGTTTTGTTTTGTTTTTACCTCTCTTAAAAAAAAACAACCCCCAAAAACCCCAACAACGCAACGCCACAAAAGAGACACACGCATGTTCGGGCCTCCGCAGGTTCAGACTGATGTTTTACTTGAAATAACACTTTATTGATGTTTGGGATTCCCCAATTTCCCAGAAGAAAAGCTGATTATCTTCGGAGGCAGCCTTATAGAGAAGAGCAGACCCCCACCAGCCTTCCGCTGCAGACTGGATCAATGCAGAGAAGTGCTCTTTGATGGACTTTCAGGCCCTGTGATCTCCCAGCCCTGGGGGTTTAAAGGATGAGCATATCAATCCAGGACCACTGAACTGCATTTCCATTGCATGAGGGCTCCTCCTCCTGGCTTTGTCCGGACAAACTCGGCTCCTCCTACTTTTGTCACTATTCTTTCATGCTTTGTTTAGCAAACACAAAAAAAGCTTTGTTTGTTGCCGGGTCTTTTTTAAGCTTTGCATAAAACAGTTTAAAGTGCCGTAATGCTGTGTACCTGTGATCACCTTCAGGGTCAAAATCAGTTTACAACAGATTAACCTATTTATCTTCTCCCCACCTCACCCCTGGCTTATGATTTGCACAAATACAAATTGTTCTGATGAGCACAGTCTTCCCACTTTATTCTGAACTCTGACTTTGCAGGAATCTCTAGCTGCGGATTTCCCTGGGAACAGTTTTCTAGAAGACAGCACATGTGTGCCTGCCTTTCTTTCCTGCCCTTGTCCTGCTGTGTTTCAGCATTCTGAGCAAGAAGAAAACTGGTCACATGTAATTTGTAGAAGTTTGGGTAGCACTGGTGCAATCATTTTGCTTGCCCTAATAGTTAGCATTAAAAATGTGTGTGCTTAGTTTTATTTTTTTATTAGGTGTAAGGCTTACAAATACAGTGTTATAGATTCTATTTCTGGTATAATCTCCCTCTAAAACAAACAAAAAAACCCCATTCTCTCCATCTGGCAACTGCTTTGGAGTAGATAATACCTTAGTCTTGAAGTGAGAAATGCTCATCAAACACTGCTCTTCTTTAATAGTGAAAATCAATGAAATAACTCAGTAGCAGAACAGATTCTTCATTACCTGCATTCTTTAAAGCCACTGCCCATGGAAAAGATCACTGTCCACGGGAGAATAAACCTGTGTTTATCCATGTTAACCTGAAAGGAGCAGTGCAGGCAATGCAGTTCACACCCCAAGTCACCAGAGATGCTCCTGAGAGTCCCGTTAGATGAAATTGTGGAGGAATGCATCACCTGGGAGAATCTGGTGTTTGGGCAGGCCTACAGGTTCCTACAGGTCTCCTTTCTGAACTATTTATAGGTTTCCCATAAGGGAGTCTTCAAAATCCTAATGTGATTGAGCAGATCACTCCTGGAGTGCTCAGGTGCTGAATGCAAACCAGTTCTTTTCCAGCTCCCCTCAAAACCAAGGAGTTGTCTCCTCTACTCCAGGAACCCCTTATGCAGTGCCTTTGCTAAAAAGGACAGCAGAGCTGCAGTCCTGTGCCGACCTTTTAGCATTTTTGGGCTACGTTTTGCTGTAGGACACTGATCCCAAAGCACTGCAAGATCCCAGAAGTCCGGGCTGAGAACTCGTGCTGTGCAGAGCTGGCCTTGGAAACCAGTGCTAAGAGCTGCCTTTTCTGAGCAGGCCAGGCAGGAGCTGGGGTGGTGCCACATTCCCTCAGCCAAGCCCCAGGCTACTGCCAGCCGTGCAAAGAGCTCTTTGGGATGGGCTGATCCTAATGGACTCGCTGTAGCACTTGGCTGTTATTGATCCCTGTCCTATTTCCCAGAGCTGCTGAGCCTAAGGGAAACTCCTGAAGTGGGTCAGCCCTCCTTTCTTAGGCTGAGCAGGGCAAGCCCTTCCCAGCTCAGGCTGATGCTCAGAGTTGAGCATTTTCTGAGGGCACAGGCACCGTTTAAACTCCCAGCCTGGATGTAAGAGGAGGTGCTGATTTTTATTCTGTGCCTGCAGCTCTGCAGACCTGGCACTTACTGTCCCAAGTGGGCTGCCTTGGGTACAAAAGTAATGCTCCAAAAGGCAGGGGGTTACTGAATTAACTGTGCTCTGAGCATGAGCATAATAACCAGCACAGGTGATGGGGGCTGGCTGTGAGAGAGAATAGGAACAAGGATTTTGGGATACAGGACCAGCAGGTCTCAGATTGGCTCAGCCATCTTTGGCTGTTTTCTGCACAATCACATTTCTCTCAAGTGTGAAGAGAGTGGGAGAATTGGTGAAACAAATAAAGACAAAGAGCCAGCAATTCACAAGCTACATGAATTTACTGCCTCTACTGTGTCACCCTTCAGCAGCAGGATTTCTTGGCTGCCTTTATGCTAAATCCAGTTTGGTAGGGCTGAGGCTGGAGTAAGCTCTGCTGAAGACTCTGGGGAAGTAAATGTGACGTTAAGGTGGGGAAGGTGTGTGAGAAATGATACTCACTTCCAAAAATTTAAAAGATTTATTAAAACCTCATCAAGAATACAACAGAAGACTGAATAGAGAAAATATTACAGCACCCAGGAGCAAAGGATTTTTCCCACCATGTGCTCATCCACACAGTGGAGGTTTCGCCTTTTAACTCTTTAGCTCCTCCCGAAGTTCTGTCCATCGACTCCTTCCCTGCCCAGTGGTGGAGATCACTTCCTTAAATCTTGATTGGAGGTCAGCTGTTGCCATAGCAACAAGCCGACCCTCCCAAATTTCCCAAACCCAGACCACCCCTGATAACAACACAAGGGGGGTAAAACATAACTATAAGTCTATCAAACTTCTCTTAACATATATGATACATGATATTTGCCTTTTAATTGTGAGAGTCAGCCATGGCATTACTCATTTATCACGGGTGGGACTGGGGCAGGCTGCTGTGCTCTGTTTGAGCCCCTGGCTGCTGCAGGTGCCTCCAGCCACCACAGCAAATTTCCCCTTCCCTCTGCTCCCAGAGGTGTCCATTCACTGTGCCCAGGGTGACCTATGCATTCCTGACCTCCTGCATTCAGTGAGGCCACACATCCCGAAACCTCCAGCACAAAGGCAGGGACCAGATCAGCTCCCCTCGCACAGCAACCGTCAGCACACCAGCCTGGTGTCCTGCTCTGAGCACCAGAGCTGGAGGCAAAGCTCAGTTCAAGGTCTCTGCCTCAACTCTCCAAGCCCTTGGCTTGGTCATTCCCCAGGACAGCTCTGCTGATAAAATGGGGAATCCTCTGTGGGAATTTCGGGGCTCTGGAAGCAAGGCAGGTTGGGCTCCTGTCCGTGTGTAAATGGATTTTCTTGAGCGTTTCTTCTTGGGCTCCCTCTTTTGCTCATATACATACAGACACGGTGAAAAAAAATTAAAATCTGCCCCAGATATTGCTAATATTAAAGAAAAAATGGTGCTTTTGTTTCAGTTTATAGGTGTTTCTGAAGTATTTGAGTGCAACTGGAATGGGAGAATAAAAGTACCTAAGGAGATCTCAAGAAGCCCAAAGTTTAAGTGCTCAATCTGAGTCTGGGAATGAAGCTACATCCATAAATCAAAATGCTCCAACCAGCCCCTTTGGAAAAAAATAATCCTGTAAAGCAACATTTAAACCTGCAGACTGTGACAAAGAAATAAAAAAATTATCCAAAATCCCACGTGACTAAGCAAGAGATCTTCTGAGATCAAAGACTGACTTTCAACTGGTCTGAATACAGTTTTTATTTGGGAACTAATTCCTAGTTCAATCATTATTATAGAAAGTTAATACTAAAATATAGAGTTCTAGGAGTTCTTGCAGAAGGAAAAGTAACATAATCACAGGAGTGAATTTTGCTGCTTGGTGTCATCTTCTAGGAAAAAAAAAAAAAATGGTGCCTAGAATTACTTGTTTGAATTTTGTTGGGTGAAATGGAAGAGGATATTTCCTAATGATCTAAAATTACCGAAGAGTATAAGATAACAATTAGAGAATTGCACTGGTAATTTCTAGTTTATGATAAAGGGCCATAATAATTAAGATATCATGTGTCATTCACAGATACCATGTTTGAAGTCCTTCAGTCTCATCCTGGTGTCAGTTTTTAACTGTGGCCCACAGTTCAGTGGCTTTTTGCTCTTTAGAGAAGAAAAAGATGAGAGAAATTCACCATCATCTGTGATGAGCTGTGAGAACAGAGCTAAGTAAGTTTTAACAATTGAAATCAGGGGAAAATGTGGTAGAGAGTGACTCTTCTCTCTTTCTTTCAGAAGTCTGGTGGAAAATATGATCAATCTCTGCAGCCTCAGAGGGAATCAATTTACCTTACATCATTTCACTATATTTCACCGTTTATGGACCATTTCTGATGTGGAACAGTCACCTAAGTTTTGGGGAATTCTCTGAAGCTTTTTCACACTTAATTTCTTCCTTAATATTGTGTTTCAGATTGACCAATTAAGGTCATCTAGAAAGGAAACAAGTTTATGCAGACATGGGTTAAAGAACTGCACTGTCCCCTTTCCAAGAAAAGGTTTGGAAGCCACGTCATCCTCTCCCTGTGCTGCTGTAACAATTTTGGCAACTGTGAAGAGCTGCTCCATTATATTTGTGATAACTTAGCTTTAAACAATTATCAGCAGCTTCCTCAAACACCTGACACTGGTGATTTGTAGGGCTCCAGAAGTTTGTGTGTGCATTGTGAGCATGAGCAATATTTTTATCTGGGATTTTGGGTAATTCAGGAAATTTGCCTGAACAGGAAAGCCAGATTTAATTTTTCACATCCATATAATGATTCTTGTTATGTTTTAGGCTGTAATAATTTTCCCAGACTTCCATTTTGGTAGAAGCAAATACTTTATTCCTGAATTGGTGTGTAGGTCTCATGTATGCCCAGACTGTTATTTGATTACACAATTGGGACTGTGGATTAAGGCTTGCCATTAATTAGGAATTTTTCCCACCCATTTTTGCACTGAGGGTGTCTTGAAGAGCTGTGTTCTCTCTTTGAGTACCATGATTTCTCCCCTGTTTATCTTTCATTCACACTTCTCTGTCCTGTGCTGGAAACCAGAAATGAAGTCAAGTTCTTGGAGTGTGAACGTTTTACTCTGTGTTAGGAGCTTTGGGATTTGTCCAAAAAAGCTGACCAGCTGGCTGAGGGCAGCTTCCAGGATATTGGGTACAGCTTGTGGGAATAAACAAGGAGTAAAACCCTGGGGACAGAGTGAATTTTCCCAAAGGGGAAAGAAGCAGTAGCCACTGCTGTCATCATTATTATTGTTTCAGGAAACATTGAAAATGGTGAGTCTGACAGTCAAGGGCCCAGTTCTGCTCCTGCAATTCAGTGTCCCAAAATTCAGCTTTTCTCTTTGGGTACCTCAGATGTATTCATGCACAGCTCTGAAAGATTACTTTCTGAAATCAAGGTGCCATCCTAAAGACCTCTCTACTTCTGCAGAAAACCAATTTTCACATGGTTATTGCAGATTGGGTTGGGTTTTTCTGACCTACCACTTGCACAAACTGCTGCTGGTTCAGTCTATTTCAAAAGTAACTCATTTCTGGCAAAATATTTGCAGAGAGCAGCTGCTTGCTTTAGCTTTCTAAGTGGAATTTTTCATTCATTTTGTCTCACAGAATTTTTACAGGAGGTTATATTGTTAAAATTATTTTATTTTCTTAAGCTGTCATCGCCCCTTGTGAAAAACAAGTTGCCATGGAGATTTTATTTAAATATCTCCTAGCTCCTATTTAGTTCATAAATCAGAAGTGTATAAATTACACTTCTTTCTTCTTTGAATGTACTAGGACTTTTTTTGAAAGAGGATGTTTTTCATTGGCTTGTCAGTCAAATATGTATTTGCAGACACTGGGGCTTGGGTCTGGCAAAGCACAAACTCCTGGTTTGAACAGATTCAGTTTATTCATAAAAAAAAAGTTGGAAGAGAAGGTGACTGACAACACCATGCTAAACAAAACATAGATCAGGTGATTTCAAAACACCAGAAATGCTTTTTTTCCCTTCCAAAAAAGCTTTTCTATAGTTAGTTTGTGTGATANCACAAAAAAACCCAATCTCCTGCATATTTCTAATATGGTGAGAATATTTCTTATAATGGATGAGAATCACCAGGAGAAACCTTTGCTAAATTAATGTCTGTATTAAACACAGGCACTGGTAGAAGCCAATTTTATTAAACGATATTTGGCTATTTTATGGCATTCTTGCCCATGGCTCTACAACTGCTCTGGGAGGAAAGGGAAGCAATGCTGTGTCCAGGTTTTTGACCCTTTGGATCAGCCCTTGCCAGCTCTCTGCCCCAGGTCACTCCAGTTTTTCTGCATACCTTCTCAGACTGGCCAACTTGTCTAAATTGACAAAACAGGACCAGATAATTAATCCAAAGCACCCCAGACTTCCAATGCCTTTGCAGCAAAGAAGGTGGGCAGGGAAGGGAAGGAATTTATGGCAGAAAGGAAAATCTGGCCTTAGTGGGAGCAGCAGAAGAGCCTGACCCGTGTAACACACACAGTGAGGCTTGGGCACTAAAAAAATAACATTTACCTGGGCAGTGAATAAAAGATCAGGTCCATTTCCAGCTGAAAGAAGGAAATAAAGACAAGGAGAGAGAGGATGATGAGGAATTGCTGCAATCCCTGCAGTAACCTCAGCCCAGGGATGGGATCTCAGGAGCACAGCGACAGCACCACTCAGGGATTGCTGTGTCCACCACGGAAAACTGGGGAATGCCAGGGGATGTTTCACACAGACAGCACAGATTAGGGCTGGGTTTGGCAGCTCCTCAGGGAAATCCTGCCACTAAAATGATATTCCTGGGCAGCACTGTGCCTTTTGGAGAGAAACATCCTCTCCGAGCATTGCTGGTGTGTCCCGAGCCACAAACTCCTCTTTGAGACCACCACTGCTCATCAGAGTGTTCAATATCCTCCTCCAACAGCATCAAAATAAATCTCTGCACAGCTTTTTTCCCATTCTTCTGAGATGGGATGAGAGAGGAGAAATAAAACTGTGTTTCAGTTGCAGTCAGATATTATTCCAGCCAGAAGAGTGCTGGGGAGGTGGGAAATGCCAGCTCGGGGCAGTCATTTGCTCCATCAGTTGAGCAGTTGTCCCAGGTGATGGCTAATCAGAGATAAAGCAGGCACCAGCAGTGCAGTTTCAGTAGTGCAGCTCCAGCAGATTTGCAAGGGAAATTCAGATCGACAGGTGGTCCTTACCTTTGGCAGAAGGTCGAAAGAACATCACAACTTTCTTATCTCCCTCTTTTATCTGCTGAAGGTGGGAGGAACTGGGGAAAATATCTGAGTTTTTGTAAAAAACACAGATTTGTAAATAGAGACACACCATTGCAGGGACTGAATGATGTTTTCAAGATTTTAAGGATGGCAAAATTCAACTTTTTTTTTCCACAGTACAGGGCTTCAGTTTAGAAGCTTGTTCTCTCCATGGAAAAGCTATGAATCCTGATATTCAACTCCATTAATATCTGTTTAAAAATATTGTGGCATTATTTTTGACAGCTTTTTTTTTTCAGAAGGAAAAGGGGTTTTAAACTGTAAATTTCATTGATTCTCCTCTTCTGTATGATTTTTCCCTTGTTCAAACCCTACAAAAATCTTTGTTACTCTGCATAACCCCAGTAGTTCAGGTGAGATCATGATATAATGATTATCTGAGATAATGATTGATCCACACAACACTTGATGCCAGGCCATTGCTGGATGTCAGGGTCAGGATTCAGATCCAGATTTCTGACACTCCTGCTCCAAAGGGTGGAGGTTTGGAGTACCAAAGCAGCTCCTCAGCAAGATCCCTGATCAGACCAACTGCAGATTTTTCCAGTCTGAGCTATCTTTGGTCTATTGCTATATCCAAGCGTCATTCCTGGGGGATCTGTGAGAATGTGAGAAGTTTTGACCTGGTGCCAAAATATTTGCATGTGCTTTTTCCAGCAAGCCACATCCACTCAGGTGGTTTTCTGTGCTCTGAGGCAGGTTGGTAGTGGGTACAGAAATCTCCAGCTGTTTTTCTGCCACCTTCTGACACACAGCTGGAGCTGTGTGGGTGATAAAGTTAAAAATAATATTTTAAATGTAATTGAAAGAAAAATAATTAGATAATTCTCAGTTGAAGAGCCAGAAACAGCTTTGTAGAAAATGATTTGTTGTGTTCAACGATGAGCCACATAACAGAGCTAAACAAAAATTGTGAATGTTCCTTTTCTTTTTGCAAGAGTAAAAAGTTCTGGCTCATTCATAGCATTGTTGCACAGATGGACATGGGGGACACAAAGTAAAGGTGATTAATTAAAAGAAGAGGAAGAAATAGAGGGTCATGAGAGGCAAATTGATATGAAAGACAAGATAATTTGTACTCTCTGTGCTGTATAATTGTAGTAAGCGTTACAGCTGAATTTGTTGTTTGAAATATTTGCCACAATTTATCCAATGGCACAGCTACCTTGGACTGTCAGCTGAATTTCTGATTCTGTGATGAAAACTTGTGTTTGGTCTCCCTAAATGCTGACTATCCCCTGTTCCTGTGAGCTTCAGAGACCCAACAGCCTCATCATTGTCTGCTGCATCTTTTGGCTGAGTTTTAGACTCATTTTAAATTTCTCCCTCTGATGGTGTTGCTGTTTCTTCCTTGGGAAATTTTTGAATACCTTTAGATAGCTTTACACCTGCTCCTATGGATAATTTTTTGAAGAGAAATATGACTTTCAAACCACTGTTTAAAAGAACAGGAAAGTTCATTTGAAATGTTTGGTTTCCTAGTGAAGAGAATCAGCTTTGCTTTTAGAGCAGATCTACAGATCTGTGGGCAGACAAGATATGTTTGAGTTGCAGTTTACCAAGTTGGAGCAGAGCAGGTAAATCTTTGGTTCACATCTCTCACTCTTTTTTGACTTTTTTTTCTTTTTTTTTTTTTCTTTTTTTTTTTTTTTTTTTTTTTTAAGGAAACCTAATCAAGGCAATTGACATTTAGCAATCAGGTTTTAGGATCTTGACAGTTCTGCAATGTGGTTTCTGTCAGTGCTCTGGGAAAGCAGCACTGAGGAGGAAATGGGAGCTATCATGTCATGTGGATGAGTAACTGGCTCAGACAGAGCTTCCTTTGTGTCAGTGCTTGAAGTCACACTGCTGTCTTATTACAGCCTGTGGCTATTGCAATAAAAAGCAGGTGCAGAGGAGAAATAGGGGGATTGGGAAGGTTTTTTAAAATTACACTTTTTTAATGTATTAACACTCTTTTTTTTATTAAACTAACTGTAAGTCTTGGGATATGTTTGAATTCTTCAAATCTCAGTAAAAACTGACAAAATAGATTTTGTCTGCAGTGTAATTTACTTTATTAGCAATGTCAGCATGAAGCAGATTTTTAGCAGTCACTCTTGGGTGTTTGTATCACATTAATCCCACACAGGTAAATGTTTAGCTCTTAGGAAAATGACTCACTTGTCTTAGGTGCTTGTAGCTAAATATGTTCTTTTAAGCAAAAAATAAGAAACAATACCCAATTTAAACGCTTGCCATGTTCTAAATCACAAATTGCTTTTGAAAAACAGTATTAAAACTAAGTACAGAGCTGAACATGGAAATGCATTCACCAATTCTCCCTGCCATCAATTTGGCCAAGTAAAAATCCTTCAGATGCTTGGCTTTCTGTATTTAGCTTCTCATTCAGTTCCTGTTTGCTGTTTGTTTTATTTAAGCTCCTTTATTTCCTTGCTGTGAAGAACTCAGCTGAACAGCACTGGGAATTAATTACAGGCTCAGGAGTGGTGCCCCTCAGATGTCTGCACAGCTTCTTAGGCACCAGAGAAGTACAAAAGATTCTTTTGCAGCATCTTCCCTGTGTTGCAGCACAAAATTTCAGGTAGTTGTGTAAGTTGCTGTTGAGAGTCTGTAATTGCATTTGGACTGATTTTTAGATTAATTAATAAATTTTGACTGCTTTTTAAATTAATTTAATTTAAAAAATCTATTTAGGAGCAGCAGTCTGTATATCCTCACAGAGAGCAATCCTAACTTCAGACCTGTGAGCAGACCTGGCTGGGTTTGTTGTGACAGGTGACTGCTTCATTCCTGTAAACCTGCTTTAGAGAGGTGATCATCACAGCCACCCCTGTCTTCCCTGGGACAGCACCTGGATGCAGCAGGGCCAAAAGGGGTGGTAGGAATTCTTTAGGGCCCTCTGACATTGATAAAGATAATTCAGCTTCTCATCAGCAGCCCTGTGACAGATTAACATGTTCCCATATGGAAATTCTCCAGGAGTGCTGGTTTTGGCAAGCATGGCTCAGCTGCTGTGGGTTTATTATTCCAAGGTGTCATGACCAGGTTGTGGGCAGGAGTTGGGAGGCTGAGTTACCTCAAGCTGGGCAAAAACATCAATCTGAGTTTTCCCAACCCCCCCTGCTGTATTTCCATGTCTGTGTTTGCACTGTGAGACAGGGGGGAGCAGTGCAGTGCTCTGGCCTGCTGGGCTTTGGGAACACTCTGCAGGTGCAGCAGCATTTCTTTCAACTCTGAGTGCTCAGGTTCCCTCAGCTTGAGGACTCCCCATCCCTGGCAGTGTCCCAGGCCAGGCTGGACAGGCTTTGGAGCAAACTGGCATACTGGGAGGTGTCCCTGCCCATGGCAGGGGGTGGAATGAGATGAGATTTAAGGTCCCTTCCAACCCAAAACGTTCTGGGATCCTGTGCCAGGATGTTATTAGCTCTGGGCAGAGACACCAATGCATTTCTTAAATTCTTAAGCTTTCCTGTAGTAACAGATGAACAAGCCTAAAATTAGTTAAATAATTATGAAAAAACCAGAATTGTCTATGGCTTTAAATTGTCTCAGCTGAGCTTATATGAAAAAAAGTGTCTCTGATCTAACCCTGTAAACTGAAAAATCAGGAGTTCCCTTCCCTGTGGGGTATTTAAACCTGTCTCATGCTGGGAAATACAGATGAGAAAGGCAGATATCAGCATATTTGAAATGACTGTACTTACACCAACCCTGGCATCTCTTCTGTGCTTTCTATACAAGCAAAAACCTTGGTTCTTTTTATAAAATGTAGTAACAATAATAATANTTATGTTTGAAAAGCCAATTTAGGTCGAAAGAAGTCTCCTCTGAGACTGTATGAAGGCTCTTTCCATTCATGGCATGATTGTGATGCATAAGGCTTTCTGCTTATGCAGACATGTAAAAAGCAGCAGCACAGTGAGGAAATGAGATTATTTTTTAAATGCCAAAAGAAAAAGAGTAAATGTGAAAAGACTGAACTTACAGGTGGGTTTTTTTCCTATGTGGAGAAGCAACTTGTTAATATTTACCTGCTCATTCTCCTGGGAGAATTGGTGTGGGTTCTAGAGTCAGCCTTGATCTCCAGAAACCCTGAAATTACTTCTCTTTAACAAAGTTCTCTTCCCATACTGTCCCAGTTTCATAAACTCTATGAAGGCTAAATCCATTCATGCCACACTGAGCAATCTCAGAGAGTGAGAAAATCCTGTAACAGAGATAAGGGCTTCTGCCTCCCCTTTCCCTCAGTATTTTCTCCTTCAGCAATATAATAATAATAATAATAATAATAATAATAATAATAATAATAATAATAATAATAATTATTATTTTATAACAACGCTAGAAAATATTTTTAATTGCAGGAAGTTTTTCAGGGAAATAGTTTTTCGTCTTGTTTGCCTCTGGCACTGTTTTGAAAAGGAGTACTAACAAAAATTTATTGCTTGAGGTGTTAGTGATGTGTACTTTGTTATCAATCTATATGAAAATGCTTTCATCCTCCCAGATTTTCCCTCTCTTGTACCATTTGTAAGATTTGTTTCTCTCTTGTATCAATATCATCTCATTTGTGTGCCTGGCATTCTGGAAGTAATAGAAAGATCACAGTTAACGTAAAAAAAAAAACAAACCAAAAACTAAAAAATCAAAGTAAGCCTTGTTTCCTTGTGCTTAAACATGTCCCACAGTCTTGATAGGTGTGAAAATTAGAGGTATGTTGCCAATAGGTTAAATCATGGAATGGAGTGAAGATCACTGATTTTAATGTTTAAATAGTCTGCAGCACTGCTTGGGAATAGCTACCATATATCAATTACACATGGAGTAGGAAGTTTGGAGACAACTGGTACTGCTAGAAATTCTGCCTGTCAAATTTGTCATACTTTATTTAATTACAAGTATGAAGAAGAAACAACCTGGTAGCTTTTCCCAGTCTCCCCCCCAAGGGCAGATGGGTATTAAAGCCAATTCAGTCTGTTTCCTGATTGCTCCAGGCTACAGAAAATTGTTCCCCAGGGAGGAGAAGTAAATCAGTTATGATCTTTAGTCTCTCAGAGGGAGATTAGAGCCACCACACTGGTGAAACAGCAGTAGGCTTCCTCTGTGTAACTGATTTCACCTTTAATCCTGCCATTGATTGAATATTGCTAAGAACACTGCCATGCATTTTAAGGTCAAACCGATGATGAACACCCCAGGGAATGGAAGTTATTTACACAGAAAGGTAAAGACGAGCCTTGAGCTTTACTGTTTCAAAAAAGCAGTAAAACATCTCCTTTGGGGGAAAAAAAGAAATTATTCCAATTTCAGCCATCAACCTTTCCCAAGTTTTTGTAAGGCTGCTTATCACAGTCGTATCTGATCATCTTCCAGGTAATGTGAAATAGTGAAGGCTTTTGTGGGCTTCACTGAATGTCTCACTCTTCTTTCTTTTCCAGGTAAGGGTTGTCCTTAATATAAGGCTTTCATTCTTTATCTGTTGGTGTTAATTTTCTTCTAGGATTAAGTAGAGTTAGGACAAAAAGTGACATGAAAGTTGCAAAAGTGATTTTATGGCAGAAGGTGCTTTTATAGGGAGAAAAAAGTTTTTGTAAAACCCTCTAAATTTTCTGCTACTGCTGAACCTCCTCTCTTAGTCTGTCATTCCGTTTTTCATATCACAGCATGTTTTGTTTTTTTTTTTTTCTCTTGAGCTGTTATTTGTTTTTAATCGGTAAAAGAGGATTCTTCTGTCTCTGCTGGACTAGGAAACACAGAATGTTCCTCTCAGGAAAGCTGTGTGTGGTTGTATGCAAAACCTGTGTGCACAGAGCTGTGAGAATTACTGGGTATAGGCCATGAAAAATGGGCACAATGTCCTGATAGGGCTGCAGGTGAGATCTGGCACAGAGAGGTTCTCTTGATTTTATATTGCTGCTCGGAAACACTGATTGCTGAGAGACTCATTTGCCTTTTAATAAGGATGCACCTCCCTCTGGAAGTACAGTGAGGGTAATTTCTTCTGCCTTGGGTGTTTATGTAGGGCTTGTAGAGCTGTTTGTTTGACATGACACTTGACTAGGTATGCAGATGTTAGTCTGCTGAGGATTTATGAAGATAAATCTCTTCTTCTTTCTCTGATTCTTTTGTGATTTCATAAATCCAGCTGTAGCATGATTTGTTTCCAGTCCTTCACACTTGAAATGAGCCTCCCTGGTTTTCCATCACAGAGGTTTTCCTCTAGAGCGAGAACTTGTACTTACATCTCATAATTATGTGTTCCTGTCTCTGGAATGCAGATCTGATCTCTTGGCTGATCTTGGACTCCTGTTTCCCTCTCCAAGTGAGCTTCTTACTTATACTGAACATTGTTGGGGGCAGAAGCCTGGAGCCAGCTCTTAAAAGAACTTCAAAACTTTTGGGAATTCTGATAATGACATATTTAAGATAATACAAACCAGAGTGAGACCTAGAAATACACGCAGGACAGCTACTTGGAGATAAATTACTGGATCGAACCAAAGTTGAGAAAACTTAAATTAAATGAGAGGAAGCTCTCTTTTAAAACTGCTTCATGTTTGGTACAAAGTCCTCCCCTTCTTCATGTGATCCCAGAATTTCTGAGGAGACCTTTGGCTGGCTTAGGTCCCCCAGTGTCTGTTTGTTGCTCCCTCCCCAGGACCCATCTCATGTGATTTGCTCAGTGCCAAATGTCCTTTATCTGCAGTTTGGGTCTGTGCCCTTTGTTGCCTCTTAATCCCAGCATTGTGGGAACCCTGTCAGGGAATTCTGTGTGTGGGACACGATTCCATCAGTACCCACAGAGCTCCATGCTGAGCTGTGGCTGTGCCTCCCTGGTGGCTGTCCTGGGCGAGGAGGTGACCCAGCCAGCTCCCCGCAGTGTCACCACGCCAAGGCCTGGCCATGACTGCAAGCCAGCAGGTGCCTGGCCAGTCTGGGGACATTCAGGACCTGCCACCAACACCTGGCTTCGTAGGGGAGGGTGTGGAGTGACTACAGCACCTCTCCAGGGGCAGTGGGCAGCAGCCATTTGGGGTGTCCCCAGCCATTTGGGGTGTCCCCAGCACCACCAGCTCTGCAGAGCAGCTTCATCCTAGTGACAGGAGGACCTGCAGTGCCTCTGGGAAGGGCTGCAGAAAGGACTGCTCTGCAGGTCAGAGCTTTTCCTGACCAGTGCAGACCACAAACTGACCCCTGGGCTCAGGCTGACCTTCTCTCTCCTCTGTGGACAGGGACAGCACCCAGCAAATCTGGCCCTGTTCTCAGGGGCTCTTGGCAGCAGATCAAGCCTGGCTCCTTCCTGCCCCTCATTCAGGGATTTGCCTTTTAGATGAATTTTCCACCCCTGTCCCCTTCTCCTGCCTCCTGCTGGGAGGAGGTTTGGGACCAGGACTCCTGTTTGCATCCCAGGACTCTCAGAGGGGCTGGGGGGCAGCAGGCAGAGGTTGTGCCCTCCTTGGCAAGGAAGTGTCTGCAGAGTTGTACCTTTTTTTGCAACCGTCACTGAAGGAGGCAGGAGGGATTTGCTCTCTTTTTCTTGATATTTTCCTGGTTTACTTCATGCTCCTTCCTATTCCCAAGCACTTCTCTGGGTTAGCCACAAGGTGCCATCAGTAGACACTGCTACACCAGTACTCGGGGGCTGGAGACAGAGAGAGCCAGGCACAAACACCCTGATGCTATGGGAGGGAAAAGCTAATTAATAAAAACTATAAGGAGATCAGAACACAAAGGAAAACACTTCAAGGACAGGCAGCTGGACCTCTGTGTCCCTTGCAGGTTTTTTTGCTGCAGCACTGAGAATCTCATCAGTTCAGATTTTGGTGGTGTGGGTTTTTTTTTGTTTTGTTTGTTTGTTTTTTTTGAACTGGTTTTAATCCTTCTTGCCCCTAGTGCCAGTGGCATCAAGCAGTGTCTGTGCAGCCCTGTGGCCCATGGTGCTGGCTGCTACAAGAGCACAAATCAGAAGGCATGGCCCCTGCCTCCCAGGCTTCCCATCTGATCCAAGGCAGCAAGCACATCAAGGGGAAATAATTGGAAAAGGGAGAGCAAGAATAGGCTTGGACACCATTTGTTTGACTTATTCAAATCTAGAAAAGCCATTCTCAACCCACTTGGTCAGTTTGCTGGTCGACAATCGGCCAATACCACAAAATGCCTCTCCAGATCTTTCACGATTCGTTATCAATCCCACTGAGGAATGGGGTGGCTGGACCAAATTTCCCCCTGAAGAAACCTCAGGAATTGCAAATCCTTAGCTTGGTGAAAATGGATTTTTACATAATATTTGATTTTCCTGGGTCAAAACAAAGTAAAGACAAAATTCCTGGGTTAAAACAAAGTAAAGACAAAATCACAGATGTCGCTCCAAACCATGCCTTGTACAAAAATGCGACATCTTGGTGCAATCTTGAAGAGCATCTTTCTGAATTTGAAAGAGAATTTCCTGCTGAGATTTTGCTGTGCCCCTCTCAGGTGTCAGCTTCACACAGGCAGAGGTCTGACAGGGCAGGTGACAGTGAATTTACAGAGCAGCTCTGGAAGGAGTCGTGCCTGGGGAACAACAAACAGGAAGAGAAACCCAGGACCCACTTGAAATTCCAGGAGCAGATCTGGTGGAGACAGGTGTTGTTTACAGAGCAGGACAAATTGAAGTCTTTTCAAGTGTGTGAAGCCTCTGCAGATTGTACAGTTGTTTTCTTACAGGCTGAATTTTGGAAATTGGGATGGAGGTCCTGGAAAAGCAGGTTATACTCCCTGGGGAAGGAGAGGACACAAAGATTTTCTCAACAGGAATTATATTTTTGCTCTGTGGCAAAAATTGGGTGGTAGGGGCTGATTGTCACTAGTCTGGAAAGGAACAGCCAGGGCAGGAGTAGGTGACAGTGGAAGAAGTGAGAAGGATGAAGATGATTTTGGAGGAGCTGCCTTGCACAAAAGCACACCACCAGTGCCAGAGCAAGGGGGTGAGTGGGAAAGCTTGGGAGGAATGTGGGGCAGTAAAGGTGAGGCATGTGTTGCCTTCTTGGATGTGAGGAACTTCTCCCTAACTGCATTTCTCAGTGCCTCTGACACAGCCTGGTTTGTTTGCTCAGTTTCCTTTTTGGCTCCTTTTACAAATTGACCCATTTGCTTCACTTTGTGTATTTTTAATTTTCCTTTGCAAAATAGCTGCACTTTGGGCTCATTTGGTAAATTAATATTAGTGTTTCAATAAGGCTGCTATCAGTCCTTATTTTACACTAAATCTTTCCTACAAGTTTTTCTTTCTCCCTCCTCCTCTCTATGACTAATAGATATAATTTCAACAGTTTGACTAACTGCCGTGTTATAGAAAAGGCAGTAATTTATACTGATGTAATGGCTGTGATAAAAATCATTTGTGTGCTGATTTTATAAATTAGGTAGGAAATGTGAGTGCCTCTGAAAAATGAAGTGCTACCACATGAATTCCAGTGTTGTTAATGCTTCATACCTTTCTGCTTCATTAAACCAATTTCACGGGGAGATGAGTTAGAGGAGGAAGCTGTGCTGCTTAAGAGAGGCAACAATGGTTTATTGAAAGAAATGGGGATAAGATTAAATTAAGTGCTACTTGAGAAATATGGAAATACAAAAATATTCAAGCTTAGAGATGGTGAATTCAAAAATATGATAAGTTAGCTCTTTCATACCCAAAGAACTGTCTCATCATAATTGCATAGGCTGAATTCACAGGCTACTAATTAATATTGAAGAGTTTCTTGAACCACTCTTATAAATGAATCAGAGTGCCCTAGAACTAATTTATAACTATTTCCTTTTGGAAATCAAGACAACTTAAAATGCTGCTTTCTGTGCATTCTTCTCTTAGCTGCTAAATCTTTTGAAATTATTTTTGCCATATATTTTATATTTATTTATTATTTCACATATTCCATTTATCAGCTGAATTTAAAGGGAGGACTAAAAAAAACAGTGTAAGATTAAGAAGCCTTCACTTCTGGTAAGACCCTTCTCATTTAGGATAATGATCTGGAGCAGCCTAAAATAACTTTTCTGACCACTTTTTTGATCTGAATTCAGCTGCATTGAAACCAATGCACTTCAGTTTGATTTATATCAGTTTTTTTTCTGATTGAAGCTGTAGAATATGCAACTTAAAAAAAATATGTCACTTAAAAAAGAATACATAACTTAAGAATATGTTTATGTCCACAGAAGGCCTTGGAGATCAGGTATGATCTACAACTAACAGGCTAATTGATTTTTTACCACTTCCATAAAATAGCTGCAGCGATTTTTTTCCCCCCCTCCCTTGAGGACGAGAAGTTTTCATTCTCAAACCACTAAACCCTATTTGTCCTGTGGATGGTGGAACATGTAAATACAAAGGGAGTCATTCATTAAATAAGAGGCTTATGCATACACAAGTTTTAAAAAATGCATAGTTTCAAAGCCCAACTGCGAGGCTGCCATTTTCCCCCAGCTCACAATGAGAACCCTGTGTACAAGTGACCCAAGTGCTGGGATTTGGGCCAGCTCTCAGATTAGCACAGAAAACACGTCCAGGCTCTGTCCCCTCCTCCCCCTGGTGCTAATGGGGGCTCAAACTGTGCCCATGGGGGGATCTCAGGGACAGCAGCACTGCCCTGATTTCCCTCTGCCTCGGTTCTGGGGGTGCTGCCCACATCATCTTCTTTGAAATAACGTGTGGTAGTTGAGACAGAGACAATACAAAGCAACATACACCATTTTCAGAAGGCTTCAAACTGGTTTTTTTATAGCATGCATGCTTTTTACGCATTCTTCCAAAACTCATAAGGTTACACTTCACTCATTGGTCACGAGGGAGAAACAAAGTGCTCATTGGAATAGGTAGTTGCAGGTTTCTCTTATTTCTCCTTCTTTCTTTTTTGGTTTCTATGTCAACTGCTGGAGTTCTGGATGCTGAGAATTTTAGACTTTCTATACAGACAGACTCTAACTCCCAGGAGAGCACTGCTTTTGACCTGAGGCTGTGGAAAAGGCTTCCACAATTGATTGATAACAGTAAGATTACGAATGTGTAAGTTGTAGTGTAGTTGTGGTGTAGTTGGTTAGAAGTGTGTAATATCACAAAGTAGAAAACTTAGAGTTTGGGGTTTTAGAATATAGTAATATATAAGCAACAAGATAGAAGTTTTAGAGCGGAGGCAGGTTATTCTTCTTTACCTTCTTCTTCCTTCTTCTTCATGACCTTGGTAGAAAATTCTTTCAGGGGTGAACATGGATCCTCTTATCAAACTTCTCTCTGGCTCACGGAAGTTGCTGTAAAACCTCTTCCACAATAACCCACCCCACAAAAGGGGATAATGAGGGGCATCCTGCCAAGGGGCTCTGAGGCTGCATCCTGCCAAGTGCTCTCCATTCCCCATGAGGAGGAACCAGCACTGAGGATGCTCAGCCCTTCCCTGGAGCAGCTCTGGGGTGTCACAGCACAGCTCATGGCAGTCCTGCCAAGGATCTGCCCAACAAAGTGCTGGGCACCATCCACTCCTGGTGCTGCTGGATGGCTCCAGTGGGATTTGGCACTGCCCAGGACTGGCCTGTGAGGTGTAATTAACCATTCAGCTCATCTGCAAGCACAGTGCATAGCTGGGTTTATTTCTCTCCTCTCTTTCTTCAAAATCTGTTGAAAGAAGGAAGGAGGGAATAGAATAGCAATAAAAGTGGATTTCTTGCTGGTGCAAAAATTCTGAGACTCCAATGCCTTTGTTGCTGCATATAACAAAAAGTTACAGTCTTGGAATTTGGAGTTATGAGATTTTCTAAAAATACATATTTGCTTTTACCTTATAGAAATAGCATGTTTTGACAATTTTTTCTGAAAAACGAAAGGAACCTGCACATCCCCATTAAGATTTTTAGTATAGACATAAATTTCCAATAAAAAGAAAAAGTGCTTTGAAGCACCCATAATTGCACAGGACCCATATGGCTTATCTTTGAATTATTCCTTCTGTGAGGTTCCAGCTCCTAATTTTACCAGAATAACATTTTTCATTATTCTGTAGAGATATCAGGACATTTTCTCTGCAATTTGGTGAGTTTTCAGAGGTTTGAGTATGACATTTCTTTCTCTGTGTAAGTTTGTTCCTGCCCATTTGCAGACAATCCTTTCTTACCCCTGCTTGGATGTTCAGGATGGAGCTGAGGCTGGTGCTGGATATGGTGAATTCCTGCCTACTGGCACTGGTGTGTCACTGCTGGTGGTGGTTGTCACCCAGGCTGACAGAGATCAGATCTTGCTGCCCCTGGGCTCCTCTGAGCAGTCATGGGGATCTCTGCTTGCTCCTTGGAGCCTGTCAGAAGTATGGGTTTATTTTTAAAAATTCAATTTCTTTCTCTCTTTGATCATGTATTTGAATTTATCCTTCTTTCTATTTGAATAGTTTTTTTTTTTTCCCCTAGGTTTGTTTTCTCTTTTTGGTCTCTTATTTTTTCCTTACTCTTTCCCTTCCCCTTTACTTTTTCATCTCTGTACTCTGCCTTTTATCCTGCACTAAGTGAATGCAGCTTGTTTTGAGTCCAGGAATAGAAATGCTTGCCACTTTCCCTTTGCTCTGCTCCAGGCATGTGTAAAGCAGCAGATAAATGTTGACAGCATTTTGTCTTTGTACAAGTTGGGCTTACTGCAGGCATTGAGTGCAAATTGCAGAATAAATTCATGTGCTGAATGCTGGAGAAGAATTACTTCAAAGATCTAATAATGGGGAACTGAAGCTGCCCACAGTTGCTAAAGCATTTAGCTTAGTGAGACACTTATAAAAGGTAAACATAAGCACAGAAAAGAACTCTGTAGTTTGCCTGTATAGATTCTTGAACTCCATTCTTTTTTGTATCAATGTGCATTTTGAATCAGTTCATTAGAAGAGAATGAAAGATAGAGTTTGTTTTAAAGTGGCCACAAGATTTTGGCACATCATGAGATATCTCACTCTTTTAAACACTGAGTTGTACAAGAAAGTCTCACTTTTTCTACCCCCAATTATATTATTACCCTGGTTGGTTTTAATTTGGAGGCTTTCTAGCCTGCAATCTCAGTATGGAAGAATTGCATGCTTGCTTTTATTAGAAACTGCTTGTGCATCTTGGGACCAGCTTTGCTGCTTAAATTAGAAGTGCTTTGGGTTGGTTCTATATTTTTGATAATCTGAATTAATTTTAGAGATTTCATGGTAATGGGTGGCTATGTCCAGAAGCAGAGCTTTGTAACAAAAGTGTGAAACTCCCAGGATTGAATCTCCTGACCTGCACAGTTTGGTCAGTTTGCCACAGGTCTTGCTGCTGCTGCTTCCAAATTTCCTTCTCATTGAACCCATGGCCTTGCAGGGCAAGGGGCTGAAATATTCTTTATCTTGTCCTAAATTAGTTCTTCTCTGTCCTTCCCAGCTGCTCTCAGCTCTGCCAAGTGAATAGTTTGTGCAAAGGAGTGAGATTTAAATTCTCCTCTCTTACTCCCCACTGCCACATTGATGCTTTCCTACCCTCAAATCTGCTGGTGCCAACAGCAGGGATTGATTTGTTTTGCACAGTGGAAATGGCAGGGCTTGGTATGCTCAGCCCATGGAAAACCTGGACACAATGAAATGCTTTACTGGCTCATCTCTAGGTGAGTCTCATGCATATCTCTTGCAGGGTTATGAAACCAAACTCTTCAGAGTGCAAAACAAAAGTCTGAATAGTTCTGTGGCCCTGCTCTTCGGCTGGCCAAAAATCATCAGCTCATTGGGGCTGGATGCCTCATGCTGGACACGGCACTTTCTGTTTCTGGAATGTTTTATTCACTCACTGAGCATTTTGAGCTGTGGAAGTGACTCATGAGCACAAATCCCAGTACATTTAGCCTTTTTCACTTTAGGTTGTGTGTTTCCAGCATCAAACATTAGTTGGATATTCCTGTCAGAATAGCAACCTCTAAATGTGTAGATTTGGTGCCAGCATCAGAACAGACTGGTAGAAAATCCTCTGTCTGATATCAGAATGGGGCAAATACCAAATACCTTTATTTTCTATCCCCCACTTTCAAAAGTTCAGACTTTTGAAAACAGCATTTAAACTTTTATATTTTGTTTGATTACACAACCAAGACATCAGGCAGAAACTTTTGGGGGCTTTTAGTGCAGCTCTACCCCTTTAATGAAGTTGAGCACAGCTTGTTCACCACCAGCTTTAATTAGTTACTCACCACCCCTGTGCTTACCAGGCTGATGATGCTATCGTAAAGTAGATATAAAATTTACTCACCAAAGTTTTTTACTCATTAAAGCCTGAGCATCAATCATTTTTAAACAGCAGTGACAATCCTTGGTTAGCAGAAATGTCAAAGAGTGGGTGGAACATTCAGAACAAGGAGCTATCGTGATATCTCGAATAGAATGGGAGGGAAAACATGATCACAGAAGGGATCAATGATCAATGATCAATACCATTTGTAGGGAGTAAGAGGCCTCCTATTAACTCCCCCTGCCACAGGCCTGGGATTTTCATGCTTTCCTATCTGTTGACATCAGAGTTTCTTTTATGTTATTGACCTGCAGGATAGAGAGGAAACAAAAAGTGCTGTTGGCAGTAATGTGCATGGCTCCAAAAATGTGAGAGGAAAAGTTAAACTGAGAGCTCAGCACTGCAGGAGGAAGAGGTGAATGAGCAGAACTGGCCCTGACAAACAGACCAAATCAGCACCATAGAAGCAGTGCCTCTGTTCAGGGGTTTTTGCAGGAGGTTGCTGCTCTTTGGCTGTAGAAGTGACATATTTGCCTTTTTCTGAAGGTCTTATTTTCCCTAAATGTGCCATAGTAAAAAAAAAATCCCATGACATGCAACAATGATGACTTGCCCTGCCTTTTTTCCCTGTGTTTCCTTTCTGGTAGGAGAAATGCTGCACTTGAAAGTCTTCTGGTTGATGACTCAACAGAGTTTGGCATCTTCTGGCACAGCCAAATATGTTCTAATGCCAGGAAAACATTTCACAGAACAATGGGCCTTCAACCCTCTGTTAGAACATTAAAAAAAAGTGTTATAAGTTAATTTTAACATCCAGCTTCTCTGTCTGTTGTGGAGCTATGAATCTCCTTCCCTCCTTAAGAATTTCTAAATCAAGTTGTGGCCTATGTAGCCTATTATATAGACCCTCATAAATGGAAATAGTGCCAAAATAGGCCATCAGGAAGGTGCTGCTATAATTAGTGCTCTTGCAGAGAAAGAGAGAAAGTTATTCTGAGGTTTCTTCTTCCTTCTGTGGATAAGAAATATAATAATATATTGCCTGATGATAGAATGATTCCAATGCAAATGGCAGGGGCTGGTGGCTTATTTAACAGGCCTGGCCTGTAGCAAGCCTCCCTTCCCTGCTTCAGTTCAAAATTGATTATTTTAATACAGAATTCCTGAATGAAAGAGGTTCTTGGCCTTTTCCTGGGCTGTTGAATAATGTATGTGGGAGAAAGCAAATAGAAGCAGAGGGTCTCAGCTGCTGGAACAATGGGCTGAGCACAGAGCTGAGGGGGCACATTAGTTTATCATTGCCTTGTCAATCCTCATAGGCTGGGAATCGTGGGATAGCCTGGAAAGAAGCAGCTGCTGAACGTGTGGTAAACTGACCGGGGCACTTTGGAGAGACGACTGCATTTACACTTCTGAAAACAAGATATTGATTTTCCTCACAAAGCTGGGCAGAAATAGCCATCCTGGAAAAAAATATATCTAGATCGTGGCTCATTTGCAAAACCCCGGTGCTTCCCTGGCCGTGCCCAGGGCTGGGAGCTTCCTCGTGATGGGGCTTGCAAATCTAAAAATAGTTTCTGCATCAACTTTGCCTTTCCTCCTCGTTGATTGACTGCCCTCCTAATCCTTTTAGTGATTCAGTACAAGTAAAATGTAAATGCAAGCGAGCTTTGTGAATGTTAACAAAAATATTTTCCCTCGATTAGTAGATTTCTNGGAAGCGGACTTTTGTAATGTTAACAAAAATTTTTTCCCCCGATTAGTTGATTTTTCTTTTTTTTTTTTTTTTTTTTTTTGAAGTTACATATTCCCTTTTGTGGAAGTATTTGATTGATCTTGAAGATACATTTGTGTGATATCCCTGACATCACAGCTCTGCCCTTCCCAATGGAAGTGGGATTCACTTCTGAACACCAGTTTTGGTTTAGGACACATCCTCAGGCAGAAGGGTTTCTTTCAGAAGTGACAAAAACAAGAAAGTGAAGCAATGCTTGACACGGGCAGAGAGGAAAGATTAATTGTTTTAAACAAGGAAAGATTTAAGGCAGAGATGAGCACACATTTCCTAGTGATTAATATTAAGATGCTGATGTCTTGCTATAGGCCCAGTTATTAGGATGCTTTTATGTGACTTTATTGCCACATGTTGATGATTATTATTTTAGCTATCAGAAATCCTATTTATGACTCAGGATTTTCTCTGCTGGGTGCATACAAGAACATGTTCACAATGTGAATCACAATAGGTTAAGCAGTTTCAAGTGAAAAAAAAGTGGCCTGTCAGAGGGGACACATTTTTTGTCTGTGCAGGTCTAATTGTGGATCCAGATTCACCACAGGAGTAATGAGCTGGTTTGTCCTTATCTCTGTTGCTTGAATGACACTGCAAACATGAAAAAACTCCTGGCTTTATGAGCTGATCTTATGATTTTGTCTGTTAAAAAGCAGCTGCCTCAGCACTTAGGTGGTGTAAACATTGCATTTTAGCAAATGCTAAAAATTAAAACAATATTTTGATATTGGATATCATCATCCATAGTCAAAAGTGCTCCCAAAAGCAGGAAAAAATGAAGGCATGAATTTGTGCAGGGAATTTCAATTATTACAAGGTTTTCCATCTGCACAGATATAGGAAATCAGGATCCTCATTGCCTTCCAGTCTGATATTGTGATGAGAGCAACAGAAGAACCAGAACAGGATATAAAAATATTTTTTCTGCACCTTTTTAAAGTCAAGGAATGTTTAGCACCTTTAGTGTGGTTTGGGTTCTCTGTCAGTGATATAGTATTACAAAATATAATCACTTCAAATCAGGGTTCTAAGTCTGCATCTGATAAATGAATAAATGCTCAGTTTTTCTGGTGTTCAGAGAAGCCAGAGCCTTCTGTTGATTTTTAATGAGAATTCAGTGATTTTAAAAACAGTTTCTTTCATTCATATTTGGACTCAGCACTCTGGGTATAGGCAAGTATTATCTTAATTAATTATTTCTGAATAGGGGATAAAGGCAGATTTTGCTCTCAGATGTGATCAAGGTTAACCTATTAGGAATTCACAGATTGTGCTGTGTGATTTCCTGACATCTCTGGGCTCTGGTTTGAGCTGGTCCCTGTGAATACTCTCCCAGGAATAACCACATCCAGAAAATGTGAGGAGAGACACTTAAATTCTGTGGTGAGAATCTCCTGACTAAGCAGCAAGGAGAAAAGGCTGAATGACATCAGCCAAAGACCAAATTTATCACTTACTGGAACTTCACATTATATTTGCTTCAGAAATCTTCTTTTGAACAATAACAAGCCCAAAGTGCCCAATCTTTCATCCCTTTCCCTGTGACTCTGATTTTGCACTGGGTGAGCCAGAAAGGATCCTCTTAGACTGTGAAATAGAGGAAGGGTTGTTTCTCCTATACATTAATATAATCCTACCAAATTTACTTGAAGTAATTGCATGGGCAGAAAGTAGTAACAGAACAAGATGAATCTTGATCAAAAAGGTGCTGTTTCAGTGTCTTTCCTTGGTGAAATAAATGCCAATAATTTACAAGCAAAGAAAGAATCGAGAGAGTTTTACTGAGCACTTTTAAGATGAGCCATAGACTCTAGATTCATTAAAATCCATTAAAACTCATGACTTACAGAGTGATGTGCCTGTCAGCTCAGCTCAGTTTCCATTCTGCTGGCACCATTGTGCCACTTGTCCATGGGATAATCTTCTCAGCAACATGTCCCAGGTTATATGTATTTGAATTCCTGAAATTCAAAGCAAGAACTACCCCAGAAGTGAGTGTAATGAGGGAATATANATATATGTAATATGTAAGTGTGGTTGTAGATCCCAGACAAACCTAAAAAACCCAATGGAAATAATGACTTAGAACACTTTCAAATAAAAAACCCTTGCAGAATTCCTTGTAGCTGCCACCTTACTCTTGTGCCATCTGGACAAACACTTGGTTCCTCTCCTGCCTTTCCTCTACTGACCATGCCAAAACCCTGCTGTCCTGGCTGTTCTGCCCCACTGTTGCCACACAATCTCCTTTCCCCTCTTCCCACTGCACCTCAGGGAATTTTGTGCCTCATTTTCCCCCAGACTGGCAATGGATGGCCAAGCTACTGCAGCATCCCTCGCTCAGGGCTGTTCCCATCACACCTCAGCACCTTTCCCCAGGACCAGCAACGTCCTTTCCTTGTTTTGGTTCACATTTCCCTACTCCCAGTTTACAAAGCATTCTGCAAAGTTAAACATCAATCTGCCCTCAGCTCCCAGCCCCAGAAAGCTGCCACAAAGCTGCCACCCTGCTCTGAGTCCTGCCTTGCTAACAAGGCCTCTATTACAAGAAGAATAGCAATATTAAAGTAATTTTCTCAAAACATTTTCTTCTGTGCGTGCGTGGTGTGGGGGAGAAGCAAGAAGGAATACCTGCATTTTCTTCCAGAGTAAATGCTTTTCAAATTACTCATTCTGCACAGCAGCTAAATGCCTTTCATATTCCCCTAAAATTTCCTGTTAAAATAGAGGCTGATAGGTATTCTCCCATTTCAAAAGATTTTTGGAATAGATGAAAAGTTTTAATACAGAATAATTAGTCTTGCTCTGTTTCCACTGATGTGACAAAAACATTTAGCTATTTTCCCAGAACAAGGAAGCCTCATAGAATAAAGTTTTAGAAAATGTAATTCATGTGTTTAGTTTCAGAGGACAGAAATAAGATTAATCAGAGCTATCTCTGTAGCGTAAAAAGTAGTTAAATTTAACTTTAAACAGTGAGGGGGGTACAAAAAGACTCTTAATGTGCTCATTCCTTCTTGCCCACAGCATTTTGCACTGGATGCATTCTTTCACGTAATTTTTTTTATACAACTGGCTCAAGATATCCTGCCTTTGAAACTGTTGGTGAAAGTGCAGGGAGTGAAACATTTGATTGAGAATCTGAGTTGAGTATCCTTTTCTTTTAGTAAAAAACTTTGTGTCAAATTTATTGCTTCTATGCCCTTCCTGCTGTGTTAAGGTAGAGGAAACATGGCATCTTTTGATCCTCCTCTTCCTGAGTCCTGTCCCTAAACCAGTGATCTCCTTAATCTGGGTCCCTTTATTTGCTCACAGAGAAGGGTTGGTCAGAAGTTAAACTCTTCTCTTCCAACTGGCTCCCTGTGGTTCATCACCTTTTATTGTTCAGAGATGTCCCAGGCAGGTGCAAAGTCACAGAGCAACCCTTTGCTATCCGAGTGGCTGTTGGGTTGGTTGTTTTCAGTGCACTGCATGTAAGAATACTGTTCCACCATGAGTTCATCTACCAGATGGTGATTTTCATTCCACCTGTCTTTCCTGGAGAATTTTCTTTCCCTTGCTAGCAGTTGCAGGATGTAGAAACAGGACTGTCTTCCACTCTTGGAAAAGTTACCTCACACTGGGAGGGTGAGGAGGGGCATGTGTGAGTGCTGTCCCTCTGCATTCAGAGTAATGTGTTACTTTTCCCTTGGACTTAAAGTGAAGCTGGTGAAATATAAATCCAGTCTAATGTCATCTGATGGAGCAGGATCTGTATTTCTCTGGGATATCTGCCAATGCATCTTGTTGCCACACCTGAGGGCTTCCAGGTTTCATCTCAGCAAAGCATTCATTCATCAAATTCACCAATTCTTTTCATGCAGGATCAAGTATCTCCAGATGCGGCTGCAGGTCCCCTCTGCACTCAGTCAGGCCCACAGGGAAGAGGCTTCTTGACCTGGAGTTAAGACATACAAACCATTTTCAGGTAATCTGTAAACACCTCTGTAACATTATGCACTTTTTGCTAGTTATTTTCCTGCATGAGTCAGACTGAAATCAAAGGCAGCTGCAGTTGAAGGTAATCAAGGGTAACTTTCTGTCAAACCTTTCTGCAGTACGTGCAGCCAGAAACCAGCCTGTTCTCCTAAACCCCAGCATTGTCACACTGTCAGGGACAAACACATCACTGGAAGCACTCACAGCAGCTTTTCCTTTATAGGAAAGGCAAACAACTGCTCTGATGGGTGAGATCTTTATACAGGTGCCCATACAAAAGTTCACAGCAGCTTATCTATTTAGTGAGATGACATCCCCCACCAAAATAATGCACAGTGCTGCAGAGGCTGTATGTGCAAAAGGTCTCTGTGGTCATTTGGCCAGTGAAAATGTATTTATGTGCTTGGCATTTATTTAATGTCATCTGTCTTCAGATAAGTCTGAACATCAGTAAGATAAGATTCATGCAGGAGCATTGTTTTCCTCCATTCTCCAAAGATCTTAAGAGGTTTTTTAAGGTCTGTTTGACTTTGCTTAGTTTAATATTGTAATGAAAAGTGACTTTTTCTACCTCCACAGCATCAGGAAACTCCTGTCCCTTGTGGTGGATAGGGGTCTAAATCAGAAAGTTCCTCTGGATGCTCAGCCTTGGCTTCAGGCAGCCCTGGTCTGGTGCTGGTGCCACTCACGGGTAAGAACCAACTGCAGGAGAGCAGAACTCTCCAGGTAACCCTTTCATGATTTTATTCTGCACAATCCAGGGACTGCACAACCATTTCTGATGTCCTTGGGGAGAGTGAGCATCCTGCTCTGCTCCTGCAGCACAGACCTGCTCTGCTGAACACTGCACATGGTCAGTGTGGGAAACCCAGAATGGGACTCTGGCCTAAAAGGATTTATTAATGCATTAATGCATACTAAAGTGTTAATGCACCTCAACCTTTCCTGGTCAAAAATTATAGTCTGATATGGCAGTGTAAGAGGAGAGGTGAAAGGAAAACTCAGTCCCCATGGGGGAAGGAATTTTTACATTGACAAAGCAAAGAAAATCTCATAAATGCAAATGTTTCATCTTGTTTATTGTTTCACTGATTGCTAAACTATGGAAAGAAAATTCCTGATCATTTTCTTAAAGGTCACTCCAGTTTCCCCAGCTAACTTTCAGATGGCCTAAAATGCTAACATTTTCAATTTATTCCATGAAATAAATACATAGGGAAAATACTCGATTAATGGGAAAAAAAGAGTTTAAAGCTGATTGTGGACAACTTCTATGTAAGCTCATCTTCGAAGGATCTCTTTACCCCAAATCTCCTTACATTTTTTAAACTCACAGCCTAAAGCATATTTTCCTTTCCCAGCACAGCTAGAATTCAAGCTGCATCTTTAACTGGTTTAATGGAGCCACAAGGCATTACATTAGACAGCTTTTTCCTAGTTCACAGAGGTCATATTGACATGTAACTCGTGGCATTTCCTTGTTTCCAAGATAAGATAAAACAGAAGGGAAGTGTTCAGTTCCAGGTGAGTGGCAGAGGGCACAAGAAATGGGAAGAAGATAAGAGTGTTTGATGCAGGTGGGAATTTATCATGCAGGGTCTTTTTCCTCTCAGGTTGCAGTTGCAGAGGAGGCTGCCTGCTCACAGCACCTCAGTCCTGCCTGAGGAATGCAAGCAAATAAGGGAATGATCCAGTGGAGGAATGAACTGTTGGTCACTCACTGTCTCCTTTCAAATCTCATAAGGCTGCAGCAGGTTTTACTTAAGATGGGATAACTCCTGGGCTCCTCTCATGTCAGAATAGCAAAATAAATGCAAGTAAAGCCTTTTAGTGGGTGATTTTCAATCCTGTCCTCCCAGCAGAGCCCAATAAATTCCACAGCTGTAAAAAACTGGATTGGATTTTAACAATGGAATGCAACTTCTTTTCAGCAAAGAGATTTATAAATTTTCTCCTCTTCTCAGTGAAGTTTTCTGTTCTCTTCTGCACCAGTACAGCCTTGACTGGCAGTGATGGCAGTGGTCCCTCAGTGTTTGCTGCTGTCCTTGCTGAGTGCAGCTGATCAATGGCACAAGGCTGCCAGATTCCCTGGTTCCAGTATTCCTCTTCCCACTAGGAACAACTGCTCTGAGCCTTTTGTGCAGCTCTTGTAGTGGTGAAAATGTTCTCTCAGTCTTTTTCTGAGGATTTTCATGGTGTTTCTTGGACACCAGGAGGAATTTCTTCACAGAAAGGGCTGTTAAACTTTTGGAAGGGCTGCCCAGGGAGGTTTGGGGTCCCCATCCCTGGAGGTGTCCAAGGAACACTTGGATGTGGCACTCAGTGCTCTGGGCTGGCTGACAAAGGTGGTGACTGGTCATAGGTCATAGGTGGTGACTTGATGATCTTGAAGGTCTTTGCCAACCCAAATTATTCTGTTATTCTGTGTTTTTTTGCCAATTCATAGCTGTAAGGGACAACCTGAAGTTCGTGATCACTAGATTGCACACAGATTGTTCTAATACTGGGGTTTTTGGTCCAGTTATCTTGAATATGAACATTATTTTTTCTTCCAGACTTGGGGCCCACTCTTCAGTGAGTGCCATGGAAAGGCAATAGGGACAGTTGTGGGCACCAGACTTAATTTCCTGAATGGCCTAAGCAGTGCACTCCCCTATGAACTACTGCTGCAAGGTCAGTATGTCAGCAGAATATCATCTTTAAAAATGCCTTTTACACATTCATGTGCCTTTTCTCTTGACCCTTGGATTGTCTGGTATAATTTTTGTGTTGTAAATGTCATATTCCAGGTACAGTAGCACAAGTTCTGAGTGTAAGGGTAAAACTCCTGCTGTTCCTGTAGATTCTGCTGCTTATGTGCCCCAAGCTCTCACTTGCCCCTTGCTCCTTTATTGTGCAGGGCACTAATTTTCATCCACAACACCACAGATTTTTTTCCAAAGCTTCCAGTCCCCCAGACAGATTCCTCAGCCTGCTCTTGTGGCCTCCATACTTCATTTCCAAATGTAAAATTGTGATTTTACATTTGGCTCTGCTGAGATGTGGATTTGCTCATATTTGTGCATAATTTACCAAGCCATCCAACTCACTTTGTATTGCTGGTCCAGCTTTTTTTAGTTAACATTCCCCACTCTCTATTCTTTATCTGTCATGTTTTTATGTTTGCTTTTTCCCTGAGTCATTGATAGAAATATGAAGGAGCAGAGAACAGACCCTAAGGGACTGCATTTGAACCAGCTGCTAAACATGATTTCTGTTTAGCAGCAGTGGAAATGCATTATTTAACCAGCATGTCATCCATCCAGTGACACAATTTTAAGGTTTATTGGTCTGGTTTATTAATCAAGATGTCTCCTACAAACATCACAGACATACAAACACTTTTCATCAACAGCTGGCCATGAAACTGTTGGTTTTGAGTTGGTCTGACAGTGCAAGTTGTAGACAAACCTTTGCTGATCAGCTTTGGGCTGAAGCCTTCCTTCTTCTGTCTGTCTTTAGCTGGGGGTTTGATTCTCCTGGGATTATTTCCTACTCATTTTTTTAGACACCTCCTGATTTAATATGTCCACATGTAGCTAATGAAACTCTAAAAATAATACCATTACAACCAAGAAAATATTCATTTTCTTTACTGATGGATTATTTTTAAATAGGTAAAATAGCTAAAATTAAGATTGTACAGATAAACAGTGTGTGGTTTGGGTTTTTTTTGAGATCTAATCATCATGCAAAGCAAGAAGATAATATTACTTTATGATATGGTCACAGGTAATGTTGAAATGTGTTAATGACTTTACTTTTGGGTAAAACACTTGCATTAGTGTAATGCAGCACAATTATTTCTGCGTTGTTAGGTTGTATTTAAGTAGGTATCTGGAGCAGCCTTTGTTCAAGAAAGCAGAAATTTGTGAGGAATAATACCATGTGTATATTGCCTGAATACAATAAGCAGTAAATTGTTGCCCTGGTCTTTTGAGATTTTCTCAGCCTTCTGATGTTCACGTTCTTGTAATGGAGTTTCTCACGCACTTTCATGTAAATAATGATTGTTTGCATTCTTCTCTGTAGGAGGAGAAGTTTGATGGACTGTTAGTCTGAGCAGTGTGGTTGGAGAGGTGGCAATGTCATCTCCAATCCACTGTCACTTTTGGAATTCTGTAAATGTTGAGGTCTGAAAAATAAAGTGCTCTTTTCCTGTTCCTGTTCAGATACTGGAACACCGTGCATAAGTCGTGTTACTTTGTGTCACAGCAGTGACAGGAAATTACCTTCAAAATCTGATGGGAGAAGTTTCTCCTCAAAAAGTACATCTCAGAGCAGCTCTGTCTCATCAATGTGCTTAAATAAAAGGGGGAAATAACCCTAATGTGGCCTGCTCCCAAATTTTTCATCATCCAATTATTATTTTACTAAATCATCATATTTAGGCAGAAAAAAATGCTTTGGTAAAACCATGGTGAGTTGTTTTTCTGTTGAACTGTTCAACTGTTGTTGAACTGCCTGCTGCTGTTTCAGTTATAGAGCCTCAGTAGCTGCAGATGCAGATGAGCATTGCCAGTAACTCCTCAACAGAAAATGCAATGTATCACCTGGATACTCAATTCTGCAAGCTGGAAAACTGTATAAATGATACAAATAAACAGCCTGCCCTATCTGTTCCATGGGAATTTTGAGCAAAATATTTATATTTAAAATTTATATTTAAAAATCTATATATGATATATAAAATTATATATGTTTAAGTTTAGTTTTTATAAGTTTATATATACTTTATTTTATATAATCCTAATATATTTATAATCCTATATTTATATTTATAAGTTTATATATAATTTATATTTATATAAT
>VZRH01005647.1:66186-77841 GCA_013397555.1 Urocynchramus pylzowi | reverse complement strand
TTATTTCCAAAAATGAAAAGTTCCCCCGTGTTTTTTTTTTTTTTTTTTTTTTTTCACCTTGCTTTCAGGCTGACTTTCTCCCAATTGAAATTCAGTTCCTGAATGGTCGGTTTTTCCCTTGCTTCTAAACGTTGATAAAAAAGGGTTTTCTTCACTCCCTCAATTTGATGTGACAGGGCCCTGACATGAATAATGGACGTGTTTCTTTCACAGGCAAATCAACTTAATTTAGCATGCTTTTATACTTTCAATAGCAAAGCCACAAGCCTGTAAATTCCATGAGATCCTTTAGGTTTGCAAAAATCTTTAGAATTAGCAGAAAATGTATAAAGTAAACAGCACTTATTTTGTCAAAATACTTGAATAACTTTTATACAGGAGCTAGAGATGAATATATCACTGCCTAATCAGATTGTGATTTACATGCAGTTGAGGATGGGCTGCCTGGGTTCAGCCTGCCCTTTTGCTGAGGGAGAAAAGAAGGGTAGGAGAACTGAATAATCACTAATAAGAAATAGAATTAAAATACCTAACTTTCTTCTGAAGGTGAAGGAGAAAAGTGAAATTTGAAGAAGAGGTCTATGCAATAGAGGCTCTGTCAGAACTCCGTTCTCTGCCCATCTCCCTGGAGAAGCTGCTGCTTTGCAGCTCAAGAAATGAGGAGAGAAAAAAGAATATTATTTATTATCTACAGAGGAGGGTAAGAGACCAAAACAATCCACCAGCTCTAGAAAATAAGCTGCCTGTGTGAACTGAGAGGTGTTGTCTGGGAGGGGTCAGACCCTTGGAGCCCTGATGTCACAGTTTTACCTGTGGCAGCTCCATCTCTGTCTCACTTTGCTGGTCAAGGTGTGTTAAAGCAGTGCTGGAAGATTTCCTTTATGCTGAACAACAGTAAAACTCCTCTTTGAAGGTTCAGAGAGCAACTTTGGGCTCCTCCTCAGCTGTGTGGTTTCAGGATGTACCAGGACTTGCTGGTACCTCCCTCCTAACCTACCATAAATCTCATTAATCTTATGTGAAGCTAACAAATGCAAGGGTGAGCTCTACTCTCTTTCCAAGGAGTGGAAATGAGGGGAACTCTCTCAGCTTGCCCTTTTCACCTTTAGGACTCATCTCCCAGTACTGCTGCTGGTAGAGAGCAGCCTGGTGACACTATCAAAGGAAAATAGAGGTTAATTCTATTGTCATTACTTATTATTGGAACATCAGGCAGCTGTAACAGCGCATTCATTAAAATATCCTGATAGTGCTGATGGTGGATCAGTGAGTAGGAAATAGGTTGGTTTGGGGTGTACAAACTTTACTGCTAAAAACCATTCTGGTTGCATAACAGAGAAATGAAAAAACCAAACCCTTTCTTTGTAGTATTACATAAATAAAAGAAAAACTAGTTTAGAAGAAGGTCTTTTCAAATGAAATGCTGCTCAACTTAAAGCCATCAGGCTGGGAAGGGAAAAGCCAGCCCACAGAGATGCTCTGCTGCATTCAGCCTTGCTTCCCTTGATGCAATCAACGTGGCTAAGGGGATCCCACATACCTCCAGGTCTGTCTGTAATAAGTAGTTAATCAGCCAATTAGGGGAACCAACAATTGCAAATTGGGAAGAGGAGAATAAGGGAAGAAGAAAGGGGGTGAGGCAAGGTAGGCTGCAATCCCTTTGAAAAGGTTTCTAACATTAACTCTCAAAGAATTATGTTCTACCATACCTTGACTGATTTGTTTCCCCCCTTCCTCCCCCTTTTCCTTTTCCTACTGGTTGGGTCAGTTAATTGGCTGATTAACCAGCAATTACCTCTGGGACCAGCTCTATATAGGGTCTCTTTTAATCGAGAATTTTATTCACAAAGGCACCAGAGCAAATTCATCTCTGGTGTGAGCTTGCTGGAGTGAATGGCCTGACACCCAGGACAAAGTTGATCCATTGTACCACAGGCACTGTGTTTTTAAAGCATTTGATTAACTTGGGACTTTTAAAATTACATTCCTTTTCTGCAAGATCTGTTCATTTTGGGTAGGAGCAGGAGCAAGAGCTCGAGAGGGAAGTCAGTCAGACAGATGATGTCTGGAGCAGCAATATCCTGCTCTGGGCAATGGCAGAACAGCTACACTGGGTGACACCTCCCTTTTGCTCAGGCTGGCACTGCTGCAGGCTTGCTGGCACAGGCTTTTTCCTCAGCATGTGCCCAGTGATTAATTGGCAGCCCATGAGGGTGGGGGACATCTCTTATCATTGGTCTGGTGTGTCCAGCCAGGGGAGGGTGCTCCTAATAGTATCTGGGGACTCAGCATAAAGCTGCTTTACTCAGAAAGTAAAGCAGCTCAGCTGTCCCTGGTGCCTTTTCAGGCCCTTTTTGGACCATCTTTTACATCACTTTCCTTCTCCTTGTTCCTGGCACTCTGCTATCAAGCCCTATCAAGCCCTGTGTTTTGTACTGCAGGGATCAACCCCAGTGCATTTATTGCAGCAGAAAGCGTCAGTGGGACACTGCAATTAGAAATCCTCCATTCTTGCATGTGCCTGTGCTGTCTGGAGCTGCTGCTGCTGCTGCCTCAGGCTGCTCTGCTGGGAGGGGAATGCTGAACTGGGCTGGAGCCTCCACATGGTTACCAGGCAGAGGGGAAAGCATGATGCAGGAGGGGATGGAGATCCTGTTCTGGGAGAGCTCAGACCAAAGGGCCAGCTCTGAGCACTGCAGCCAAAAGGCAGAAGATCAGATTATTGAGGGATCTGGCAAATTCCCTAGAACACTGGGGCCTGGCAAGAACACATCCCTCTCTGCATGAAAGGGGCTCTGTGTTTTACAGTTTCGAACAGCTCATGGGTTAAAGCTAGGCTAGCCTGGGGATGGAACAGCTTAAAGACCAGGAATATGGGATATCTGTGGGGAGGGAAATGGGAGAAAGAATGGCTTTTTCCCTTGCTATGCAAGCACAAAAAAAAAAATTCCTGCTGCAGCTGAGGCTGTGACAGGTTTAATAGCAGATCTGTGTCTGCAATCTTGATTGTGGAGCTCCAGATGCTGCAAGGAGCAGCACAGGTGAGGCAAAGCAGTTTTGCAAATTTAGACCAAAAGGCAGAGGTATAAGTCACAAAAGTGACAGTGGATATTTTATAGAGGTAGAGGGACAGAGGTGGGACATAGAATCACATCCTGTCCCTCTGATGCTGTTCAGAATCAGTGATGGCACTTTCTCTAGCCAGCAATACCAGCTGGAAATGTCTGTGTTTCTGCCTGGAAGTCACCTCTGCATAGGTGCTCACTCTCAGTCCTGTGGTGAGGGCATAATGTAGATGTTTTCTTGCTACAGACCAAATATTCCTGGCTAATCCAAGCTGTCTTGCTAAAAATGTTTATGATACAGGTCCCTATAATATAGAGATAATATATAAATGTTATATTATATATAAATCATATAATAAATGTTTATGATACAGGTCCCTATAATATAGAGATAATATATAAATGTTATATTATATATAAATCATATAATAAATGTTTATGATACAGGTCCCTATATAATAAAAAATGCTGGTATTTTTGATAAAGCCTAGTTAATAATTTGTCTTTCAAACTTTTGCATTTGGAATGAAAGGAGATTTGGGCTGGAAAAAGCAGAGAAAAAGAGAGGGAAATCACATTTTTTTCCTAATGAAAATGCACTATCTGGTTCAGGGAGCAGCTGAAAAAAATCAGTGGAAGAAAAGCCTTATCATAATTGGTCTCCTTACAAAAGACGCTGGCTGAAAAAACTCTGTTATCCTCATAGTGATAAGAAACTTGTAATAGAATTCCCAGGATCTGAGGGATGTGGTTATCAGAGAGAGTAGCTTTGCCTATCTTTGAAGTAAATTCAATCCCACAAAGTATTTTTGAGTCTGAGAACACCTGATACCCAGTTTACATGTGAACTAGAGAACAATACATTTGAATTATCATAAAAGTGATAAAACATGTTCCTCAGATCCAGACAAAGCCTGTCACTTTGGTGGTCACAGCTCTGGATTTCCCTGGAATCAAACAGCTCATCCTAAAACTGGATATTTATCAGTGTTGTGGAGGGACTTAGGGGAGAATTCACCCAGAAACATTGTGGATTACTAAAAAACATTCCTGTCTTTAATGCTAAAGGGTTTAGAAGCCTCAGATTAAGGACAGATATTCCTCAGGTGCCAAATGGGCTGCACTGAGGCAGGAGGCCAGACAAAATTCTGTTTATAACCTTTTAATAGCAATGTATTTTTGCCTTATAAAGTAAGATCCAAATTTACAGGCAGGAGCAATACCTCTGTTTCTGGCCATGAAGGGAGGAAGGAAGTGCAGGCAGTCAGGGGGTCAGGAGTGCAGCAGTGCCTCTGATCCATCTCAGTGTAGGAGCAGGTGCTTCTTTACTCCTCCCTCCTTCACCTCTGCTCTTTCTGCAAACTATTAGAAGGGGTTTTCAACCATGGCAGAATATGAAGGGAATAGGTGACATTTCCAGGAACACATCCCAGGACCTGCTAAAATCAGGATTTGCTATAGGCTAGAAAAGTTCTTTCCATCCTGAGCCAGTGGAGGTCTGTAAGCCAAGAGATGGGTGCTATGCTGGACACTTAAACATTCCAAGTCTTCTGTCCTTGCAAAGGGAATGAGGGAAAAGGGATTTTGTGTCAATTGCTTGGTGGAAGATGATCTGGAGAAGGCACAGTTAGCCCTCTGCAGCAAAGGACACCAGTTAGGGACTTCCTCTATCTAGGAAAATGCACAACCTGTTAGAAGTGATAAATAAAAATGATTTCTCACAGCTTTTGAAACTCTGCTTCTCCTGAGCTGGACAACTGTCAGTGATGGTGGAAAGGTGTGGTTAGTGTGGTTTTGGGGCTTGCTAGAGAAACAAGGACCTGGACACACTATGTAAAAACCAAAGGAGTATTTTGTGTATCTTATTCTTATCCCCTACTCATTTGATGTCTCTTAATCTTGTGCTGCCTCCAATATTCTGATGGGGTGGAGGGAGAGGGGGTCTTTAATGGGTGCTAATTTTTACCTACATGGTGTGATCAACACACTAGGAGTGAAAGTGGCCTCTTTTCAAAGGTGTGGGATGGCAGATCCTCTCCCAGTTGTGGACTGGGCAGCTTTTATTCACTGCTAAGCATGGATTACACATGTAAGGAGTGACAGCTTAGGCAGCCCATCATAACAGCAGTAAAGATATCACAGAGCAGGACAAGAGGAAGAGAACTGGTTGCTTTTCAGTTAATCAGTCAGCTCCCCCCTTGGGATGTGCAGTGCCTCTGCAGCCCTCCTGGCCAGCAGGCTGCTCCCTCCCCCCGGTGCCAGGAGTGGCCACGATGACACAAACGAGTTGGGAGCAATGATATATAGTCACCTTCATAAAAAAAGAGAAATACAGGAGTCCAGTGCTCCTTTTTCCCTTCTCCTGCCCCCATGCATCCCTGCAGAGGCTCAGCACAGACAAGCCCACTATTACAATGTTGTCAGGGCCCTGCTAGTTTTCTAGTTCATATCCTTGTTCATGCTGTTTGCTAAGTACTTGTTCACTGTGACAGCTTTCAGCAAAACAGAACACACTGAATGCTTCTTTCCAAACAGCTCTGTCCTGCTGGGCTTCAACTGAAACAAGCCCTTCAGACTCCATCATGTGAACTTTTCATAAGGAACAATCTCCTTTAGACAATTCCTTTCAGAGATACTATCCGTGAAACTGGGACTTGGGGATGAGGTGACATCACAGCCTTCTTCCTCTGGCCAGGGTCATGGCCACCAAAGTTGTATTTGTTAGGAGGCCTCCACATGGCATGGTGCATGATTTCTTTAATTACCTAATGTTTCCCCATTAAAAAAAAAAAAAAAAAAATCTCAAACCAATGAAAAGTGTATTTTAAAATGTNGTGACATCACAGCCTTCTTCCTCTGGCCAGGGTCATGGCCACCAAAGTTGTATTTGTTAGGAGGCCTCCACATGGCATGGTGCATGATTTCTTTAATTACCTAATGTTTCCCCATTAAAAAAAAAAAAAAAAAATCTGCAACCACTTGAAAGTGTATTTTAGTATGTTTTCTGTTGAAAGAAAAAGCTTTTGTGCAGACAGTCAGATCCTGGCTTGTGAAAATCAGAACTGATTACTGAAAACATATCTAGCCAGCAGTTAAATCTTAAAGGCAAATGTGCCAGAGCTGGTTGACCAAGGCAGGCAGATCTTTGCTATTTCCCTGGTTGATGTCTGTTTCTTGTGCCATCCCCCGTGGGCTCACCTGTGCCAAGTGTGGAAAAAACCGAGATTTGAAGAGCAAGGCAAGGTGTGCATGTCCTTACCACTGAATTAGAACAAAAATGGGGCAGAAAAGGCTGGGTTAGAGAGTCTGGGAGTGTGCAAAACGTTCATATGCACTTCAGCACAAAGAACCTGGCCCTGTGGGTCTCCTCCTGCCTCACTGCTGAGGGGAGACCTTAAACAAGTTCCACCCCTTTTCCAGGAGGTGGCATTGGAGCTGCTGATCCATGAAAGGTGTCCCCACCCAAATATCTGACATGCCTGGGGAGGGGAGGAAAAGTAATGTGGTAAAAGCACCAGAGAATCAGTCACATGGAGGAAACTGAGGGTAAAGAAAAGTTTCAGAGTTAGGATTGGATGCAGAAAATGGTCCTTTGGGTAGTGGTGTGTCCCATTGATATAGGAATGGAGATTTAAGTTGCTTTGTGCTTTTAACTATTCCTGTTTTCTAAAGTTAAATATGAAAAAAAGATATCTCATGAGTGGCTTGATATTTTATTCTGGTATTTCTCTTTTATACTGTATCAAAGAATTGTTCTTCTGTACTGCATTACAAAAAAAAGAAAATCCCAAAGTGCATTAAAAAGGTATTGCCCTTAAATAACTTAAAATGGCAATTGGAAAACAAATCTAAGAAAAATGTCCTTCAACCCAAGCAGTGTTTGGTCCCTCATGAGAATGTGTTAGTAGTGTGTCAGCTGCCTGGTGGTGACATTTGGAGCTGAAAGCTCTTTGTTTATCCAACTTCCATGATGAAATGTATGAGAATTATGAGCTCTAAAATGTGTCTTTCCCTTAACACTGTTGTAAAAGATGTTGTTTTTTAACTCAGATGGTGTTTTTTTTTTTTCCTTCTGTGCTTCTCTAAATGCTATTTTCTGAACCAGGTTTGATTTATGTGGCTGAGTCAATCTGTTGGCCAAATTTTAAAGGCAAGTGATTTATATGAAAATTTTGTCTATAACATATGTACTCTTTAAGATACTTTCTGTACCATCTTTGGATGAAATTAATTGTATAGACTGAAAAATTTACTTTGTTATGTCCAGAAGTAGCAGTTCAGTTTTTCTGACTTCCTATAAATCTTCATTTATTTTCAGTCAGACCAGGGAATTCCCTCACTCTTTTTTTGTCCAGCCAATAATTCAGGACCTAAGCATGTGCAACACCAAAGCAGTAGGTCTCTCTTTTGATTCCACATGCTTCTAATGAGAGATATTAATTCATAACTGCAAAAACTTATGCATTTTGCCTGCAGGGTTGGAGATGAAGTCAGTAAAATTGGGGCAAGCTTGGGACATAAGCTACTCAAGATCCTCTGGAAATTTATGCACACGTGGAGTTTTCCCTATTGCTGCTGTCGTGGAAGGCATTCTTCTTCCCAGCTGCATCCCACCTTAATGAGAAACCACTTCCATGTGCAATTTCACAGGTATTTCTGTGTCCAAATAAAGAAGCAAAGTTTGAGGACAAAATTTGAAGATATTGGACAGACAATAGCTCTGCTAGATTTTGGTTGGAGCATTTACAAACATGCAGTACTTGTGATTCCCTCACTGGTATGGAAAAGGGATACCATCCTCAAACTCAAGTGTTTGTCTATTTCTTTTCCTTTCCACAGCTCAGTGCTGTGCAATTCCCACTGACGGCACTGGGGTATTTTTAACACCATAATCTAAGATATTAAAATAATTTAATCAACAATTAGTGACTAATAATTAATCCTGCTAAAGAAAGAAAAAAAAAAAAGAACAACAGAAGGAAAAGACCTCTGAAGAGTCTCAGAATATCTACAAATCAATTTGCCTTAATGTCTGTTCTAAATGTAACCATAATGATGTCATACTTGGCATTAATAATATTGCTTTGGAGTGGTTTGTCTTAAAATGTTCATTATATCCTGAGCTGTCCAGTTCACATTCAGCAGGGACAGGCAGTGATAACCAACCCATTTCAGGGTCAGTCAGGTGTGGGAGCTGGTCACAGAGCTTGGGCTGGGGAATACAGGACCTCACAAATAGCAATTTGCTTCTGTGTTGTGTCCTTTAAACTCATATCAGAAGGAAAGGAGAGCAGGAGAGGAATGTTTGCATGGGAGAACTCCAACACGGAGTAATCTGCAATCACCTATTGCATTTGTTTGTGCTGTGCAGAGAGGAGTAACTCCTGTGCTCGACTATTTCCCTGTAAAAGCAGAGAAGAGTAACTCCTGTGCTCGACTATTTCCCTGTAAAAGCAGAGAAGAGTAACTCCTGTGCTCGACTATTTCCCTTTAAAACCCATCGCAGGTTTCAAGTGCAGGCTGGAATAAACACAAACAAACGTCGTATTCATTCAGGCGGGGGTTTTTCCCATTCACCCCTCCGCATTCTNAGAGAAGAGTAACTCCTGTGCTCGACTATTTCCCTGTAAAAGCAGAGAAGAGTAACTCCTGTGCTCGACTATTTCCCTGTAAAAGCAGAGAAGAGTAACTCCTGTGCTCGACTATTTCCCTTTAAAACCCATCGCAGGTTTCAAGTGCAGGCTGGAATAAACACAAACAAACGTCGTATTCATTCAGGCGGGGGTTTTTCCCATTCACCCCTCCGCATTCTCTCACCCCTCTCAAAATTGAGGAACGCACGTTTCCAAGCGGGGGGATGAGGAGGCGCTGGGATGGAGCTTTTTCTAAGCAACCCTTGCTTTTTCACGATTCATTAAACCCTTTCTCCCTCGCGTGTAATTGGACCCCTCTCATTTACATGCATGAGGGATGCATAACTCTGCGAGAGGAGCTGTGGTCAGGGGGTGGGGGGAAAAATAAACCAGAGAAGAGAGGAGCCGGGCCAGGGTGAAGGAGACACGGGAAAACTTGGCGAGGGAGAGGCGAGCAGAGGCCTGGGGGCTCTGGAAGGAGCCGGGGCAGTGCCAGGGCTCGGGAAGGATGCTGGGCGATGCTGCCTCGCCTGACCCCGGCGCTGGCCCTGACCGAACGCACTGTTATAGATACATATATTTAAATAAAGTCTGTATTTATGGTATTAAAGTAATTTTGCTATAAAGATACGGTTTTTATTTCTGTTGTTAATTAAGCTTAGACATAGTAGTAAAATAGTTGATATACTTACTTAGATGAGATAACATCCAACGAACATATAATAAAGATACCTACTACTGATATGCCAACTATCAACACTCACNAATAAATATATTCATTATTATTTTATAATAATAAGATAAAATAAAAATATATACTGAAATATTCATATATAAAAATATAAATAAAACTATATATAAAACAAAAAGAATAAAAATAGACTAAAACCACAACCAAAGAATACACATACTCTAAAAAGGCAGACTGGAAGAAGAACCATGCTAAACCGTTCTTAGAATGCATAAATTAGTTTTAAGAAAAGTTTACTATACATAATTGTTTATGAATATGTAACAAACTAATACAATAAAAATAGTACCTAAAAGGTATTTCCAAAATACCAAATGTGCTCTTGGCTAAGTGCCAAGACACACCCAGCCGTAACATCTTTACTCTATAGTCTTTATCTCCTACTGTCCTTTATTAAACTTTTAAATTTTCACAAGGGAGCAGAGGTGTTTTTCACAGGCAGCAAGCAGCATGTCTGCCCAAGAGCCTCCACACCCAGCTGAAAGGACCAGACCCCGTTCCTCCCTTCCTTTGCACTATGGAAAATAACTCTTCACACCCAATGGAGTTTTTCTTCTTGCAAGACAATGTCAGAATTCTAGTAAGCTTGTTCATGGTGGGGAAAAGCCTCCAGCCAGAGGGTGAAATATTTAGCTGGTCGTTTATATTGCTAAATTTCTACTTAGGAAACTGCACCTTGCTCTTTGGAGAAACTGCTCCTCTCTTTCTCTGCACAGGCTCTGTGTTGTTCATCTCTACCCAGCTCTTAAAGTTGCTGTGGCAATGCTGAGCTGTGTTTAAAAAAAGCTCTAACATCATGTCTCCCACTGGCAACTCCTGATTTATCAGTCAGGTGGAGAAATAGTCAAGCTTGTTAAGATCTAGATACTGAATAGCAAAGCTTATTTTTTAAGCTGTGATTTTGGCTATATAATGCATGGGACAGACTTCCTGGATATGTCAGACAAAAAATGAAGGTCTGGTATCTTCCCTGCAGGAGAAGGACTATTCCCTCTGCAGGAATACTTGCTCTGCCTGCCAGCCCTGCCTGGGGCTGCTCTTTCCAGCCCTCCCTCAAGGGAACAAGCAGGAACGATGCTTTTCCTGGTAAAAAGAACACGAGAAGCTGACTGCTGCTGTGGTCAGAGTGTAAATACCTTTGCATTCCAGAGGAATTTGTGAGAAGGGACTCTGCATGGCATGGAGCCTTGATAATTCACCTCTAGAGACAGCAGTTGGCTTTACATGTCTTAAGAGATGCTGCTTTATGGTGGTAATAATTTGGTAATTTTTAAACCCTTAACAGAAAACAAGGAATGTGATATGACCCCATAGTGTAGCACTTAAAACTGTGTCTTTTGTTAAGATTCTTTTTAGCTTTTATTTTTCTAATGATTTTCTATAAACAAGTTGATTACCCTTGATGGAAGAAAATATTGAAACACTATTAGGGCTAATATTTCTTTGCATGTTGTCGATGGGAAAAGTTTTTAAGGAGTGAAATAAAAAGTACATAGATATATTAATGAGCGTTTCTTCTAAGCTCTTACTTTATATGCTCAAGCCCATCTTTTAGCTTAACTTCTATTTAAAAAGTTGAAAGAAATGAGGAAATCCCCGCAGAGAACAGCCAGCCACACTTCTGAATTTCAATGTGTCCTTCTAGACGGGCGCCTTTTATTTTAAATGGTAAAGTTGTTGCTTTAATCAGGAGACAATCCTTATATATTAGTTGTTCTGGCTTATAATTGTAAGAGCTAAATGATACACAAAACTGGATACACATCTTTGCAGGCCGATTAATGGGGAGGACTGAAAGCAAAAGTAAACAGTAACCTTGCAAAATGAAAGAAGTTAAAAGATAAGTGTTAAGGACCTTTTCTTTTTTTTTTCTTTTTTTTTTTTTTTTTTTTTTTTTTTTTTTTTTTTTTTTTTTTTTTTTTTTGAGAATAAAACAAGATTTAGTAGCTTTCCACTTAATTTAAATGAAAAGAATCGCTACCTTACATATTGCACTGATAATGTGGGGGAGAGCGAAAACAAAACCTCCTTTGTGGCACTGACACCTCCTTTAGTTGTTGTGAAGAAACTTTTCCCCTCGGTATCTGCTAACCAATTCTAATTAATGCTGCACATTCCTCCACTGAAATCATTTAATGCATAACAAGGGGGTGGAAAAGGAAAAAAAAAAAAAAAAAAAAAAAAAAGGAGCGAAAAAGGAAGGAGA
>VZRH01005647.1:28738-59286 GCA_013397555.1 Urocynchramus pylzowi | reverse complement strand
AAATTTTTTTTGTTTTTTTTTTTGTTTGGTTTTTTTTTTTTTTTTTTTTTTTTTTACTTTTTAGAAGCAGCACGCTTTCAGATGTCTGTAATGCTGACAAAATTCAAAGCTGTGTTCCAGTTCCATAATTCTAAAATGTGTACCAAAATGATATTTTGCAACCTCAGCCTTTAACGGATCATACCAGCAGCTAATCACCACTATTAATCAGAAGAAAAACTTAATTTATGCTAATTGAGGGTGTTAATATTATTTTTTAAATGGCGAATGGGAAAAGAATTAAAAACAATCTGTCTGTGAGTCAGGACCCTCCCTCTTGCAGACCAATTAATCAATGACTGTCAGAGCCCTGAGGACATAAGTGGGTCCTATCCCTGTCCCCTGGGTCATCCCATCCCTTTGCTGCAGCCTGAAAAGGATGAACTAAAACACTTTCATTTATAGCTGCTGTGTGCCAGCAAACCTGAGTACAGACCAGGCTGAAATAATGCAGTTTTGATATAAATGCTGACACCTCTTCAGTCTTTTCCACAGCTCAGAGAACCATGAAGAAGAGGAGATTAAAAAAAAAAAAAAACAAACCCTAAACAAACCAGAGAGGATGCACAAGATGAAGAGTACTTGGCTCCACACCTTTAATCACAGTGCAAATATGAATGTACCACCATGGGAGGGAGTGTTTGCATTGGTGCATTGCCTTATTTTACCCATTATTTCCACCTATGAAATAGAGGCAGTTGTGATCCTCCCTTATTTCTAGAGCTGCCATAATGCCCTGGCAAGGCAGCAAGACCCTGTCTCAGCCAGGATCCAGCTGCAAAAGAGCAGGGAAAACAAACTGCTCTGGAATTTCATAGATTGTGAAAGAGCTTGAAGGTTTTTGGGTTTGGTAGGAGCTGCATTAGCTCCTGCATCTTTTGGGAAGGAATCTTCAGTCTTTGAGTACCTTGTCCTAAAAAAAGAGCTTCCCTTGGTCAGGTACACTGTGGAGATTTTGCTTCTCTTTTTGCCAAGGTTGGGATTAAATGTGTGAGATGGTATTTCTTGTTGGGACTCAGATGTTTATTAGTTCTTATCTATGTTACAGTTTCACAAACCCTGAGTTCTACAGCACTGCACTCTAACAAACTAAAAATGGAGCCCCATCTCCCTCTCTACAAGGCCTTTTAAGGATAAACTGTCCAATTAAGAAACGATACCTAAATTATTTTTACTTTTAACTCAATAACCAACCTCCCAAGTCCTGCAGTGCAGACCTTTTTATCCAATTACACAAAACCACCCAAACCCATGGAGAAGAAGGTGAAGGAGAAGGGACCAGCCTCCGCCCTAAAGCAAGCCTCCATCTTGCTTTATATAAATATCACTATATTCTAAAACCTTAAACTCTAATTTTTCCACCATGTGCTATTACACACTTCTATTCAAACTCCACACCCACAATTCCAGTTCTGTCATTCAGTTTTGGAAGTCTTCACCATGGCCTCAGGTCAAATGCAGTGTTCTCTTGGGGGTCAGTGCCTGTCAGCACAGAAAGTCTAAAATTCTCAGCAACCAGGGTTCCAACAGCACTCCACATGGGGTTGTATTCTCTTGCACTCCTTTGGGTTTCTCCCACCTGATATTGGGCTGTTTTTCCATGTTTTTCCATGTCCTGACAGCTGGAAGTCTGGCTTGTTCCTGTGGGCACTCAGGGCTCTGCTGTGGAACTTGTCTCTTGCAAGGACATCACCAGAAGCTGGTTTAGTGCTTCTGGAATCTCTTAAATAGAACATGAGCTGGTTGAGGGGGAAAACACTTTCCCTGTAGGCTGTGAGCACAGCCTGGGTGGTTAAAGCAGCTCCTGTGTGGTGAGAAGATTACTGAGAGGCCTTTATGACAATTCTGGTTCCACAGCAGCTCATTTGGGGCCCTGTTGCCTAAGGGAAGAATGTGCAGAGATGCTGGAGGAGAGCTGCTTGAAGAGGCTGACCTGGGAAGGGTTGGTCCAGGGAGTTTGGAAGGGACATCTGGATGTCACCTCTCCCACTGCCTGCACAAAGCAGGTCCAATTCTGGCAGGGGGCTCAGGGCCTTGTGCTGCAGAATTTACAGCTGCCTCGTGTTTTTGATGCCTTAAGTTTTAGCTTCCATATTTTCCAGATTCTGTACTGCATTGGTAAATAACTCTGAACGTCAGTGTTAGCAAGTTCTCCTCACAGTTCAAACAAAACAATCCTTTTCCAGCCCCAGAACCAAGGACACCGCTGCAGCTTCGGGCCCAAAAAGTGCAAACAACAATGAATTGAGGAGAGCAAACTGGGAGGATGGGACTGCATAACATGGAGATGGAATTGGACAATTAACCCCAATATGGAAATGGACCAAAACTTACAAAAGTGTGAGAACTCATGATCCTTGTCCATCTTGGGTGTAGCCTCAGCCGGGCTCTTGCACTGCCCAAGGTGTATCCTGTGAAGGCTTTTTAATAAATCCCTACTTCATTCCTTTAACACTGTCCAACTTCTGTTCCAGGTATCCTCTCAAGGCATCATTTTGAAATGCTGGAATTCTCTCCTCAGGCCCTGGTGGGTCTGGGCTGTTTGGAGACCCCAGGGTGTGCTATTTGGGCCGTGTGAGGGTGTGATGTGGGACATGAGGCTGTGACCTCCCCCGAGGAGCTGCCCCCTCAGCTGTCTCTGGCCAGGCTGAATTCCTGCTGGGCTCTGTGTTAGCCCATGGAAGAGGCAGCACATCCAAAGGCAGGTGCCTGGTGCTTTTCCTGCTTGAAGCAGAGATTTTTAGGAGCTGTGCAGTGATCCTTGGTTCTTCTGCCATCGTGTGGCTGCCAGAGGGATGCTGGGCCGTGTCCTCCGTGCAAGGCAGGGGTTTGTCCCCTCAGCAGTGACAGCTGAATGAGCTCAAGCTCTGCTAACCAGGGCTGGCTGCCAGCTTCCCCCCTCGCCTCAGTCCTCCACCAGGAAAAGGGATTTACAGGACTTGGGCAGCTCCCACTCCTCACACAGATGAATTCTGGAAAGGACCCCTCAGCTTGGGGTGGAGGAGTTTGGGAGCTTGTCCCTGCAGAGTCTGGGGAGCAGGGCACAAACAGCCTCCAGGTGCTGTTTTCAGCCACCCCAACCTTGTCCAGCTCTGGGGCCCTCAGCAAAAGGAGGACATGGACTTGTTGGTGCAACTCCAAAGGAGGTCATGAAGATGGGGATGGAGGGAGAACCTCTCCTGTGGGGAAAGTCTGAGGGAGTTGGGATTGTTCAGCCTGGGGAAAAGATAGGATGACCTTATTGCAGCTTTCTGGTGCCTAAAGGGGCTCTAAGAGAGCTGGAGAGGGACTTTTGACAGGAGCCTGGAGTGACAGGACAAGGAGGAATGGCCTTAAACTGAAAGAGGCAGGTTTAGATTGGATATTGGGAAGAAATTCTCCCCTGTGAGGGTGGGCAGGCCCTGGTACAGGGTGCCCAGAGAAGCTGCGCCTGCCTGTGGATCCCTGGGAGTGTCCAAGGCCGGGTTGGATGGGGCTTGGAGCAACTTGGGACAGTGGAAGGTGGACTGGATCATGTTATAAAGTCTGTTCCAACTGAAATTGTTCCATGATTCAGCTGTGCTCTGCCTAGCAAAGCTGAGTTCCCACTGGGATTGTTACTGAGCATTTATGAGAGGCCAAGGAAAGTGACTGGGAGATGCAGAGCAAAGAAGGCAAAGCTGCTCCCAATCTTCTGGTTCTTTCCAGCAATATTAGGATGGGAATGACTGGAGTGTGAGCAGGAATATGAGTGAAAGTACTGGGAACAAACCCTTGGGTGTGTGGTGAGGTAGAAATGGGTGAAATCTGTCTAAGAATGCACCCAAGTAGGTTAAATAATATTTTCCAGAAATACTGTAAATAAATACAAGTTCTGCAAACCCCCTCCATCCTACGAAGGAACAGAAAGAAGAGAGCCTTGAATTTTCAATATTTATTTACAATAAAGCAGTGTAACTCATTACTTTATGACCGATTCATGGTCTTGCAAATAAAATGTATGACTGCAAGGAGCTAAAGTTATATTTTCAGCACTTTTGTGAAAAGAAGGAGAGAGCAAAGTGGTCCAAGAAGACCATTTACAAAGAGGGAGGGAGGAAGGGAAGGAAAAGGCAGGAGGACGTTTCCTTTCCCAGCTGTGATGCACTGAAAGGAGGAGTGATGCAGCTGGGAGATGACTGACAGGCACTGCTGCCTCTGATCCCATAGCACAACAGTGGGATCTTCCCAACACGGGCTTGAGTGAAAAGCAGCACTTCCCTACCTTCTGACCATCCTTGTGTGGGGTGGTCTTGTGCTTCTCACCAGGGCTTAAAGTCCTTCCTCTCTTTATTGACAAAGCACCTCTTGTGTTGGTCCCCGGTGAGGAACTCAGCAAAACTGCTGTCAGGAGTGATGCCTTGAGAAGGCTGACCTAGAACAGAGGCTAGACAGAGTTAAAGAATAAAGCAGGGATTTATTAAAAGGATCTCCTCAATGGATCCACCTTGGGCAGCACAAGAGCCCAGCCAGGGCTGCACCCAAGATGAACCAAAATGGTCACAAAATGCACGGCCACTCACTGGGGCTCTCACTTTTATAAGTTCTGCTCCATTTCCATATTGGAGTTCATTGTCCAGTTACAGCTCCAGCCCATGAAGTCCCATCCTTCTTGTTTTTCTCTCTTCAGCCCACGTTGTTGATGCTCTTGGGCCTGAGATTTGGATCATTTGTTCTAGCTGGTGCCCAGCTAGAGAAGGAATTGTTTTGTCTCCCTAGTCTGTGAAGAGAGCTTACCAACACTTAATATGAAGCTCAGAAGTACACAAAAGCAGCACAGAGTCTGAAAAATATAAAAGCTAAAACCTGAGGCATCAGAAGAACACAGCCCTTGAGCTAGATCTCCCAAAGACAGGTCCTCTGCCTATCCACAGGCGTTTATTGCTCACAACACCAGACCCAGGACAGCATCATTTGAGTAACGTAGTAACTCTTTAAACACATGGTATCCACCATCCTCTAAGGCCAGAGCCTGACCTGGAGCAATGTTTTGGCCCTTTCTGCATCTTGCAATGTGTATTTACACTCAGGGTACAGAACAGTCCTACAGAAAGCTTCACAGTGTCTCCTTGGCAGCACCAGCCAGCCTGCAGCACTGAACACCTGAGCTGGATGCCACCAACAGCTTCCTTCACCAGGTCACAACTGAGGTGCAGCCTAAGAAAGGCAAGCATTTATACCTCATGGCTCAATGGCAGCTGAAGAAGTTCTTTGTGTGTTAGAAGGTGTCCAGAAATTGCCTCTTCACACTTTTCCCTACCTTGACACTTTCGTGTTAGAAAAGGGAAACAGCAAAAAACCTCAGAGGCAGCTCCTTTCTTTCAGCAGTGATCCAGCATGACAGGATAGCTGGTACTCAGTAGGGTGCAGCTCTGAGCCCAGGTTAAACCCTAAAACCACAAGGTACAACAACACTGGGAATTCATGACATTGTCCCCTACGCTTGCAGAAATGTGCCTGTTTAACTTGTGCCTTCTTTTAAGCTTTTCTGACAAAGCTGTGCTGCTGGCAGTGCCGTGCAGGGCAGCACATCTCAGATGTGCTCAGTCATTCACATCTGGCTGTGCCTTCATGGGCTGTCCTGTGCAGGACCCCATGATCCTGATGGGTCCCCTCCAACTCAGCACATTCCATGGCTGTGGGTATCCCTCTCACCTTATTCCCAAGCCTCTGCCAGCCTCAGTGCAGACACAGAGCCACTCTGAGAGCACAGCAGCCACTGCAGAGCTGTCTGGGAAAGCTCACTCCCCTGCCTGGCAGCCACAACTGCAAGCAATAAAGAAGATTCACATCTTCCCCACACCTGTCATCTCACCTCCAGGACATTTCTGGATAGGTCCATTTTCCTGACAATCTCTCCCTCCTCAGAACGGGAGACACAGTCCTCTAAACCACACCCCAAACCATGAGTTTCTAAGCCCAAACATTTAAGTGTTTACACATTCAAGCGCTAAAAGCTGCTTTATAACTTCTCCACTTCAGAAGGTGAAGGATAGAGAGGTTGCAGACCATGACTTAGCTTAAAAGCAGCTGAACACTTCACTCCAAGGGCACTGCAGCTCCAGAGTCTGTGCCCAGCATTACACAGACATCAATCCACACATCCCAGAGCTCTTGCTTCACTGTGCTGCGGACAAAAGGCTCAGAGCACTCAGCAAATGAAGATTTCAGACAACACTTAATTTAAAAGCTAAATATAGTATCAGAATGACGCTTGACAGTGCTCCTCTAATAAAAAAACGTTATTTGCACAAAGATTCCTACCTTTCAAACAAGAATTTGATACCTGGTGAGACATATTTTTCAAGCACCTTGTTTTCCATTTCTAGAGTTGTCATTGTACCCACTATAAAATCCCAAATGCTGTATTGACTTGAAATAAACTGAACACCTTTAAATGTCCGTGCCCAAGTTCAGGCCCCTGAGGCAAAACCCCAGTGCTTTTGCCCACCATCAGCACCCTTGGAACCAACAGTAATTCAGTTACTCCAAGTGAGACATGACAATCCCCTCCTGTGACTTGCTGAGGGTCACAGAGCAGAGCTAAGGGGCCACTCTGAGTTCTGCCCCACAAAACCCCACAAACCCTTTGTACTTCAGCTGCTCAGAGCAGGACAGGGCAGTGCCACAGGCTTGGCTAAAGGCAAGCAGGGCTCTTCACTGGTCTGTGAAAACTGATCCCACTCCCATTTGGGAGGGCAGTAGGTGATGCCATTTTGGTTTCTACATATATTTCTCTTTTATATATTCTCTGAACTCTTTACACATACATTTGTGGCCTATTGTATCAGTGGCTCATTTTCCCAGTAATTACCCCTGCCCTTTCCCTAGGCAGAAAGACATAGCAGATTCCAAAGGCCCCTATCCTATCTTGGTTCTCCCTGGCTACCAAGAATGAAAACAGCTCCTCCAGACACATTTTCATCAACAAAGTACAGCTAGTACCAAGAGGGGTGCTCCAGAGAAGGGGCTTGACCTGGGGGGGAATTGCATCACCACTTGTTCTCCTAATTGGTGATTTTTGTCAATTATGCTAAATTCTTAAAACCTATCAAACTGTATTCACCCCCGAGGGGGTGGGCTTTTTTGGGTATTTTTCCATAACTGCCCCTGGAAGCCTTTAATAAATATCCACTTTTATATTACCTCCTATATTAATATTATCTTGAAAGCGTGTGTTGTTTCATTTCCAGGTGGAAAAAGGCATCAAAGGTCCAACCATCAAGGCCATCACTCCAGATGACTTCTGTATCCTGTCAGTCTCAATGTCACCTTTCCTCCCTGCTGCATGGCCCTGTTGATGCCTTTTGGTGCTACCTAAAAACAGAGGCCAGACAAAATTAGAGCATAAAAAGCAGTTCTATTTATTGAAGGCCCTTCAGGTACATTCAGGACAGACAAAGCCCCCCAGGGGCTACACCCAAAATGGATGACAGGTCACAGGTTTTCACACTTTTATAAGTTTGGTCCATTTGCATATTGTGGATTAATCTTCCAATTACAGCTTCAGGTAATGAAGTCATTTATCCCCAGTTTGCTTCCCCAACTCACTTTTGTTTCCATCTCTCAGGGCCTGAGGCAGTGAGGTGTCCTTGATTGCCAGGCCTGGAGAGGAATTGTTGTGTCTGCCCAAAATGCGAAGACAGCAGCTCACACTGTACATGGAGTTATACACTAAAGAATTGCAGGATTACAAATATATGAAAAATATAAAAGCTAAAATCCTAAGGCATCACAGAGTCCCCACAATGCCCACAGACTCTAAAGGGAAGCCAAGCAGACACACACCCATAAAATTTCCTCACCTCCCACCCCAGCTGACCTCAGTAACTGCTTTGCTTTTGAATACCTGCCTCTGTCATGGCTAAGAGAAGCCCTTGTCCCTACAACAGCACATCTGGTGCATTGTGCTGCTGCATTAGACTTTGTGGCATGGGTTTTGAAAGCAGCCCAAGGTTATTAGCTGTAAAAGCAGCTAAAATGACAGTGGAGGTTTATCCAAGCATTGCTCCCAGCCCTGTGTCTGACAGCTCATCAATAGGGAAGGGACACAGATCAAACAGCGCATCCTTAGAGAGGAGGATAAAAATAGGAGAGCAAACCTGCTCTTTCCAAGATGCACATCTGCCTCAGGGCACGCTCAGCAGCGCTGTCCCCAAAGCCTCACAACATCCCAAGTCAAGCACAGAAGGGTGTGTGCCTCTCCCCTGCTTCCTGAGCAGCTCCTCGGCAGTGGTTTTAGCAGAGGAAACACCCTGAACCAAAGAAAACCCTGCCAGAGACTCCCAAATTCCTCCTGGGGACAAGTGTTCCGAAAGAAAATGTTCCTGAGCCTCAGCAGCACTGGTAAGGCACCCAGGCAGGGGAGCTGAGGGCCACAGAAAGCAGGAGGGTTTCTCAGGGCACTGCCATTCCTGATAATTCCCTTTCTTCCAGAGGATGTGAAACAGAGAACCAAAGCTCTGTTCTGCTCTGGACTTACTGAGCTCAGTGCCAAAAGTACAGGCCAGGCATGTCTGAAAACCTCAACAAACCATTCCCAAGTGTCCTTTACTGCTGATCTTCCCTTCCTCCTAAGGTTTTTCTCGTCTCCTCTTGTCCTTGCTGCCTCTGCCCAAACCTTGCTTTAGGAGCACCTCACTCTGCTGCCTGCAGAGCTGGGGAGGCTGAGCAACACCTGCAGTGCCACAAAACCAGGTGTCCACAGGGTTCCCACCTGCCCCACAGGACATGGCTGCATAAACCATGCTGCAACTGTGATGCACAGACCCACAGTGGATGAGAGAGAACAATTAATGGGTATAAAACTTCACATTGTTTTTCAGCTGAAAAAGTAGTCTGGGAATTTAGAAGGCTGTTTTTTCTACTTTTACTTTTTTTTTTTTTTAACAGCCTAGTATGTCAGGAGGAAAAAAAAAAAAGTGGAAAAGAAAAAGAGAATCAGCCTTTGCATGTGATTCATGTCTAAAAACACCCACGCAGCTCATTGCACTGACCTCAAAAGACAGAAATGCTGCAGCAAGACACTTCCAGAGAGAGAATCCATGGGCACTAAACCATGGTGAACAAAGAGCTCATGAATTACCAGCTCCTCAGAGCTAATCTGCCAGGCAAATATTAGTACAATCACTGTTGATCCCCAAGTCTCATTGTTTCCAAGTTATACTGAATTTTTTGAAGGATGGGAACTTGTCATTGCCTTCAGCAGATCTGAGCTGGGAGAGAAAAAAACTAAAAGAGAAAAGCATAATAAGCAAAGGAAACCCTTTTTTCCCTACTGTGTGAGCAAAGAGCAGTTGGGCATGGCTAGGATGGCAGAAATGCTCCTGAGTGTTACTTCCAGCAGGCTATTCAGGAGCACTGCTCTCCAAACGTGGCACTGCCAGGACTGCCAGCTGTGCTGTCCCAACCTGTCACACATCAATCTGCTCCAGATTCACTGGGAAGGGAAGGTCTGCAGGGCTGTCAGTGCCCTGTGCTCGTGCTCTGGCTGCCAGCACAGTGAAACTGGTTTCTGAGGGATTTCACAGATCAGCCCAGTGCTGGCAGGATGTTGCTGATGCCCTGGAAGTGAAGAGGATCTTTATCAAGGCATGACCCAAGGCCAGGCACTGGCTCATCCCTGCAACCAATCCAAGCAAAGTAAAATCCATCCTTTCCTCATCCCAAGTGAAACAGTAAAGGAGGAACTCACTGCGTGGATATCTCCAGATGAACCTGCAGAAATAATTACAAACTTATCTTCTGTTGTTTGGAGAGCTCTCAGACCCCAGAGCTTGGTTTCCAACCTCTTTTCCCTCTGCTTCATGTGTTCTTCAGCCAGTTTCTGACTTCTCCATGAATTTTTGGATTCCTGGCAAAGCAAACCTTTCCATGGAGATGGAATCACTGAGGGGTTTCTACAGAGTCCCTTGTTTGCTCAGTGCACATCCAAGTTTGGAATTATAGCACTCAATGCTCACCCCAGCCAATTCTTCCTCAGAAACAAGGAGCAGGCTACAGCTCTTTGTGGTGCTGAGCACCACAGAGACAATGAAAAAGCTGGCAAACCTTTTCCAGGTGAAATCCACAGCAAGAACATCCAAACATCAGCCACAGATTCAGCCCTTTGAAGACAGGGAAGCCTCTAAAGCCTCAGGCTAGCAGAGTCACAAGCTATTCCTGACTAAAAAGAGAAATCCCTCCTGTGACAGTCTGAGCACTGAGCTCCCAGCCCAGACCCCTCTGAAAGATTCCCTTCTTGGAGTTATTTTGGAATGACAAGACCTGGACATCAGAATAACAAGCTCCTTCAATTCATTAAAGCCTTACCTGCAACCAGAACAGTTTTTCACATTGTTAAACATTGTTCTGGGAAATTCATGAGCTAAAGATGATTGTGCTTCAAGAATGTTGTATGCCTGAGGGCAGAACATCTTGTGAAAATACAGAACAATCTCAACATGCAAACCTGACATTTTATCCTAAAAGATGAATGAAAAACAGTTACTAATGCTCTAACATACAGTTTAAGAATTTTACAAGAATTTGCCTTTCATTTACCAAGTAGAAATAATTTTTACAGTGAAAAAAGGCTTGTATAGTATAAAAAAAATGTAAGAGGGCATAAAATTCTGAGTTTGAGAGATCATGAGACACACGCCTGTCCATCAGTTCCTGTGTCACTTCTAACAGAAGCTGGAAGCAAAGGCAAGGAAGGTAAAGAGCAGGACAAAACAGATACTGATTGTCTCTAACACCTCAAAACACTTCCAGCTCCTGGGACTCTGAGCAAATGCAATCCCTCTGTCTCTAGCAGCACCTTATGGATGTCTCTCCCAGACTGGCCATTCCCCCTGGATCCTATATAAACCTTCACTACCCACCATGCCCCTTTGCAGGAAGATCTCCAGTTCAGCCACAGGCTGAGTGAACAGCCACAGCCTTTCCCTTGCCTCCAAACTGCTCCTATCGGTTTTATTGGGTGGATCCAAGATGTTTGTGGTGGGAAAGAGGTCAGCAGTGAGTGCCCAGCCCCTGCCTCCACTCTGTTCATGTCCTGTGTACATGATGTGGGCAGAGGGATGAGGTTTTGGAGATGCTGGATGGTGCAGCAGAACACATACAGGAATTGAGTACAACAATATAAAGCCTTTCCAGAGACTGATAGGTTCCCTCCCAAGTTGTCACAAGGCAAAAAAAAAAAAGCAAAGGCTTCATTGTCAACCCTTCTGCATGAATAAACAATTCAAAAATAGCAGAATTCCCTTTGATACAAAAAACCTGGCTTCTGCTAAGCAGTGCTGTTGAACAAGCAGCTTCTGTGGCACTTCTCCTCTATTGTTTCTTCCCAGAGACAAGCTCTGTGCTGTCCCCATTGCAGGTGATGCCTGTGAGTGGTGAGAGGGTGAGACAGGCACTTCAGAAGTTTCCTTTTTCACCTGCTCAGGGAAGCAGAGCTCTGAAGCTCGCAGCCGTGAAGTGATTTCTTGCCATTTCCTCTCTTTGTGCTTCGCTGCAGGTTTCCACCTCTGGTCTGCAGCACCCCAGGGAAAATACATACTACTTGTAAGCTGTCAAGGCAAGGTAGCTCACTGAAGGAAGTCATAATCAGGAGGCTAAAATTAGCTGTAGAGCAGGCTCCATCTTCACTGGGAAATACTTGGTTGCTGCATACTGATCGAGGTGGAAAACAGGGAGAGCAGCCCTGGATGCAGTGGTTAGCAGAGAAATGACAGAAGCAGCATTTCCCTCCCTTCTCCCTCCTCTGCCCTGAAATATTGCTTCTTTTTTAATTTCTGTAGGCTCTTGGTTTCTACCCATTTTAACCACAGCAGTGCAGAGGCTCTCCTCTCGCCAGTATTGTTTGTTTTGCATTGTTTGTTTTTGTTTGGATTTTTTTTTTCTTTTCCTCTCCTCATTTGCCCCTTTTCCTTCCCTCCAAAGAGCTTTCTTGCATGGAAAATGGCAGCCACCTGCTCCTATTGTGAAGCTGCTGCAAATGGGAACAGCCACTTTACTGAGCACAACTGCCTTTGGGCAGGAGCAGGCCCAGCTGGGACTAAGATCTACAAGTGGACAATTAGCAGCCAAGAAGTGGACTGAAGCTGGTTATTTTTATTGCTGCCCTGAGGAGGTAGGTCAGGCAAGGCAAAACATTAGGATAACCAGCAAACTGTGAGCATCTGAAGCTTCTGCAAGCCCTGAAATGCCTCATTTCTGCTCAGCACTGGGCAGCAGGGAGGTGTTTTCCTCATCATGGTGTTTGTAGCATGCAAGCTGTTGAAAGAGGAGCTCAGTGATAATTTTTCATGTCTCACTTTTAAAGGCCAATTCTGCATTTTTTTTCCTTTGTGACCTGTCACTGCTGGCTGCCACTGGTCACTGGTGGTGTCAGAGTGGCATTTTCCACTCAGGTGTGCATGAGGTGAGACCCTCTGTGCCAAACCCATCTCTCCAGAACCAGCTCAGAGGCACAGGACAGCCTCCAGTGGACCCATTCGTTCAGTCCTGCTGCCAAAGGCCCCAAAAAAGAGGTGGCAGCAGTTTTGTCATGATTCTTTGTGCAGCTCTACCATCAACCAGCACTGCCCTGCGAGGCCAGGATGTGGATCAGGTGTGGAGATTAGGAAAAATTTCTTCATGGAAAGGGTGTAAAGCACTGGCACAGGCTGCCCAGAGAAATGGTGAAGCCACCATCCCTGGAAATGTTCAAAACCCGTGAGGATGTGGCACTTGAGGACACGGTGGTGAGTTGATGGCTGGGCTTGTTGATCTCAGAAGTCTTTTCCAGCCTGAGTAATTCCATGACGGAGAAGTTGCCTTAAGCCATGGTGTGTGTGCCAGCACAAAACTGCAAAGCCTGCCAGGAATGACCTCCCTCATCACAGACATTTGGCTGGACTTAGCTTCTTTCCAATTTTCAGGTGTGTTTGATTGTGGGAAAAGCAGAGACAGAACTGAAACCTGCTTGTCTGAATGCTCCACGTGCTGTTATGGCTGCTTTTCCAGCCACAGTGACACCCCATGTAGTGCCAACCTGGCAGCTGAGTTCCCAGAATAGCTGCACAGGACTTTTTATAAATCTGTTGTGATGTCAGAAAACTTCCCTTTTTAGCTTTTGCCTCATCTATCAGCTATAACTTGCTCATGGTTGCTGAGCTATAAATAGAGACAAGCAGTTAATGTAGGCTAAGGTTCATAAAATCATTTCAAGGAGTTAAAGATCATTAGGAGAGAGCCAAAATCTCCCACAGGGTATTTATTGCCTTAACCTTATGGCAGGATGAGAGGCATGAAAATGGGATGAAAATGTGCAATGCTTTACTGTAATGCAGGAAAGCTTTTTTAACATATTTTGTATCTATCATCAGGAAAGACTTAAGGCACCAGGCAGATAAAAGGCTTTGTTTGACCTAAAAAAGTCAAAGGTTGAGAAGGGGGGAACAGACAGAGGGACTTGTGCTCAACTTTCAGAGCTCAGTTCATCTCTTCCTGCAGTGACTGAAGGAATTATCTTCTGCAGGTGGACCCTGAATGCAGCTTTGGGTGGAAATTTGATGTGGAGACATCTGAGCACACATTAGAAGCGAAACAAGGAAGCAGAGCCTGCCCACGGGTGGGTGCCTGCAGCTCCCCAGCAGCTGGGAGCAAGCACAAGCTGAAAACTGGTGGGGACCCAGCAGGGTGAATCCAGACTTCTCTCCCCTCGCTCCTGAACCCCTCTGGGATCTTCTGAAGTTGTTCCAGTTGGCAGAGCAATGATGATTATTCATCCCAGGCAGACCAAACCCCACCTCAGCTCTAACAGCTCTTCAGTCAAAGCATTGAGCATCTCTGCCACAGCCAGAGAATCAGAAACATCACAGAGTCCAAACAGCAACATGAATGTAGCTAAAAATCCACTAGAGATGGACATTTAAACAGAAACATTTGCTGTTCTGTGTTCCTGGTTGTTTACCACAAAGCAGGAATGTGCAGTGACACAGCTCATGTGCATGCACTTCTTCAGGAGTTCATGACCACACCCAGGGATATCACCCACTGCTCTGGCATTTGATAAAACCTTGCTTTGCAGTGTCAGATCCTGGGGAAGAGAAAGACCAAAACTCCAAACCAACCATGAAGCACCCTATTTTTCATATCTCCATTCACTTCCTCCTATTTCCCCAGTTCACAGAGGGCAGCTGTGCTTAAATACTGAGAAAGAAAACATTAAATGGTGAATTTTGGGAAGCAGGGAGACTGCTTCTTTAGGGAGCCCAGTCTGCCTTATAAATCTCAAGGGATGCAGGACAGAAGGCTTCCTCCATTTCCTTCACTGAATTTCTCTCCTGAACAGATGTGCCAGGACTCTGCCACCCCCCTGCTCCACTCCAGCCTCAGCCACACTTCATTCATCTCGTTCCTTTCCCTGAAATCCGAGTTATGCAATCCCAGATCATTCATTACACCCTGGCAACCCTGAGCCAAGTGGAGCATGACAGAAACACGGAAAAATTGGAGCCAAGGAGCAAACCTTGATGCAGCCCATGGGAAAACTCCTGCACATGGCACTCACATCCCTTCAGCATGGAGCAACAGAGCTGTGCTGCAGCACAAGGAGCAGTAAAGGTCACAGGCAGGAGGGGCTGGTATCTAAGACAGGATTTTTATTTTCTTTTAAAAACAGTTTGTCAACAGCTGAGATAATTTCCAGATTCTTTCTTTTCTGTTTGAGCTGGAATCTTCGCCTTTTTGTATCTCTGGTTAAGGACAGATTTACTATCCTGCCACTGCATCTTTAGCAGCAAGACTGCATCTTTCACTATCTGATCATATTCCCTCCTCCTCCTCCTTTCAGTTTTTTTTTTTGTTGTTTTGTTTTGTTTGTTTGTTTGTTTGTTTCTTCCTCTTTTTTCACTCACTGGGGTTGCCAAGGCATCACTATCTCCTTTATTTGAGAGCAATTTGTTAAGAGCCCAGTCACAGACCAGCCACCTCAGTTATTTGCATGCACTTGTTATGAAGGTATTTTGTTGATTTTCATCAACAAAACCCTCTAACAGATAAATCAAACTGCATTGCATCAATCAGTACTTTTTTGGTGGACACCTGAGTCAGCCACAGGAGCTGACATTCAGCCCCAGAATGTCCTTTGCATGAAAACCAGGACCTCCCCAAATAGTATCTACAATCATGAGAAAAAGATCCCCAGTCTTTGATCCCAAACCCTGAAAGAATGGGTTTATAATTATTTTGGGAATGCAGTAATAACCACTATTTTCCGTTAGTGTAGGACAAGCAGCAGGAACACAGCCTCTCTGCCTCAAATAATTTCTCCAAGAGAACTGCAGTGGCATACAGAAGATCATGCAGAGTTTAGGAAAGTACAAATCTAGGATTATTTATCTCTGTGGTACAAGTTCAGGTCTCTGCCTGGTGACTTTCATGTTGTTTCAGATAGGGATTCTTGGAAGATTTCAATTTCAGATTAAAGATTTATGAACCTCATGTTAGTGACAGCATAGCAAGCCTGCAGGTGATCTGTCCAAAGGCATCTGGTAATTGAGGACAGCACTATTTTAATCCAAAAGGGTATCTTTTGAGGTTTAGCTAGTGGTAGGAAAACAGAGAAGACTTGCACCTTAGATACCTACCCAGACTGGCAATCCAGTTAAAAACAAAGTTCAGCACAATTAGTGATCTGTTACACTTCATTACAAATTTCCTAATTGCAGATTCAGTGCTTTTCACTCACACCGGCACAGAGCCTTCAAAAGGGACAAAGAGGGAACATTCCTGTGCCCTGTGCAACTGCTGTCACTGCCAGGATTTTGCCACCTTAAAGCTACACTTTGCAGGAGAGCCAAACACTGAGGGAGGCATGGGCTGTAAAACAAGTATAGTTTCTCATGGAAATTCAGGGCTGCATTTTTGGGAAGGCACCAACTAATTTGAAATATAGTCCCAAATGAAAGACAAAACTGGTGGGGTCAAAACATTAAAGGGAGAGCAAGGGGCTATGAGATTACATCATGCACCCTCTGGGGCAGCGTTCACTTTGATTTAAACGTTCAGTTCCCCAGGCCTGCCACTAGATGGGAATAAAAACCAAAATAAAGGTCAAGAGAGGCTTGGTTTTAGCATTGCTGCCAAGTGTAGCTGCAGGAGTTTCCCAGCTCCACGCCACAGCCCGTGAGCCCAGAAGAAAGATGATACCTTTTGGGGCTACCTGAAACAGAACCAGACAAAATTAGAGAATAAAAAGCAGTTCTATTTACTGAAGGACCTTCAGGTACATTCAGGACAGACAAAGCCCTCCTGAGGGGCTGCACCCAAAATGGATGACAGGTCACAGGTTTTCACACTTTTGTAAGTTTGGTCCATTTGCATATTGGGGGTTAATCTTCCAATTACAGCTTCAGGTAATTTACCTTCAGTCATTTACCCAGTTTGCTCCCCCAACTCACTTTTGTTTCCATCTCTCAGGGCCTGAGGCAGTGAGGTGTCCTTGATTGCCGGGCCTGGAGAGGAATTGTTGTGTCTGCCCAAAATGTGAAGACAGCAGCTCACACTGTACATGGAGTTTAGAGTTATACACTAAAGAACTGCAGGGTTACAAATATATGAAAATATAAACCTAAAATCCTAAGGCATCAAAGGTACTGGTCCCTTGAAAGCCCAGCAGAATGACACGATGTGCCCACAGCAGCCAGCATCAGATGGGCTCCCAGCCCATTGCACACTGGCACCTGATGGCTGCTTGGGCACAGGGCAGTCCCAGCCCATTGCACAGTGGCACCTGATGGCTGCTTGGGCACAGGGCAGAGCCAGCCCATTGCACAGTGGCACCTGATGGCTGCTTGGGCACAGGGCAGAGCCAGCCCATTGCACAGTGGCACCTGATGGCTGCTTGGGCACAGGGCAGAGCCAGCCCATTGCACAGTGGCACCTGATGGCTGCTTGGGCACAGGGCAGAGCCCAGCCCATTGCACAGTGGCACCTGATGGCTGCTTGGGCACAGGGCAGAGCCAGCCCATTGCACAGTGGCACCTGATGGCTGCTTGGGCACAGGGCAGAGCCCAGCCCATTGCACAGTGGCACCTGATGGCTGCTTGGGCACAGGGCAGAGCCAGCCCATTGCACAGTGGCACCTGATGGCTGCTTGGGCACAGGGCAGAGCCCAGCCCATTGCACAGTGGCACCTGATGGCTGCTTGGGCACAGGGCAGAGCCAGCCCATTGCACAGTGGCACCTGATGGCTGCTTGGGCACAGGGCAGAGCCCAGCCCATTGCACAGTGGCACCTGATGGCTGCTTGGGCACAGGGCAGAGCCAGCCCATTGCACAGTGGCACCTGATGGCTGCTTGGGCACAGGGCAGAGCCCAGCCCATTGCACAGTGGCACCTGATGGCTGCTTGGGCACAGGGCAGAGCCAGCCCATTGCACAGTGGCACCTGATGGCTGCTTGGGCACAGGGCAGAGCCCAGCCCATTGCACAGTGGCACCTGATGGCTGCTTGGGCACAGGGCAGAGCCAGCCCGAGGTGCAGTGCCCCCAGGGCCATGGCTACGAGCCACACTGGAGCTTTAGCCACCACCTCTGCTCCACATTCTTGCAGACATTCGCCTTCCCAGGAGCTGTCCATGCTCTACACCCTGCTCCCAGCAGAGCTGCACTTACCTGAGTGCTGTTCAGAGAGAAAAACAAGTTTTTTTCCTGGACATATCACAGAAAAGCTTTGTGTCACATCAGTCTCTTACCAGCTTGCCCATGGATCAGATACCCCACTCCTCCACTGCATTTAGAGTAACAGGAAATAAGCCATCTTCACTTTCTGATCCCAATTAATCTCAGATTGCTCAAATCTTCTGAGCAATACAGAATAAATCAGAGAATAATTGTAGCTTTCAGCTTGTCTGGAGCAGACATCATATCAGACATCAAGGTAGGTCTGGTTGGCATCATTTTGGGGTCCAGGATCACCTGGGATAGCCTGGGCTTCAGCAGAAGGGCTCACTGCTAAGCTTAGGGATGCCTATGGATGGCAAGGGTATTCTAGCAAAACAGTCTCCTCCTAAACAGAGCTTTTAAAAACACCAGGGACTCATGGAAAAATACTGGATTTGGGGGTAAATAAAAACCAGCATGAGCTCAAAACCAGTTCAGAGCCCTCCTTTCATCATCTAGCCCCACTAAAACCAATGCTTCCTTCCTTCCTTCCTTCCTTCCTTCCTTCCTTCCTTCCTTCCTTCCTTCCTTCCTTCAGGAGCTCAGCTTCTCCTCAGATGCAAGCTGATATTTAGATGAGATATTAGGAAAAACTCCTCCATGGACACATTGGAACAGGCTGCCCAGGGAAGTGGTGGAGTCATCATCCCTGAGAGTGTTCAGAAAAGGTGTGGAGGTGGCACTTGAGGACGTGGTTTAGAGGTGAATATTGGGTGGTGCTGGGTTGATAATGGAAATGTTATGGTTGGAAAAGACCTCTGTGACAGACATAAGGAATGGGAAAGTTTTCCTGTGGCTGAACAGGGTCATTAATGGCATTTCTTGCCATGAGGCAAAGCCAGGGTAACCTGGTGCCAGCTGCAGAGGGCTTCCACGAGGGGACAGTCACCTTTCCTCTTCCATAGGGATTGCCAACTCCCTCTAGCAAGGCCTGTGTGCTCTGGAGGGAGAATCTCAAGTAGAACATTTAGAGCACTGGAATAAGCAGGACTGCTCAGAGCACCACAGCACCCCGAAGGTGTCAGGAGCTCAATTATTCCAGAAGCACCCGAGCATGTGCTGTCAGGAGCAATGCTGCTTTGGCAGAGAGGATGGACAAAACAGCCTGATGGATCCCTTCCTTCCATCCTGGCATCCCTAATTTCTCTGTTAATGACTTGTAATTGCATCCTACGTGTCAGGACACATTTTGGTTCCTTGCTTGATAAAGCACTGGGGCCAGGAAGATCATTCAATTAACTGCACAGTCCAATACCTCCCCAAGCACCAAACCCTTCCATCCCAGATCAGCTGGGATCATCTTCCTGTACTTCTGCAAGGGCCCAAGGGAGAAGGGAGCAGAGCACAGAGAAACACTCATTCCCCTCATTTAAAAATGTAAAGCACATTCAGGACTGCGTGTAATAGCGTTGTAAATCTTATTTCCATAAAGTACCTCCAGGGCTAATTCACGAGACATTAATCATATTCCAGCTTCTCCCAGCTGTTAACTCATCTGCAGGGTTTTTAATAAAAGATTTTGTGTGCATTTTCAAAAGACAAAATTGTACCAATGAGGGCTGGTCTACTTGGAGCTGCTATTTCCACGGTCTGGAAGTAAAGCCACCTCAGAGGCTCCCAAGGCTATGCCCAGGAGGTTTCACTCCCCAGCTGAGCCCTCCCCAGCTCCAGCCAGGGTGACCTCACGCCCCATTCCATAACACCCCATGGTGAGGAAGTTTGGCCAAGGGACAGACAATAATATATTTCCAGGTCACTTCCTTCAAGTGAAATCTGATTTATTCCCAGCCAGTTCATCGGTGTTGTTCAGTGGCAGAACCCTTAATTACTCCTTTAAATCTCATTTTAACTTCCAAGGGCTGCTCCCTTCTAGCCTCCTGGAATTATAATCTGAGTTATGGATAAACACACTTTTTTCTTTCATCACAGGACCACAGATGCCTTCCCAGTCAACCCCTGTGCTCTTCCTCCAGGTGAGGCTGGGACAGCAGGGGAAGGATGGTGGTGCTAGCCAGGCATCAGGTCCACCCTCAGCCCCTTCTTCCTCGAGCTCCTTTTCCATATGCAAAGCCAGATTTGGGAGGATTGCATTGTCTGACTCCATCCCCTAAATCAGCTTGTTGGCTAATCCTGTTTTAAGTGCACTCCACCTTTGAGGGAGCATCACCACTTGCAGAAGCCCCTCTTGCTCCACTTAATTACAGAGAATAACACTAGACCCAGCCTCAAACTACAGGAGCCTCGTTGTCACAGAGCAGATGATTTCCAAAAGCAGTTTTCACTCCACTGTGACATCTATAAAAATTAAAAACATGAGACACCTGCATTCATCACAAAGGGAGGAAGCTGGGCAGCTTCCCATTATCAGCAAGAGTAATTTGCAATATCAGCACTCACTCAGGGTAGTATTCCTATCTGATAACTCAATTTTTCTCTGAGTTTCTTAACCACTTTAAAAAAAGAGCTAATTTAAAAATAATAAAAAAAGCCACTTCACACTGAAGTGTCCAGGTGTTCACACCTGCTGTTTTCCAAGGGAAGCCTTTCAACTTTTTCTTTCCCTTCCTCAGCTGAAGTTTATCAGCAAATTTGCATCAGTTCCTCAGACTGTGTCTTTAGACAAAGAAATCAGCAATCAGTGGTACTAAGGTATTTAGGTATTTCTTTCTTTTTAAAAAAGGACATAGATAATAAAAAGCCAAATTAAGCATAGGTGAGACCACATTAGATTTAGACAGAGCCACAGTGAAAGGAGAGATGTGTCTTAGTTTTCACTGGAGGAGAAAGTTTTGTAAGCTTATGGTGAGCAAAATAAAGCCTCCATATTTCACCTTGTGCAGCTTTATCTGGATTTTTTCCTTGAAGGCAACTTCAACCTCCTACTCTTACCATAATCACCTGTGCTGTCAGTGTCCTCCAGTGATCCCAGATGTGGAATGGGACCAGCTTTTTTGCCACCTTCAATCCCAGCTGCTTTGCCAACCTGAAGGACCCCCATGGCTGGGTTAAGGCTGGCAGGAGGTCTCAAACTGCCCAGAAAAATGAGCATTTCCCAGCATGAGGTGGACTTTCAGCCAGCTGCATCACAGCAGTGCAGAGGCAGCCAACATCTGGCCAGGCCACCAGCAGGAGGCTATGCCTGCACATCTGGCAAAGCTGCTCCCAGTTTGAAGCTGCTGCTGCACAGCAGAGATGGGCACCCAGCATTTCCTGGGTACACCTGGCTCTGAGCCTGCTCTGAGTACACAGACCAGGGAGGTAGAACCTCGCCAAAAGTCATGCAAGTATTTGTAAAGATAAAACAAAAACAACAACAACAACAACAAAAACCCAAAAAAAACCCCCAAACAAACAAAAACCAAAAACAAAACAAAACAAAAAAAACAACAAAAAAACCCCAAAAAACAAAAAAAAAACAAACAAACAAACAAAAAAAACACAAAAACAAAAACAAACAAAAAAAAAACCCAAAAAAGCCCTGAGCAAACTGAAGTCAAAATGCTGATTGCTACTGCATTTTGGGTAGGAAAGTACAGCTTGTGCTCCTGGGGTTTGGCTGTTGACATCTACAAAACTCCTTTGCCCAGGCTCAGCACAGTCCCTTGGGACTGCACCCTTGGTTCTTGCTCTGTCTGCAGCTCTCTGCTCAGAACATTTGTACTACCCTCTCCCCCTTTCTCTTTGCCATTGCTTCTGCCTTTCCAGGAGCCTTCCTTCAGGGGTGATAGTCCAATACTGCAGCTATTCCAGATATGTCACTCTCCAAAGAAAAGGGAACATTTTTTCTGGGATTGGGATCCTCTCTCCTGCTAATCCACTGCCCACCATGCTGCTTGCAACCTCCTGTTGCATCTCAGCTGGGTCTTTAACACCATAAACCAGAAATACCTCATTAAATGCAGAAATATTTAGGAAAATCCTATCAGCACCTTGACTGTGTCATGGCTACAACCAGGGACACAGCCAGCAAAAAAACCCCTAAACAACAAAAACAACCCCACCACCACCACAACAACTCTGATTCTTTTTCTCACCTTTCCTTTGTTTTTCCTTCCTAAAGGACACTGGGGTTTTTTCTAGGTTTCCATAGGTTCCCCACTGCCCCATACAGCCAGAAAAAAGAGTCTCTCCACATTGTTGCCAGACAAACTTATTCACAAACTGAATTTGCTTTGCTTCTTCCCAAGGTGAAATGCAGATTCTCATCACTGCTATCTTCTATGTGCTTCTTTTGAGCAGGAAAAAAAAAAAAAAAGATAATACCAAGTGTTATTAAACCTATGGGATACCAGCAGCTACCTTCACTTTTTCCATTCTGTGGAATGTTTGTACTTCTCTTCTCACAGCCTCCACTTAAAACCAAACTGTCTCCCCAAAAAGACCCAACCCATCACACATTTTGTTGATGGCAATAATTATTTTGGAGTCCCACAGCTGCAATGGAGCAGAACCACCATGAGTTCTGTGAGCAGCTTAATTTGATGATCTGGATAATCTATCTGTTTTCTTAGTGTTAGGTAGTTTAGATTGATTTTGCTATTATTTTCAGCTCCATGGGAAAGAAAACTTCTTTTTTTTAAAAATGAAATTATAACAATCATCAACTGTCAACAGAGCATCAGACAAATCAAACTGCAGCAGCAGCACTACTGTGTCCCTGTGTCCCCTCAGCAACACATCCTGAGCCCCAGGGGGGAAAATTAAACCATCCCAAGCTCAGAGCTCCAGACCTAAGGCACAGCCAAAGTCAACTTTCCTCTTTCAGAAGTTCCTTCTTATTTTGGCTTTTCTTACCTGATTTTTCTTGCTCATTCTCCTCACCAAAGTCTCAGGCAAATCTTCAGCAGCAGATCCACATCTCCAGACCCTTCACACCAAATTCTCCTGCTTCACCCAACCTCTAACCAGCAGTACCACACAGCAGCCCTCAAAGCCTACAACAAAAAACTTCTTCCCTGTCGGGGTCTTCTCTGCTCTCTGAGGTGACCCCAGGTGTTGGTGGAAGCTGCTTTTCCCAACCCAGCTGTCCAAGAAGGACTCAGGAGTCTTCTGCTCGTGTTCTCAGTGATGTTTATTGTCTCTTATCTAAAATATTTTCTGTCTGACCCCCGAGCTCTGGCCAGCAGGTCAGTCCAAGGCGCACTGCCTCCCACGGGGCTGGTGCTGTCTTTTATACCATGAACTACCTATTAGAGATTTACAATTGTGTGCCAATCCCTAACACCTGTGTTAGACAGTGACTTTCTACTCTGAACCCATCTAAAAATGCCAGCATCACCTAAAAGATGGATGTCAGGAAGAAGAAGGAAGAAGGACAGGGCACGCCCCAATCCCTCCATCTTAGGGTTTTAGACCCCCCTGTACCAAATCCCAAATTTTCTCCTTTCACCCTCTAACTACTGCTACTGTGTTGTCTAAACTTTTGTGACTTGTGACTCCTCATATAAGGTTGGTAATTTGTCCCATGGGCTGAAATCAAAGCCCCAAGTGTTTTTGGCCTCCTGCCAGGGCTGCCCAGACCCCTGTCCGGGGTTTGGGGCATGGAGAGGAATGTCTTGCATTCCGACACTCTCCAAATCCACCACCAGGCTAAAAACTCTCCTCCCAAACCAGCCCTCTCCTGCTGGGCTTAGCCCCTTCCAGCTCTCACCCTAAACAGCAGTGGCAGGCAGGGCTGGCTGAGCTGGACTGGGGATGAGCAGCTCTGCTGTGTGTGAACACCAATTCTTCTGAGGTAAGGCACTCCATAGGAATGGATGGTAAGCAATCAAATACCACCTCTTTTCCTCCTCCAAATTTAAGGTTTCAGGAAGTGAGGGAGAAGTTCCTGCCTGTTTAGAAAGTATTGTTCATATAGCAGCACTGCAGGACTTGATGCTCCTCTACAAAGTGTTCAGGGACAGAGAAAAAGGCCTTAAGTTATGTCAGCGGAGGACTGGATTGAATATTAGGAAAAATTTCTTTGTGGAAAGGCTTGTCAAATACCAGAACAGTGAAGTGGTGGAGTCACCATCCCTGGAAGTGTTAAAAGGACACCTGGAGACGTGGTTTAGCAGTGAGCATGGTGGTGGTGCCAAGCTGGACTTGATGATCTTAAAGACCTTTTCCGACCTTAACACCTCCATGATTATTCTGTGATCTGCAGGTAACACAAACCAAAGCTCCTCCTGCTGCTTGCTCCCAGGATTAAAATCATGTGGGGTCTGGGACATAGTCCTAGCAACAGCAGTTCCTAATTTTTGAGATGTCAAAGCTCTCTGCCATTCTATCTCTAAGGAGCAATCCAGCCTCCATTTCCCCCACCCAATCTGTGCTTCTGCAGCTCAGAAAATCACACATCCCTCCACAAACACCAGCCCAGCTGCACCAAGGGCAACACTCTTCATTTCCAGAGTGATCACATGAAGCCTTTAGCAAGGCCAAATACTTAAAATAAACACTTGAAGATATGTTCATCTGGGAATTCTTCACATTCTTGGAATTCTTCAACATTAACAGATGGGTTGGTAGATGCAGTGGATTAATCTGGGTACAATATAATCCAATGTGATACCCAAGTGATTCAAGCAAGGGAACCACATGCAGTGTGGTGGTTTTTTAAAGAAAAATAATATGTTTTCTTGTCAAGGGCATCAAGATGTTCTGGTACTGACCCTCCTCCTGCATATACTTCCTATAAAAATATTCCCTGTTATCCTCTGTGGCCCGATGGCCACAGGTTTGTCTAAGTGAGCAGCCTCATTCCCACACACACTGGATTACAATGACTCCAGGGAAGACTCCAGTGGAGAATTTCCAGTCAGGCCAGTTCAGGGCAGGCAGCACAACCAGTTTTGTCCAAGCAGAGATTTGGACACCTGGCAGGGAGGAGAAGCAGCAAACACTGAGGCTTAATTTTATGCCCAGTCAGGCCTTGACACCTTCTCACTCAGCTCCATAAATTAGGCTGCTCTTTTCCTAAATATTTGCTTGGAACAACTCCTGACTTTATCCTGGAAGCTGAAAGATAAACTCTGAGGTTCCTGTATCAGGCCAGGCTGCACCAGCCCAGCTATCTGAAGGAATCCTCCCTCTCCCCAGGCAAACCTTTGCAGAGCTCTCTGTCCTTGGATGCCAGCCTGTCCCCCTTTGTGTTTCATTTTCCTGACAGAGCAAGGAAAGTACTGCAGGAACTGCAGGGCTGGGGCTGCCCCAACCCCCTGCAGAGGGGGACAATGCCTTGGTGGCAGCCAGGTGACCACTGGTGGCTTTGGCCCCTTTCTTCCTTGGCATAAGGGTCATGTTCTGGCTTGGGGCTGACCCTGACACCTCAAATCTCCTCATTCCCAGATTTTCTCCTAGCCTTCCCCTTACTGAGTGGTTCCTGGAGTGTTTTGTGGGTGGGAGTGGGACTTGCTTCACACAAATACCTGTGTGCTTTTTCCACCTGGAGCACTGTCAGCCTCCTTGCTTTTCCCTTGGTACTGTGTCTTTTCTTGTAGCATTTATCTCTTGGGAGGACAACTAATGTGTGTGATGATCAGACAGTTTGATAAAGGAGAAATGACACGTACTACGCCAAAAAGGGAAATGAAAAGGGAAATTCATGCCTCTGTGTTCATTAATAGGCTTTAATTGCCTGGATCAGCCTCATCTGAGGACCCCCCCCATGTCAGCCATCAGTTTAAGAGCTACACTTCAGCTCTGACATGGTTTCTAGCTTTGTCCTCAACTCTTCCTGACTTAACAGGCAACATTTTCCTTTTCCTGATGGTGACACAGGCTTACCTTTTTCAATGTGGTGAGATTGCATCCTGGCTGGTCAGGGCAGTGCTGCCACTGTGGTCACTCTCTGTTCCCAGCTTGGTTTTCCTTTTCTTGGCTTTCCTCTCCTACTAGAATTCCCAGGTAGGCAAGATGGGAAAGGGAGGGTGAAAGGAGATAAACCTGCCCCTGTGCTCAGACTGTCACAGGACAAACAGCGAAGGCTGTTGGTAGTTTGCAGCAGCCAAATATAGAAATTAAAGAAATAAGTCAGCTTTGCAGGAGGGGAGTACAATGAACCACAGTTTCTACTGACCCTTGCCCAGCCCTTCAGAAAGATGGAGACCCCACAGCTCCTGTGCTTGGCTGTGAGCAGATGATGATCTTGTGGAGAGCTGCATTTCCAAGGTGCAGCTCAGCTCTGGTGAAAGCCTCTGGCAAGCTCCTACTGCTTTGCATGGAGAGATCCAGAAACACCAGGCTCTCTGCTGATGTAACTTGATGGATTTGTCAAACACATTTCTGCATGTTTTTACATGGTGCAGAACCATGAGCTCCTCCTGTGTTTGATACAGTTTAAATGCCTTGAATTGCTTAGAATGGAAAGCTGACCTGTTGTGTGCTGGGCTGTCCCACTGTCTCGGCTTGGGAAGACAGATGTCTGCTAAGGAAGGCCAGAGCCTCCCATGGAATAAAGAATGTAAACCCCCTCCCTCCGAATTGCTATAAAATTTAAATCAAGGGGCTCTCAGGCAAGAAATATGGGAGCAGGGATAACAGTCCTTTACTTGGGAAACAAACAAAAATAAAAATATAAAACAAACAAATGCAGTAGATTAAAACAACACAGACAGAGTCAGAACTCAACCTGACACCCGGTTGGTCAGGGTGTAGTCTCAGTCCAATTGGAATTGTGGCTGCAGTCTTCCTGGACTCAGTCCTCAGGTGTGGTTCTGTTGGAGCAGGAAAATCCTGTCAAAGGAAAGGTGAGGATCTTCCTCTGCTGATCCAGTTGAAAAGGGGGAGTTCTCTCTCTGAGTGAAACCCAGCAAGAGCTGTCCTGCCTCTCCAGACTCCCAGCTATATCTGTGTAGGAATGCTTGGCTCCTCCCTCTGGGCGGAGCATCTCCCAATGGGATGTTAAAGTTCTTATCAGTCATGCATTGACATTCAATAGCCTGTTATCAGCAGGTCTGCCTGGAGGGAGGAGTGCTTGTGGAAGAGATAAGGAAAACTGCCCACTGAACAGGAGACAACTGCCATACAGATGGCAAATAGAATAGTATTGGTTTCACAATCCATGACACCCACGCCACGTTGAGGCAGGAGCTGTGCAGGCAGCGCGTGCCAAGGCTGGGCAGGGAGCAGTTTGCCATGGTGGGGCTGTGCTGGGAGCCCTGCCTCAGGGAAGTGTGGGGCACTGCCAGCTCTGGGAGGCTGGGAGCATCTCTGGGGCTTGCAGCTTGGCACAGGAAACACGTGGGATCCTCAGCTGAACTCGGGGCCAGGTCCCTCTTACAGGGAATTTCTTGTGCTTTCTCCCTTCACATCGTGCAGGGGCTCCCTGGTTTGGAGACTTGGTTTAAGAAACTCCCTTCCTTTCAGCCCATCTTCAGAAGAGTCCCTCTTGGAGCAAGTTAAACTTTTTTCCCTTTAAGTGAGGGTTTGGCTGACAGCAGCTGCTCCACTGTGAGTGCTGACAGTGGAAGGAGTGTGGAGCCAAAGGTGAAGGAGGAGCAGGAGGAGCAGCAATGGGGAGCAGCAGCACTGCAGTGGCTTGTCAGCTTTGGCATAAGCCAAACTGGAAACAGGGACATGTGAAAAGCAGGGTCAGGGGAAAGTCAAGAGCAGAGAAGCTGCTGAACAGCTCAGCTCTGTCTGGTTGTTCAGCACTTGCACTGCTGGTGCTGTTGTGAGGATATTTCAAGCTGTTATCAGTCCCTGACCCTTACACGTCTGGCTGCAGCAGTGGAAGTAGGGTGGGAGCAGGGTTTTCCAAGATGTGGGGCTGATTCTGACTGCTGCCTTCAGAAGCTGGTGGTGCTAGGTTCTCCCATGGCTGTGGCTGAGGTCAGAGGCTGACCAAGCTTTTTTACAGGCCATACTCACAATCTGTGCTGTATTGCACCTCTGGTTCTCACAGATGTGACGAAATGCAAGGGTTGAGCAGCGAATTGGAGTCTCAGCCACGCCTAGAGCCCACCTGGCACAGAGCAGAGCTCTGCCTGCTTGTCAGGGAGCACAGGAGAGCTCTGGGGGACACACGTGGGATCCATCCTCACCACCCCAGCTGAGCCTGTGAACTCCAGAGGGACATTCCCCCATTCCTCTGGGCAGGAATTGCTAACTGGGCACAGCCAGTGGCACTCAGGAAGATGAAGTAGCTTTATTCTGGATATTCCTTTCCCCTCACATCCTTCTGGCTGGTCCCAGCCAGAGTCCATCTGTGGCTTTGCTAATGCTCAGTAGAAAAGGGAGGAGGTGGAAGAGACGTGGGTGCTCCCTGGATGGCAGCACAGGCTCTGGGGGCTGTGGGAACCACTCCTGCTCATGTCCAAGGCTAATGCAGCCTCCTGGCCTCGGTGCAAAGAGCCTCAGCCATCGGGTACAGTAACAAGTGGGCTTTAATGGTCCCCAGCAGGCAGCCCTGGCCCTGCCAGGCTTCCCACAGCACGGCTGGGAAGATCAAAGCTGTCATGTGTGAGTGCCAGCCTGACTGATGGGGACACGGGGGACAAATGCGATTAGGCAGGAGGGATAAGGCTCTGCCCAGGACATTCCTGGCAGCAGCAGGAGTTTGGAAAACAGCTGGTGTTGATCTGATGCCCTGTCCTGGGTCGGGAGGATGAGGAGGAGGCAGGGGAGGAATTGATCCCCTGCCCAGGTTCACACAGTGCCATGTGGGAGTAACTCAGCCCCTGGCTCTGCTGATCCCAGCCCTTCCCTCTGCTCTGAGAGCACAGGGACAGCGTTTCCTCCTCCTCCAGGCCCTCCCTGGGTGATGTGGGAGACACCTTGGCTCACACCGTGCTCAGGTCTCATCAAACCCCTCCTCAGGAGCCTCAGAGGGGGATGGGGAACTGCCCTGAGCTGATCCCACCCCTGATGCTGACACTGTAACACACACTTATGGTGAATTAATTGTGCATTATTAGCATGCATTATTCATTCCTATGATGTGTACATACACTTGTGGTACTGGATAATAAGGGAATTATGCCAAACAATTAAATGGCCCTCCACAGAGAAACAGCCTTGAGAGAAGGGGCTGTATCACAAAAAAGAAGGGGGATTTAGTGGAGGCTGGCACCAAACCAGGTGGGGAAAGGAGGAAAAGCCAGGACAGAAGGCAAGAAACCAGCACAGATGTGTGAATTACAGCTGGCTGAACAGACTATTTTTCATGTGAGTGGCTGAACCCAAAGAAAGCAGAGGGAATTTGGGTCAACCACTTTGGCAAAACTAAGTCAGGCCTAAGTGGTTGCTTCAACAGGAAGAGAAAAATGTCCTTTATCATCTACTCTGGTTTTTAATGTTAGGGTAAACAAAATTTGCTTCAGTGTTGAAAGTTTAAAAAAGGCCATTTCAAAACATTTCAGCTTGATGTCAAAACTAATCCTGCATATATTTGGCTGAAGCTGTTAAATTAGACACAAACTTGCCCACAGGTTGGGTCATCTGGGAAAAGGAAAATTTTCATTCGTTTGGCATATTTGTTTTTTATATATGGCATGGTGGGGAGGGGAGAGGAAGGAATCCCCCAGTGCTCAGGGGAGAAAAGCAGATCAACCAGCAGAGCTCAGAGCTGCAATGTGTGAGTGAAAGATCAGAGCTGCAGCAAAGCTGGAGAGGGGAAGCTCAGGTTTTCAGAATCCATCTCAATTGACAGAGATAATTACAGGTGCCATGTTCCCAGTTTCTTCTTCTGAGGACTCTCTTCTTTAATAAACTCATTCTAACAAATTGATCACAGCCTCTCTGCTACTCAGCACATATCAAAGCCATTTTTAAGATTGAAGAGAACACTTTGGGTGAAAAATAGGAACCAGTGCCAGACTTTGTAGAGATCTAAATCTACCTCAGCTGTAATACAACTGAATTAACTTGCTGTCTTCACATGCCCACTGCTTAATATGTTCATGGATGTCTGAGGTTCTGAGGTTTGGTCAGTGCTGAAGCCAGGATCCAAACAGACCCCTGGAACTTGCTCATGGTGCTCTCTGGAGGTTGCATCCCAGCTGGGGAGACCAGATGAGGATCACACTGGGGTTTCCCAATGCAGCTTGGACACCCCTGTGCTGTTTTGAGCTGACTTCAGGGAACCAGACAATCACAGAAAGTTTTGGGTTGGAAAGGGCCTTGTTCCACCCCCTGCCACAGGCAGGAACACCATCCACTGTCCCAGGTTTCTCCAAGCCCCGTCCAGCCTGGCCTTGGACATCCCAAGGATGGGGCAGCCACAGTTTCTGTGGGCAGCCTGTGCCAGAGCCTCATATAAGCAATATAAATAATACAATTAATAAAAGTAGATTAATAAATTCTGGAGGAGTTTGACTAGATGATTGCTTGATTTGGTCTAGGTTACTTCTCTTGGTCGTTTCCTGTTCTTTTTTCCTGTATTCTCAGTAGAGTGTTTGTACCAGCATGATTGTAGTGAAATAAATAGACAAAGAGTAAGTTTTTCACAGCAGCATCCAACATGCTGAAGACCTTGTTTTCTAAACCAAAACCCCCCCAAAAATCAACAAATTATTTAAACCCAGGCTTTTAAGTGCATTTCATCAGACACAGGCAAATACCACGAGGATGCTGCAATTCCCTTTGTTTGAATTAGTCTGAGGAAAACATATAATTAACTCTCATAACTCCAAAATAAATACTTCCTAACTGTCTTGGGCTACAAATGCAAGATGTGGCTGGGGGTGTGTATTCTATTTCCCATCTGTCAGAGCTGGGGCAGTTCTCTTCTGTTCATTGGGCACTTCTCTTTATCTCTCCCACAGCCAATCCTCCCTCCAGGAGATCTCTGCTGTCCATGGCCACTGAGTGTCCCTGCA